>MU006090.1:2202430-2302555 GCA_010093705.1 Patellaria atrata CBS 101060
GACATCATCCACCAACGACATCATCCACCAACGACATCATCCACCAACGACATCATCCACCAACGACATCATCCACCAACGACATCATCCACCAAAGCATTATCCACCATAACATTATCCACCCACCTTTGATAGCACACACGATGACCCTCTAAGCTTGCATCAACCAATGACTATTCCACTATCTCAACAAAGCCTGCTAGTCAGGGGTGGATTCATCCATTGAGAGGCCTTTTGTCTCCTAACACTGGTTAAAAGCTTATCTTCATCTTCTTGCGCTAACATTTGTGTAGATATTATACTCACTGACTCCTACACAGCTGTTCTCTATTTGGTATTCTTCCTAGTTCGCGAGAGCTCATTTTCTGTTGGATTTGCTGATAATTGAATAGAGACTTCGCTCTACTAACTCTTCTACTAACTGTTTCAACCTACTACTCTTGGGAATACCCGCAAGCTTCCAACCAGAATGGTACTGTACAACTAGTTTTTGTCTGATGGTGCTGATCTTGATACAGGTATTTCCAACTGTCTACTGCTTACTCTTACATTGTTATTTCTCTTTGGAAAAACTATGCAGCTCTTAACGCTTTTCTTGCAACTGATTTTCACCTGATTCCGCTTACATTGTACTATACAGATTTCGATTTTCTATTGGTTTTGGGTGAGAGTTGTAGTATGAGGAAGAGGAGGAACTCCAGCGAAGCTCAGCACCTGAACGCGGTGCTGGAGTCTAGTAGCCTTCTGAGGGTGAAGCTAAGATTGAGCTATTGGATTGAGGAGCCCATCTTCATACTTCCGACATCCCCATGCCACTGTCACGAACACTTTCTTCTATCTGCCGTCTCAACCAAGCATGGCAGGTTTCTATTATCTTCCTTTCTGTACAGATTGGTCGAAATCTGGAAGTATTGTTATGCACTGTACTTTGAACATGTTGCTTCTCTTTTTCTTTTCCAAGAGTGAGTATTGTATTTCTTTCCACCTTTAGCGACGGTACAACCCATTGTGGGTTTGTTGATATGCTAATATGTGTACAGCACGGCAGACCTCTCGATACGCTTTAAGACACTTTCAGCATGTAGGTATTATCCTTAACCAATGGGTTGCTCTCCATTCCGCTAGATAGGGCCTATTATGGTTTCCCCTGCTGATATGTGTACAGATCATTATTACACCACCATCACTATGGCTTCGACTGACATCTGGAGATTTTGACACAGGAGGTACTACTCTGACTCTCGCCCCTTTTCATTCCGCTAATTACTGATGCTGACATAATTCTTGCGGACTACAGATTCATGATTAATACTTCCTTCGACGACGCTAAAGCCTCAAGTAGTACTGCGGTCTTGGTAGCCAGCCTTGCGTACAATTCTTGCCTGTGCACTTGAGTCATTGTTTAGAGCGGAGCCTTTCTGTACAGCTACTTCAGAGTTCTTTCGCGTACCAAGGCTCAGGCCTTCGCTTCCCTTCGCTTCCACAGATGGAGTCAAGTTTCCAATAATGGGTAGAGTGGATCAACCCATGTAAATTACGTTTTGATAGCAATTCAATGTATTATTCCACGGTTTACTCGACAAACTTTGCAATCCGTGCCGATTCTTGCTTGAAACCTTGTACTGGTCCAGCACAGGGGTGCTTCGTCGCTGGCCTTGGCGCTAGAATAAAACTCCTCTCCCTCTCCCAACTTCCTCTTTGATTTTCTTTGGGATGCCTGCAAGCTCCTACTCCCACCCACAAGTGTACAACCCATTGTGGTTGTTTTATTATGCTAACATGTGTACAGTACAAGCTACAGATCACATCGGCCCTTTTGGAACTTTTCGAGATTGTAAGTATTATCCTTAACCAATGGGTTGGTCGCCACTTCCCGGTTATTGTACCCCCTTCCCTTTTCCTTTGTTTTGCTTGAGAGTATGACAGTGTACGAGGAAGAGGAGGAACTCCAGCGAAGCTCAACACCTCAACGTCGGTGCTGGAGTCTAGTAACTTTCTTCTCGAAAGTGAAGCTAAGATTGAGCTATTGAGTTTTGTCGTTGTTTATGTCGCTAGTGTACTTTTAGATAGGTAATATGAATTTGTTACTACCAGTTACCTGCTTAGTACTCATACTATGAATTGATCATGTGAGTTGCGATTACTGATTATGATTCCGCCCGTAAAATGCTGTGTGTGAGTTCTACGTGATGCACGGCAAGTGCTGAGAATATCTACGAAAAATTGCGTGTGCAACTTAGGTGAATGGGATGGAGGCTGGGTATGGGATGCTGTTGGAGAATGGATGAGGTAGAGCCAAGGAATTCAAAGCTGCATAGGTCCTGTATGGCAGATGTACAATATCATATTCTCATATTGAAGCAGAGTAAAAGCGTTCAATACTGTGATCACCTTCTACGTACAGCACGACGGCCACTTTGGAGACCTGTACCTTTCGACCAGGGAGACTAGGGGCGGGAAACAGCCTCACCGTACGGTGGCTGTACAGTTGATACGCAGTACCACACTACAATGGCTGAATAGGACAGGGTAAGTTCTATATGTCGGCTATCTCCTCCGTACAATTTGTTGAATTCTCAACAGGGCCATACAATTTTAATCGGAAGACTGGAGCGCGGAGACACCCTCCCTGTATGGGTACTGTAAATTTGAGAGATACAATGGTACTGCTACTACATATTGAGAAGGAGTGTGCGGGATACGACGAGCATAATTTTCGTATAGTCCACTGGCATACTCTAAGAGTGCGAGATCTTTCACTTTTCTGGGACCGAACTAGCATACCTGGCGTCACCAACGATGAGGATGAGCTCATAGCATAAGTATGGCCATTTCTGCGTACAACTAAGCATCATCACTAACATGGGTATCTACTTCATACAGAAATCATCGTATTCCATTACCGTGTCCCATTCCCCAACGGGCACACCTAGACTCTCTCATCCGGCTTCACGGGTGTCTCAAAAGGATTCAATCCCTCCTCACCCGACGTCGAAGGAGTCAGTACGCCAAACCTACCATGTCCCTCCTCTTCCTTACCTTTAAGCTCCCAACTTCCAACCCTCTCCTTCGGTTTGCTCTCCTCGATGGTAATTCCGGCCCCTCCCTTGGGTAGAACGAGATCTTTATCGCTAGCGAGCTTTTGACTCCCCTTAAAGCCGCCGAGTTCGTGTTTCTTGCTCCTGCCGACGCGGTGGAACCTCACACCCCCGATCAGCATCGCCAACCCCACGAGCAGCGCGAGAACACCCAGTGTGACACCCGCGCCAATGACACCAGCCTCCTGAGGACTCATACCACCACCTCCACTGTAGGAGGAAGAAGGAGAAGGGTCATCGTAGACGTACGACCCGTTGAATGCGGCGCACCACACGCTTTCCGAGTTGCAAGTGTTACACCATTCACCTGCGCTCCCGAGGGCAAAAGACAGCATCTCGGCTTCGAAAACGCGCCAGGGCATGTCCATCTCTGAGCGTCCACGGCCGAAGAGCGGGTATTGGCGTACCCGGGCCCCTTCGGCGGTGCCATTTTTGAAGTAGAAGCGTACCATTAAATCATCTTCGTTAGGGTAGGGGCTGTCTGAGTCTTCCTCATTAGAGCCTTCGGAGGGGGACATCACGAAGAGATCGAAGACGAGTGAGGAACCGAACTCAGGGATCCCGGTGAAGAGGTTACTGTGCTGGTCAAGCTTCGAGAGCGCGAAGAACGAGAGGAAGGGCTCGTGTTCGCCGAAGAGGAGAGAGAGCTTGTTGCTCGCGCCCTGGGTTTTAATGTTGGTGTAGAGTAGCCCGAGAATCTTAGCAGCGAGTGTTTTGCCAGCTACCGCCCGGATTTGGTCGCCAGAAATAGAGCCCGAGGCGGAGAGGTTGCCGTTGAGCGCCCATTGTTGCTGGTCAGCGAGGTAGCGGAGCTGGGAGTAGGCGCCGGGAAAGGAGATGTTTTGAGATAGGATATTGAACGTGGTGCTGTCGTGGGTATATTGGAAGGACAGATAGTCCCAGATTGTGTAGGCGTTGGAATAGGACCATGCGGCTTCGGGGATAACGTCAGAGAGTGTGGCGATGCCGAGTCCTCTATACAGGTTCGCTGTTTCTTGCAGTGTTTCAAGGAAGTTGGGATGTGATAGATATTTCGAGCCAGACCGGGCATAGTTGCTACAGTTATTGTCACCTGCTACGAAGATCGAATGGGGATCAAGGTCTGTCACAGCACGGATCTGGGGGTATTGATATCCACCCAACGGACTCTCGATGTACGACGCATTAGAAAGGACGGAGTTGGGGTCAAGGAAAGGGGAGGTATTGTTGCTATCGACGGTATAGGGTGGGTATAAGCCTTGAAGGAATGCTTGTGCCGTCGCGATGAGATATTGGTCCTCTCTCGTCAAGACGTAGATCTGGTCTGGGTCTAAGCTGTAGGTGGAGATACCCCGTACAGGACTGATCGTTCGAAGGCCATCACCATTGTTGATGGCCTCGAGGTACCGATTTCTGAAATCCGAGCCGGCGCTGTAGGCCTGTTGAGCTCCAAGCGAAGTAAGAGTGCTAGGGCTGTTAATCAAAGGCGTGCGCTCGCCGGTGCGGGTAAAGATGACAGATCCGAGTACGGTATATCTTGTATTTACATCCTCAGCCTGGCTATTGACGCTGGTGGGCCAAACGGCAGCAATGACAGCAACGAATAAGGCAAGCATGATGGCAATACAGGTGGGAGCGAGGCAACAGCACAAACTGCGCTGGGATGAAAGTTAGGAAAGAGAGAGGAGAGGAGAGGAGAGGTGAGGTGAGGTGAGGTTAAGGTTTATGGAGGGCTATGCAGCTACTTATTAACTCACTAAGGTATTAAGGTATCTCAGTGCCTAGAATCGGTAATTGTTGGAGTTGTCCGGGAAGGGGAAGTTGAAGTCTTACCGTAATGGTGGGGGGAAGCTCTTATCTGGGGTTAAGAGGTGCTGTAAGGTCTCCGTCATGCAGCTATAGGAAGCTTCTTATCGCTAAAGGTAGCTTAGGTTGTACTGTACCTTGACAAGTAACCTGGAACTACTCTATTAGTACGGATAGAGCTGTAGGATTCTTCGATTCCGTTAGAACTGGCTGACCGCGGGGCTGGGGGGCTGCATTATGACGGCACATCATTGCCTTTAGCAACCATTAACAAACGTGACCTTTCCAGTTCTGAGTTCTTCCATACTCAGGACACAGGGACATGGGCGGTACAAATTGGTACAGAGTACCTAGAGATTGTTTCCAGGTATTGTAGGGAGTACGGAGTAATAAGGCCTGATGGATGAGGTGGAACTAAAGGTGTTGGGGCGCGTGCCAAGGGGGCCAAGGGCAGCGGAGGCACGTGTCGTATTGCCAAGTGATCCGGCTGATAAGATTCTTTTCGCGATATCGGATCGGAGAAAGAAATCCCGCAAGTCATGCTTCGTTCAGCTCAGACTACACGAATCAATCTATTTCTATGACACTCTGAAAATATCTTCCTCGTTAAAAGAAAAAATCTCCTATCACTTCAAAATTGTCATTAGGAATCGGACTATCTGTTAAGGGAGGATATGCATCAGTCACGTGACTTGGCGTTTTCTGATCTCCTCAGTTGCATCCCGTCTCATCAAGCCGAGAATAAAACAACAATAAGTTACCGTATGCCCACAAGACATATCTAACTTCTCCTATGAACATTCTCATGTTGATAGACCATATTTCTATCACTTTGTTGCTCTTGCTTACTTCTACCTAGAATACAACGTAACGTCGCTCTGTTACGCCCTACGTATGGCATTACTTTAGAAGGATGAAAATCATGAGCTTTTCATTTTAGTCATTCACCCTTCGAGACATCTCTTCCATGAGCCACCCTGTAGTTTTACATCGCATATATAGCATAATTCGCCGTAGTTTACTCTGTAGTTTCTGCATTTCTACACCGGTCACATTTTCTCGTACTGTGCACTCTGGGAATCTTTGTTTACTGCCATCATATAGATTCAGAATGTCCTCCGAGTCCGATCTTTCACCAGCCAACCCCACCCGTACAGATTTAGTCTTTCAACGCGATGGTTTTCTGTACGAATTGGAAACAACTATATATTCGATTCACAGCGTCGACAGTCTTCCGTCCGGCTCGGAAAATCTATTCAAATCCCTAGGCAACTCCACCCATGCACTCATAACAACAGCCACTATATTTCACCCCCAAGGTGGCGGACAACCATCCGACATAGGCGCAATGTCCGCCGCAGACGGTACCTCTTTCACGGTCCTTGATGTGCGCCTCAACCCCTCCACACAGCAGGTCCTGCATCTCGGTGCTTTCTCGTCATCGAAAATCCCGGTCTCTTTCGCAAATGGCAGCACGATCAACCAGTCGATTGATAAGGATAAGAGGCTTCTATATTCGAGATTACATACTGCGGGTCATGTCCTGGGCGCCGCAGTACGCCATCTTCTCGAGAAAGACATCCCCGGCTTCGACGAGCTGAAAGCCTCTCACTTCCCCGATTCCGCTGCCTGTGAGTTCCAAGGGCTTATCGCCGGGGCACATAAAGAGGGCATACAATCTAAAGTCAATGCATACACAGAGAAAGCGATGCCGGTGGAGATCGATTGGTGGAGTCTGGATGACTTCAGGGCGAATGGGCTCGAGAGGTTGATTCCAGAGAATCTACAAGATTTAGGATTGAAGGAGGGTGAGAAGTTGAGGGTAGTAAAGATTGTTGGCGCGGAGGTATATCCATGTGGCGGAACGCATGTGCCGACTACGAAAGATTGTGGCAAGACGACCGTGAAGGGTATTAAGAGAAGTAAGGGGACGAGTAGGGTGAGTTATATGGTAGAGTGATGGTTGAATAGACATAGATGAGACTATTCGTATTTAGAGTATTATATACCCTTTCCTATCGCGATCAAAATTTCCCCGTTGCCTGTACGCTTGTTAAATCGCTACTGGGAGCTTTTAAACCCCAAGTTTCAAAAGGTTTGCAGCGTCAGTACGCTACAGTCAAATTTCACATACGGTTGGAAGCTCACCGTACATATTCGGTACTTCTGTACGGTGGAGTTATGGACACCTAAAGAGTAGGTGTACAGCACTAGAATCAAATACAGATATTTGTTTTTACGACTAGAAATCCCTCGTATATTTCGTCATTTCCCCCACAGTAAAATTAAGGACATTTTATACGAAATAGTGTACAGTATGCGAGCGATACCCTTGAGTAAGGAAATGATAACTGTTTCTCAAATCCCATATAAGCACCCCAATTCACACCCACCGTCTCGCAAAACACTCCTCACACGTGCCCACGGGGCCCCTCCTTTCCCTTCCCACCAGTTTTGCCCTCTCTGTCCTCGTCAAAGTTTCCATAAATCTATTTATAGTAACCTCTTCTCCTACTGGGATATCGCGCAATGCACGCATCTCCATCACTTTTGACCCGCTATGGAACTTCCAACCAGCATCGGGACGACAGTGGTGCTGCAGGAGTGCAGCATTAGGGGACAAGAATAACAGATTGCTTCGAGGTGCCCGAATAGCGTGTGTGTAGAATTTGGCTATCAGGCCCCCGTCACTGTGAACGTTGAAGAGAGGAGGGGAGCGGGCGTGGGATAGGGTGATGGGGAGCCTTTTCAGTAGGAACCTTTGGGTGGGTGGAATAAGTCTGTATTGGTAGGAAAATTGTTTGTTTATGTCGGGTAGGGTGAGGATATTGATGTGAGCGGGACAGGATAGGGAAGCTGGATCTCTAAGGAGGCGAGTTCCTAGAGGAATGGGGTCTCTGTGCTATATATGCGAGACCTCTTGGTTTTGTTGGAGGATTAGAGACCGACACATGCTATTGCTCAAACCTTGATGGATATCGGGTAACGGAAGCTAATTGGTGAAATATATGCTTGATAGGGAGTGTTATATATGAGATAAATTGCAATGACTCTGGTGAAGTGGAAAAGATGCAGCACATTGGATATTAGTATGAAGTCCATATGTAAATATAACTTGTACTTGTAAAATACTTCGGATATAGTTCTTTGTGTTTGGGCCTATCAGCTGTTTTCGGGTACTGAGATTTACGGTACAAAGAGAAAACATAGACCCATTGCTTCGATTCTGCACAGTGTAACTTCAATCGACATGAGAATCAGTCTTATTTTGACGGCTTGTCACGATAATACAAGCTGCAGAAGATGCATACAGCATCTTAGTTTGTCAGCACGGCAAGGATCGTACTAGAAGAGTGTACTTACGGCAGCAAGAAAGAATGGTGTCGCTAGCCATCGATCAGTGCGGTCCGCGACAGCGGCAAATATATTTTGCATCATAGTATCACCGACACCATGACCAATATTTTCAAGGACAGATATCCCTGCGTAAAACTCCGCCCGTGACGCTTCACTTATCCAGTATGA
Source organism: Patellaria atrata CBS 101060 (assembly GCA_010093705.1). NCBI lineage: Eukaryota > Fungi > Ascomycota > Dothideomycetes > Patellariales > Patellariaceae > Patellaria > Patellaria atrata. The sequence goes on from MU006090.1 coordinate 2,210,839, forward strand.
GGCCAAAGATAGGGATGTGACCCGACTTCCAAATCCAGAAGTATATATTAAGACAGCTTCGCAATGTTAGCACGCGATTGATACCGTAGGGTAGCTATTGGATATTGCATCCTGGAAACTTACCAATCGGAATAAATTGCCATCCAGGGGATATACCAAGCGCAAAAGCTCCTGAAGAAAGGAGACATAAGAATATCTCGGCAGTAAGACGATCAAAAACTTTTGCAGGGATATTGTATCGTTTCTTGATCCATGGAACAGCGTTTGGCAAAATTAGAGAGAAAAGTAGGATGTTGACAATCGCTGCTTCGCTGAAGAATAACGCTGTTCGTGAGAACTTCCAGTCAAAGCGGATATAACAGTACTGCATAAGAATGTTGAGCATAGTGTAACGGAGAGCACATACGAGAAAAGCGGGGATAATAGCTAAAAGACTAGAATTAGAAAGCACGTTTAGAAGACGCGTCTCTTTCTTGGATGATATGGAATCTGTAACCGCTATGCCAACAGGGCTACCCATATCCATTGAGGTCGGAGGGTCCTCCACATGGCCTCTTCCAGACAGGTTTGAGACGGATTCTGAGAGTAGAGCATTGCTCTCTTCCATTAATTGACTCTGAATGTCTTGGCTTGGAATTCTTTTTGCGATAACATGTGAATCCGTAGGCATCAACGTGAGCACAAGCAGACATAGAAGTAGAGCAATAACTGCTGATGCGTAAGGAATCCATGGAGATATATCAGTTGTGAGAGACGCAATGAATGAAGAAATTAGTTCTCCAACATAGAATGCAGAAAACACCAGATAGAAGACATTGCTCCTATTTTCCCCGGATCAGTTACTCGATACGATCCTGGTAGCTAGTGCAGTCTTACCTATGTTCCTCCACGACTGACTGCGAAGCAATAGCCCACATCAATGAAGTGGCTGGATATAAACCGCCACCAAAAAGGAGGCAAATTGATGATAACCATACATATCTGGTAGGAATATGGAACGGAAATGCGCAGACAACCGCAACAACAGTGAAGGATGCAATAACCCCAGAGATGCTTATGGTCATGGCTAGTTTACGCCCATATCTATCCCCATATCTACCTATTATGATCCCAATGAGGAGTACTGGAAGTGTATCAAAAAATGATTTCCAGCCCTTGACCACTGCGAGCTCTTTTTGAATAGTAGAGATCTTGCACAAATCGTGCTCTATCCTTGTGCCATGAATGGCTGATGGATCATGTTTAAGGTAGTACTGTAGACATATGCTTCTTTCATAAAGAACGAGTAATGGAGCTATCGGGATGTTTTCCACAACGCCTAGAAGAAAATGTAAGGCTACGCAACAATATGCGGTGGATGATAACATGTAGTGTCCATTTTCAGACATATGTAAATATCTAACTGGTATGAATACCGTCGTTTCCTTTAAGGGGCTGACTGTCAATGACACACTATGATAGGGGAGAGTAGCAGTATTGACACTGTGTACAGTACACGTACCCCGTACTGTTTATTTCTATGACACGAGGATTTGGCGTGCCCACTATATCAGAATATAGTTGATGTTCACTATTATACCGTAGAGAACCGGTGCATGAATGTCATTGATGCCAAGACGATCTCGCAGCACGGGCGGCATTCACCGCATCATAAGCTTCCCGAGTACTCATCAGTAGGCGAAAGATTGAGACATCGTCACCGGTTCATCTTGAATACCTTTGCGTTCTTTGTATATTGTCTGAGCTCTATGTGCACCTGAACCAAACCTCTCACTCGATGCACGTTGTACGTATCTAGTCAGGGCCCGAATACATGTCTATACCCTTATCATAGCTGTTGCAGCTCACTTCGGACTTACACTAAGGGGCAAAATCATTAATAGGGAGCAAACGCTTCTGGGTATCAGTGCTTCCCGTCCAGTTTGACCGTTCCTTTTGGCGAGCATCGATGCGGCAGAGGAATAGTTCCAAAAGGCGCGAACCGTCGATGTCGTATGAATGCACCCTCTAAATCCATTCTTGCGGGCCTTCTTCAGAAGCACACTTCCGTCCCAGTGCTCGCCCGCAGCTCATCACGTATGCATCCTGAAGCTTATTGCTTTCCTGGTGACCTGTTAACGTAATATCCAGATCATCCTCGTCCCCACTACAGACGTCCTCTTAGCCTCTCGAGACCGTGAAACTAACACATCCTATTACGACCTTTCGACCTCTGAAGAGTTCCTGGCAAGTCATGTTCTGCGTGCACCCGGAGGACTTGCGCCGCAGAGCCATAACAAAGATGGATCGAACTTTCGGGATAATAGAGGGAAGGCAAAACAATATTCCACACTGAACGGGCGAACCGTCATTGTCAAAGATGCCTTCGTGTATAGCAACAAGGGTATGGAGAATTCCTTTACATTCTTGATTATCATCTAATCTACGTGATAGGGTTCAAATCCTTGAATCAAGCTCAGCTGCTACACGATGTTATCTACTATCCAGATACCATCGATGCCCAGCAATGGCTAGTATACTACATTTCACGGCCACTCATCGGCACTTACGACCCGGTAATAATTACTCCGGCTTCGATAACGACGGACAGAACCTTGGAAAGAAGTGGACTTAAGTCTGAGCCGCGTAACCCGGGACCATCTGCCTCATACTCTCCGCGGAAGAAAGAGGTGAGGTCATTTAGTGACCTCCTGAACCATTTTCCTATGATCGCAAGACAGATGCACCCTGGCCTTGACCGACTGTTTAAGGAATTTAACAAAGAGCTTGAGAAGTCTATCCCGTTCTCCCAAGAGCGTTCCAGCACGCCCAAGCTCGCCCGACACAATTCAATCTCATCGGCGCACAGTCTTCCATTCTCTGTACACAGTAGCATATCAGGGACATCATCGCATCATCCAACCTCGCTCATTATCGATGACGAGGAGGATATGATGCGAAAATCGCTTGAAACAGCTGTTACTGCCGCTATTGACTTATTCCAAATGGTAGATAAGCAGCAATTGTCCCTGCTAGGTGCGACTACTGATCTTACCGGGCCAATAGTAGAACGTATGATTGAACGGTATATAGTTGAACAGGTTCACTCAACACTTCTATTTCCACGAATCTGCTCCATTAGAAGATTTGATGATTTAGATTTAGAGGCACGCATAAGGCAGATGTCTGATATTGACATCTCACAGGTCGGCATCACGATCGGGAATGGCCAAAGAGGGAAAAAGGAGTTAGCCATAAGACTTTCCAGGGGTGTTGATGTCTTTAAAAAGATGGCCGTTGCAGGAAGCCCACAAGAGATGGTAGAGATTTTACTTGAAACTCAGAAGCTTATAACTGCAGCTGAGCCAGTTGTTGACGCGAGCACCAACCGATCAGTCAATGGAAATACCCCTTCGACCTCAGAGAAGCAAGAACCAATGTTGACAATCAACGCGGATACCCTCGTGTCCTTACTGCTGGTTGTTGTTATACGAAGTCCGGTGAAGTATCTGCAAGCCCGACTTTCATACATGCGGCATTTCATCTTCATTGATGATGTTGAAAGCGGAGAAATGGGCTATGCGTTGAGTACTTTCGAAGCAGTCCTCTCTTATTTGTCACGGGACTCAGGACGACTAAGGAGATCGAGTCGAAGAAACAAGCGTCTGTGGCAAGCTGTACGGAAGGGCGATGTACCTGGAATACGTAGTATGCTTGATCTAGATTATCCAAACTTTAGCGAGGATGCGGACGTTGACCATTTCGAGCTCAACGAAACCGAGGATATCATGTCCTTTACGACTGATCCTCACAGCTTCCGATCTGATGATACCACCTTGAATGGAGCGTTCGGTAATGGATATGAGCACCGACCTAGCCCCCTAGCACATGTCTTTCCATTCCAACGATGTCCGACGCCTCCTGTCTCACTGTCACGGCCGAAGGTGAAAAAGAGAGTGTCAATGGACACAGGGAGTATATCAAGCTCATCTATGATATCCTTCAGATCTCGGACGAATACGATTGAATCTAACGTTAGCGGCATGGAGACAGACACCTCTGTAGAGACCTTGACCCAAACCCAAGGCTTGAATGGCGAGTCTCTCCTGATGATGGCCGTTGAAAGTGGCCAGGATAATGCTCTTTCCTTTCTATTAAGTCTAGACCAATATTTCTCTCCAAACTTTGTTCCCGATGACTGTAATAATGAAGGTTCAACACTGTTTAGTACAGCGGTTCAACTTGGGCATCGAAAGGTAGTAGAGATTTTGTTAGACTACATTATCGATCATCTGGATTCTCCAGACGCCCTTCGAAATTACTTTGCGATACGGGATTCTCGGGGACGGTGCGTTGCTCATTACCTCTTTAATCAACCTCATCTTATAGGGAAGATTGGTCACCTGCTTCCCTGGCGATTGCGAGACAAAAACGGACAAACACCCCTTTTCGCGCTCATCCGATCCTACGACCATGATGAATATAAGGCAATGGTTGAAAGCGCACTATCCGCTGCCCTCGATACGCAAGGCGATGATAGCGCTCTCCACTTAGACGATCACGTTGACGGCAAGCGAAATACCTTATTACATGCGGTCAACGACCCTCAGATTGCATTAAGGCTCTTATACCACTGTGACTCAGACCCCAACGCGGCAAATGACCGTCAGTTTACGCCTCTCATGGTTGCAAGCAAATACGGAAGAACAGATATCGTCCGTGTCCTGTTTGGAGATGCCCGGGTTGATCTTTTGGCAAGGGACCTTAGAGGTTTAACCGCCGTTGAACTGGCCAAAGACGATGAGGTTCGCAATCGGATAGATGATCTAGTACTTTTATCCTCCTCATCTGGCCCTGACGGGCGGACAACCACTGTCGTACGATCTTTCTTTGTGGAAGACGGGTCAGTTAGGCTTGTGATCAAATCCGGTGCCCCAAATACAAACTCCACAATTACGGTTACGACTTGTCGGCGTTCGTTTACGGACTTTGAGAATCTTGCACGGTGGCTTGCCCTGGAACATCCAGCGTCATGGCTACCTCCTGTAGCAGATTTCCTTTCTCCATTCTTGATCCCATCCAAACCTTCACGATCTGTGCTTCGCGACATGCAGCTTCGTCTTGATAGCTTTCTTAAAATTCTCCTGTCTCATCCAACCTTTGCAACCCATGAGATGGTCTGGGAATTCTTTCTTGTTCCAGATATAGATCCCACCATGCTTGCTGAACGGAGCAAGATGAAAGCAGAGGCCCGTGCCGACCGCGTAAAAGACGAATATACGCCAGTATCAGATGTACGAGACGTTGAGTTGTTTGTCGCACATGCTAAGGAGTCTATGCGAGGAGTACATCAAGCTACAAAGGGAATCCTACGTCGGACGAATAAAGTCCGTGTTGCAGCCAGTGATCTGGGTGACGCCGCGCTCATGGCATGCAATGCGCTGTCTACTCTCAATTTCATACCAAGAACTTACATCACAGCCCTAGATCGCCATGCTAAGATTATCATGCCAAGCGAATCGTCCCCGATTGTGGACTTCTACTATAATATACATGCAATTAGTACCTGTAGTTCAGCACTCCTAGCGGCACTAAACCGCCCGTCCGCTCTAATCGGCTCCATGTCTTCCTCGCAAAAAGCAATCGATCGCCAAATGCTTTCTGTGCGGCGCAATGATAGATGGCCTTTAGGACTCATGGACGAGACGCGACACAGAATGCAGCGTGAGGCAGCTGAAAAGGTCCACAAAGCTGCCACCGAATTGGATAACTTGGGTAAAGAACTCAGATATACGCAACAAGTTGTTGCAGGTGAGCTTGCTAGTTGGCAAGATAGGAGAATAGAGATGGGCCGTAAAGCGGTTAGGGAGTTCGCGAAGCGCATGGTTGTTGTGGAAAAAGCGAAGCTGGAAAGTTTGAGGCGGACGTTAAGGGGCCTACATAATGGGGAGGACAATGGAGACGTCTATAAGAGCACGATCAAGTGATAATGAAGGGACAAAGTAGGTATAATGGTAATTGAAGAAGCGCCCGTGCGGACATGCAAGACATTGCATTATGGGTGTAGAGTATAGCTGGCGTTGGGTGGGCCTTAGTGAACACCCAAGGGTATAGGTTGACATATCCTTTGATTTACTTCGAGTAGAACGCTTGCTGTTGTATGAATATTAAGTTATCTTTCTATAGGTAGCATCCAAAGTTCCCTCAAGTGTAGACAATTGTCGGTAAGACTAAAAAGAAATATCACCAATCTCCAGCGGGCATTCAGCCTAATTCAATCTATGTTCTACATTCTATACTCTACATTCTTGAGAGCCAAAAAAAGACCCAAGAAACAAAATTAATTGAGGATGATGTGATTTGAACACATAGCCTTCAGGAAATCCCATATTACTGGAATCTGACGCCTATCACCTTAGTTAGTTACGACCTGTTGCAAGAAAGAATGAATTAAACATACGCTACCATTGCGCCACACCCCCAAGACGATAATTCTTTGAGCGGGGTAAATAATATATTTAAAATTTATTTTGGCTGAAACCGGATATCAAAGCAATCCTAAACTGCTCTACTTCGAGTAGGATCCCGGTTATCAGGGCGATTATATAATAAGGAAGACCTCACCTTAGCACCACCAGGTAGGATTTTACTGATTTGTAATAAATTCTACACTTCTACAGGGCATTCATCAAAACTCCCTCTGTCTGATTACGCAAACATTCCCTTACAATAGGTCTAACATTGAATACGGGCTCCTAGTCCTAAAGGTTCCTACTGATTACCCGCTTTCAGAATGTCTTTTTACAAGAAGGAAATTGTTCTCGATAATAATCACAATGCAGTGTGGATGATGCTCAGCCCCCAACACACCTACGGCTAGATCATGCAGCTTCCTCTGTTCAAAGAGGGATTTCTAGAGCTGATTCGTTGCTCCTCGAAGCAGGAGTATCGCTCAGGGGTTTGTCAGGTTGGAGATCTGTGCTGCTGCGCCGATGGATCAAGCAGAGGCTCCGTAGCCAATTTTCCTTTAACCGCGATACTTGACTTCAAAGGTAGCATAGAAGAAAAATATATTTGAAGAGGTTCAGGGAAGCTGTTTATATGGTAACAACTTGAGGTAATTCTATGACTTCGAAATCTCCTAGTCCTATCGTTAATATAGTGACGCAGGGCTTCTCTACATCATGTCCGGATTCTTCCTTCAGAAAACGACACCGGCCGCAATTCACGCCGTAGCAGAGTCAAACTTCTCTTTAAACCACATGAACTTTGACTTCTCGTTGATCAAAATGAATTATCCCGTAGAGCTTCAACCATTGGAAAACCTCCTCTCCAGCCAACGTCGCGCCTCAGCAGAGAACGGATATTTCCATATTCTGGCTCGAAGGCTAGGAGCTTTAATTGATGATGTTCTTCCCGAAGTGCCGGTTCTGCTCAAGGCTTACGGTACCCGGGCGAGCGAAATAGCGCAGAACGCATCGGTTGCCCAAGGGAAGTCAAAAAGCATTGTAGAGGGCCTTTTCGCGACTCAGATAGGCGTCGACAGTACTACGATAGGGGTTACAGCGACTAGCGGGATGTCTGCTCTTCGGATGCATCTTCTAGCATGTTTACTAGCCAGGGTTTGGTCTCCTCAAAAAGCAACTGCTATATGCTTGAGCTTGTTCAGTATCGTCAGAAGACAATCATACAGTCCGCTGAAGATGAAGGGATGATAAATAATTCTATGGCATACGCGGCCGCTTCACAGATTATCGATATAGCGGTCCTTGCTGAGTGAGATGCGAGCGCAAGAGCATGGCTTGAGATTGCTGATCGAGCAAAAAGAAAACAGCAAATTCAGGCAAAACTGGTCGTTGACAATTTATCTGCTTGGTAAAACAGATTGCGGAGCATGAGATTCCATCGACATCTAAAGAGCAGTTCAAAGACGACCTATATCGTAACATCATCTCAAACTTCATCTTAGCCCTTTCAACAATGGAGAAGCTTGTGAAGGGTCAACCGCAAAGAATTCAGACAGGAGGTGTTCTCCTGGCTTTTCTTTCCTGGCACATCTATCCCGATCTTGTGGTATTAGGCATGAAGACCACCGATATTGTTCAAGCGGATTCGCTTGTCAATTCGGGGGGTGTTATCACAATCGCAATCGCTGGGCATGACCCAAATCCAAGAGGAGATTCTAATGAATTGCCTTGGGCGTACTGCTCGCTATCACTTTCAAGCATCAGATACTATGGTCTCTACGCCGGGATGAGAACGAGTACATTCGACTCCACACGACTCTCAATTACTCAACTACAACTAGTCGCTTTTGGAAGTTTTATGAAACCGGCTTGCGTGACTGATCTTATCTTGTATGCCAAGATTATCAGGAGAATTTATACCGTACTTTACAGTGAGCTTCTATTGGAGGCAAAAGGTATAAAAGCTAAGAACATGTGTACCATCAAAGACCTGGACGGCCGCCTTGATACTGTCATATTGGCTGCAGAGGATACATATCATGAACCGCATAACTGTCTATCTAGGGCGAAAATCGATGTTCTAAGGTTACTCCATGGGTTTCGACAAGGGTTGAACTTTCTTCTTTCGGATGATGCTCATGAACTAGCTGAAGCAATGAAATTAGTGAATTACGGGGTTCGTCATGCTTATGGATGGTTGGGAAATGATGAGGGGAGATCCATAACTGATGTATTGGGCCTCTCCGATATTAGTAAAGTTTTGCCAGCGGTCAAAACACCTAAGTCCAGGGTAGAAATACTGCGATCTCTCTATCACCGATACGAGGGGACTCTGATATAGCTGTTATTCGTTACCGTCCGAACGAAGGGGGTGGGGGTTATACGAGCGCCAACTCAACCACCGACACAGTCACGGACGGATGATATGAGTTCTTCAAGGGCATCAAGAGAAAGAGAAGCAGCGATGCTGACGAAATCCATCCCGACGAAACTCCCAACAAACGAGCTTGCCTGGAGGAAGTTACTAGCATTGAGCCCCCGTGGAACTAAGATTGGGTTTTCATGCAAACTCAACAGCCCACGTTTTCACATAGTCCCAACAGACCTATGAATGAAGCAGAGCTCTTCGAGACCCTGATAGAGGAAGGTGGACATGGTTTTGAAGATAAAGAAATGGTATTCCATGACTTCTTTTATGGGAATCCGACTTTTGCGGCTGTTTATCGCGTTAGAAATGGCAACAGTTATACTCTGGATCAGAAGCATAGCATGGACGAGGCTACTATCCTCCCATTAAATATGCTTGATCACCTTCTTGGATACAGATATGTTGGATATGGAGACGCTTTCCATTACGATTATGAGCTTCATGCGTAAACAGGACCGCATCAAAACTTCTTTACGTTTATTCGGACGGATTTCCGCATATTACGAGGAGTACCTACCAGAAGCAACCGTCTCAATGCGTGCCATCACAAGGTCCATATATCAAAACGATTTTGCTAGTGGAGTGCTCAGCGGACTAGAAGGCCCTACTGATCTAGAGCATATCCACACCAAAGAGAACCGGAGTGACCCAGAGGTCAGAATATTTTCGAGACCATTGACAAGCACCCAAGCATTCTTGTGTATTCTGTATTTTGAATCTGGAACAATTAGCGCGTTAGAGGAAAAACTAGAAAGGGTTATGTCTATTTCAAGCTAGAACTCGTTGTTTGTAGCGAAGAAGCTCCTGAGTGATCCATTTCCACAACAAAATATAAGTAACGATGCAGTCGAACATGTGGTAGGGAATGTGGGAAAGCAAGGTATAGCGCTACTGGCTCCCCCAGAAAAACCTGAAGTGCGGCAGCATGCGATTGGAGAATGGCATTACAGCACTCATACCAGATTCGATGGCTTAAAGGGGAGCGGGCTTTTTGATGACACGTCATTACACCTTTCCTTTACAGGCTACGAGGTACCGTTGCAACTTGGGAGCAATAACATCCGCGGGAAAGAGGCGTACTTCCTGGAGACCAGGCTAGCGTTGAATGATAAACATCATTGGGTAGGTGACCTGGATATTCTCAAAGCCCTCGACGACATCAAGACCGTAAAAGGCTTAGGAGCAGTGTCAGGGTTGTGCGGTCACGATCCATCATATTCAATGGCAAATATCGAAGCAGCTGTGACCTCGATTGATTGCTGGGAGGAGCTTTTGGACGCACCGGACGGTGTAATGGTCCTTCGCGCAGATTCGTCTTGGATGGCTCGTCTGGGAGCTGTGAGCATCGCGCATCAAAAACAATATATGTGCAAATACCTCCCAACTTGGGAAGAAATTTGTTGGACATGCGTAATGGAAGCAGTGTCTTCGTACTGAAACTCGGCCAAAGCACAGATGATGCCATTTCCACAGAAACGAGTGATGATAGTGTATTGAACCCGTTGTTCAGTATTCAGTTAGGATGTATACAATGTTATGTACAGTATAGCTCACCTCAGTGCCATACTCGGTTCCGTTAAGGTAACGGAGTTTCAACTCAGTAAGGTAGTTCAGAAGTCGAGTTAGTTTTGATACCAGAATTGCTTTTTCATTCCAGTCCAAACCCCGTCCGCCGCGTCCCTCCAATCCTATCTAGTTCTGCTGTAGTTCTACAGTAAGCTGCAGTGGTGCCCCTCAATTCCAACTTCAGCTCCCCGCCAACCTCAAAAATCGCCTCAGCTGGTTCCAGGTAGATAGTATTGCTACGGAAAACACCTACTTTAAACACATAGTAACTGTAGAACTACATAGTCTCGAAGCAACCCTCGTCCAAGCGTTCCTTACTTCTCCTTCTCACTCACACTTTTGATTTTCGCCGACAAAACAACCTCTGCAATGGCTCCTCCCCTCACAATTCGAAACCTCACCGCCGCTCCTCTTGAGCTAAAATTAATTGAACGCTATGAAGCCCCAGGTGCTCCCGTATCTGCTCCAAAGCTTGGTGGTGGTTTCCCTCTTGGACCCCTCAATGGGCCTTTAAACAGCGTCGTTAACAACGTTACCAACATTGCGTCGAACATCACCCAAGGTGGACCTAGCTCTCCCAAACTTGCAGAGAATGCCAAAAGTTTCCATCATAAAGATGTCAATATCCGCGTTGACGCATTCAAGACGGTTAAGACCGATATCAAAGCTACTGAGAGATCGGAGAACGAAATCTTGCGGTTGACTATCGAGAGCGATGGACAGAAGTACAGAATCGATACTCCGTCATCCTCGCCCTCATCTCAAACATTCAAGCCCTTGACACAGAATCCTAGGCGCCAATACACTGCAGTCTTCAACAGCAAAGAAACATTTCTCACTGTGTACTCGTCCTCGAACCTAAATTCGTGGATGAGAGAGCTAAAGGACGAGACCCCCCTGTCAGCACTCTCCATTCCTGGAACTCACAATTCTCCTACATGCCATACAGCGCTACCTTCCGTTCGTTGTCAGGCAGTCGGAATCAAAGAGCAGCTAGATAACGGTATACGCTTCTTTGATATCCGAGTCCAGCCCCAAGAACCGGATAAGAAAGACAGCGACAGACTCATCTTGGTACACGGAGTGTTCCCTATATCCTTGACCGGCAACAAATATCTACGTGACCTCATCAAAGAGACTGAAGGTTTCCTCGACCGCAATCGTAGCGAAACGGTTATAATATCGCTGAAACGAGAAGGTCCCGGGAACCACACAGATCAGCAATTGAGTCGTATCCTTTACGATCATTATGCAAAGGACGAGAACCGTTGGTACACGGAAGCTCGAATTCCAAAACTTGGCGAAGTACGGCACAAGATCGTGCTAATGAGACGTTTTGCCATCGAAGATAGGCTCAAGAAGATGCATGGTGGAAAAGGTTGGGGTATCAATGCGGAGAACTGGGCATATAATACCCCTAACGACACCCACGGCGATGTATGTGTGCAGGACTTCTGTGAAGTACTTGAGACTGAGAACATCGACAAAAAGATCAAGTTCTCACGCGACCATCTCGAGCGCGCTGGGAACTGCCTATGTCCTCTACCGGGCTCAAATGAACTGGCGAAACCGTCCCCTTTCTACTTGAACTTCCTCAGTGCCAGCAACTTCTGGAAAGTTGGATGCTGGCCGGATAAGATTGCAGCGAAACTCAATCCTGCAATTGTTGATTGGCTTTGCAGAAACCATCATACGGATGAGAAGGGTGATGGTAGCACTGGGATTGTGGTTTGTGATTGGGTGGGCGATAAAGGGGATTGGGATCTGGTTCGATGCATTGTCGGCATGAACTCGAAGTTAGAGCTGAGAGAAAAGAACTTGAAGTAGGAACAGTTCGATCATCTAGGCTTTATGATGGTTTTACGAGGAGATTTATTCTCAAATACTAGAAAAATAAAACAGCAAAACAAACCTTACGGACGCTTTTGTGAACTCACTCTCTGGCCCCACATCTACCCCGCAAAAACAGCAATACTGTAAGGTGGGAAAGAAGGAAGCTTACCTTACATAGATATGACCTAAGGTATATATGTAATTTAAGTTATCCAAACTTACCTACCTTACCATTACTTCGACCGATCTCACACAATTTGCCCTAGGTACACAATGTATCAAGCTCCTACCGTCGAATAGCATAGATTCAAGAAAAGAAACCACCGACTCACAGATACAACACTTACACTCTATCTATAACCGAGGGAGATTCAAGGTTATTCGCCTATTCAGCTTGTTGGCTCGCTTGCTGATAACTGGTGTCATAAAGATACACTATCAAACGGTATCCGAACGACTACACACACACTTAGGTCGGACTAGTGCAATCAAAGAGGCGAGAGGATGGTGTCGTTGAGAAACAGCATGGAATGGGAGTACGAGATACCCTTTAAGGTACACTACTGTGGATAGGACGCCCCCCTTCCTGTCTAATGTCTTTTCACGTATTATAGCTCAAGGATCCTAGCCTTCTTCGTCAGAGATCTTACGTGGATGGTGAATGGGTAGATGCTCAATCAGGAAAATGCTTCGACGTGATTGGTCAGTCCTTGATACCCATTTCCAGAATACAACCACATACGAACCGTTCCTCACTTCTTGACTTGACCTTGCAGACCCGGGCACCGGGAAACATTGGGCATCTGTAGCCGACAACGATCCTTCTGATGTGAACGCTGCGGTGGAATCATCCTATGCCGCATTCCAAACCTATCGTCGAATAAACCCGAAAATCCGGGCGAAGCTCCTTCTCAGATGGAATGATCTCATTACCGAAGCGAAAGAGGATATTGCCAGAATCGTAACCTATGAGACCGGCAAACCCCTTGCGGAATCCCTCGCTGAGGTTGACTACGCTCTAGGATTTACCTGGTTTTTCACGGGTGAAGCAGAACGGATTCACGGGACGGTTTCAGTACCTTCAGCACCAAATCGACGCAATTTCACGGTGAAGCAACCGATAGGTGTTGCTGTTGCGCTGGTTCCTTGGAACTTTCCCGTAGCCATGATATTGAGGAAGGCAGGGGCAGCATTAGCAGCAGGATGTACTATGGTGATCAAGCCTAGTCCTGAAACGCCCTTGTCAGTGCTCGCACTTGTGCATCTCGCTTCTAGAGCTGGGTTCGAGAAAGGCGTTTTGAACGTGCTGACGACAAGTTTGGAGAATACCCCAGCGTTGAGTGAGGCGCTCTGTAAGCATCCGCTGGTTTCAAAGGTAACGTTCACCGGAAGTACGAAGGTGGGAAAACTGATTGCTAGACATTGTTCCGAAGGGTTGAAGAAGGTGACGCTGGAGCTCGGCGGGAATTGTCCATTTCTTATCTTCGACGATGCGAATTTGAAACAGTCGGTGGACGCGTTGATAGCATTGAAGTGGAGGCATGCAGGTCAGGCATGTATCACCGCAAACAGGGTATATATCCAAAAAGGGGTGTTTGGCCAGGTGGAGCAGATGCTCATAGATGAGACGAGAAAGATTAAAGTCGGGCATGGGATTGAAACTGAAACTACCATGGGACCAGTTACGACGCCTAGGGGTATTGAAAAGGTGGAATGTCAGATTAAAGACGCACAGAAGCATGGCGGGACGGTCTTGACAGGAGGAAAGAAACCATATGGGTTACCGGGGTACTTTTTCGAGCCGACAATAATCAGCAACATGAAGCCGGAGATGCTGATTTCGAGAGAAGAGACTTTCGGGCCTATTCTTTCACTATATAAATTCGAGACTGAGGATGAGGTGGTTGACCTAGCGAACAAAACTAGCATGGGTCTTGCAAGTTATTTCTTCACCAAGGACGTTGATCGTACCTGGCGGCTACTGGAAAATCTTGAAGCGGGAATGGTGGGTATGAATACCGGTATTTTCTTTTCTCCACACTCTCCTCCTTCTGCACTAAAACTTGTGCTCTAGGCCCGATGTCAGCCGCTGAATCACCATTTGGAGGTATCAAGGAGTCTGGTTATGGAAAGGAATCTGGCAAAGACGTTGCGGTAGATGCTTATCTCATCACGAAGACTGGAACTATGACGCTTGAGGGACAGTACTGAAATATTACATATCTTTCTACTTTGTGAACTTTTGCTCGTTTGCATAATCAACCCTTCCTTGAACCAACATCTAAGACTTAGGTGTGAATGTAATGAGATATGCAGCGCGCAAAGGATGGGCAGTTTTGACAGGGTGAAGATGATATAATTATACAAACTAAATGAGATCTAAACCTTTCAAAATAGCTCGTCCGCCTTGGATTTTATATCACAAAGGGGTAAGTCTAACCAAGAAAGAACCAGCTCGGCTCTAGTTCTAACTGGTTCTAGCTCTAAATGAATAAAGCTAAGAGTTAACTTCTTAGGTAAGCCTTAAGCCTTCCGTCTGACCGTCTCAAACTCTCAATTGACTTTGAACTTCATCTTTGTAGATCTCTCATGGGAGATCAGTTTTCTACTCGTACTGTACAGAGGACAGCTTTGATATACTGTACCGGGATTTAACTACCAGTCTCTTGACTCCACTTACTGGACCGTGGCTATACACTTGCAGTAGAGCCAATCACTAGAACTAAGTACTGTATGCTAGTTCTACACTCACATCCTCGTGAAAGGGATTCCTCCTGCTGTCTTGCAGCATGTTCCTCAACTCCCACGATTAGCATTCCTTCTTTCTTCCTTCCGTGCCATCACTCTAGGATATATTAGGATCTAGGAATATATCAACGAGGAATATCCTGCACTACATCCCCCACGATACATGGAGAGGTGGTGGCCTAATATTACATTGCTAAATTTGGACCAACTGATTCAGACCATCAGTCAGTTCCAGAATCCATGGAAGTCTAGCCTATGCCAATTGTCAGTTGCTTACTAGAAATATATCCTAATACGGAAGAGGAGATAACTAATTCAACACTTTCCCACGATCGAAATTATACGAGCTAACCAATGACCTGGACAGTTCGATCCTCTTTAGGTATCCAACCAAGGCCATAGATCAGCTCTAGTTTCGTCTTCCAATGTGTTTAATATACATATAACGAGCATCTTCCCCCTTCTCTGGAGAATGGGACCATACTACAGCAACCTCTTCTATCAAGGACTTGCATTAATATTGAATACTTGTGACCATCACCTCCGCAATGGCACCGAAACGTGCCATCACTCCAGAAGACATCACCACCCTACGTGATCTTCTCTCATCCACTGAGGCTAAAATACTTTCTCCGGATGATGAAGGTTACTCCGACACCATACTCCGGTGGTCTCGAGCAGCCGAAAAGCCGGCCGGAGCTTCTCTCGTACCGACTTCATCGGAAGCGATATCGATCGCAGTTAAGTTCGCAACCTCAAAGGGCATCGACGTAGCCGTCAAAGGGGGCGGTCACTCAACTGCAGGTGCTTCCTCAACAGATGGAGGTCTACTCATCGATCTTAGTTCCATGCGGAAGGTCACGGTAAATTATAACAGCAAGACCATCACGGTGCAAGGTGGTGCTACCTGGGGAGACGTTGATACCGAAGCGGATAATCATGGACTCGCAACCGTGGGCGGTACCGTGAACGACACCGGCGTCGGAGGTTTGACGCTAGGGGGTGGGTTTGGCTGGCTTTCCGGTGTCCACGGTCTCGTTATCGACAACCTTATATCCTGCGAAATGGTTCTAGCCGACGGTACGATCAAGAGAATCAACTCAACTGATGAGCCTGATCTCTTCTGGGCAATTAGAGGTGCGGGACAGAACTTCGGTGTTGCGACCGAGTTTACGTTCCAAGGGCACGATTCACCACAGATGTATACTGGCATGATCATGTTTCCACCGGTACCTGAAATTGTAAGAAAAGTAGTCGATGCATGGAACACTCTGTTCACAAGGGGTGAAGACGGTCAGACCAAAGGACACGGGAAACTCATGGGTGGCCTAGCTTGGATCAAACCACCCCCCACGCATGATGCGTTGCTCATGGTGTTGGTAAACTTCATCGGTACCGAGGAAGAAGGAAACAAAATTCTTGCTCCTATCCTCGAGGCTGGTCCAGTCTTCAGCAACCTGAGCATGAAGTCCTACGCGGAAGCAAACAGACTTCTCCAAGCACCAATTGGTGGCAGAGCTAGTATGAAGGGAGTAGCTTTCGAGATACCGCTACGTGCGGATTTTGTGCTCGAAACGTTCGAGCAATACCAGAAATTTACCACCGATATACCAGAGGCAGCAGGAACAGTTATCATGTGGGAGATGATGGATGCAACGAAAGTCGTTTCTATTGCAGGCAACGATGAAGCTGGATTTGCAAATCGAGGTTGGCACATGAATGGTGTTGTTATGCCATTCTGGTCCGACAAAGCAAAGGATGCTGCGTGTAGACAGTGGGCGCGGGATATGGCTGATAAGTTTAGAGAGGAATTGATCAGGGACGGTGTCGAACCAGGCCGGGGAGTTGAGGGTGGAGTTGGGAAGAGAGGGGACCACGGAGCTGTGATGCTCTATGGGAACTATGACCGTAAGTCGGGATCTTTCAACTCACAGTAAGACCCAAGACTAACATGTCACAAAAGAATACGATGAGAAATCTAGAGATATCTTCGGTTTCAACTATCCCAGGTTACAAGAGCTGAAGGCGAAGTATGACCCTACTAACACGTTCAACAAGCTCTTCCCGATCGATCCTCAGAAGTAAATTTGATGTTCTATGTTATCAAGGAAATTAGAGAACCAAACAAAGGAATCGTTAGAGTCGTGAATCAGAGGAAATCGTCATATAGTATTCCTTCACGCGATCGCTAGTTGTACTTCCAAAATTACTTAGGGCTACTACCTGTAGAGTAATCAGATATTTAAAAGGATCGCTGCTTACCACAACACCACTCTAGACCTACTATATTAACCCTTTGAATTTGTCATGATCTCCAAACTTCACTAAACGCTCTTTATGGAAAATGCTGATTCCTCCTGTCCAGGACTCGATTAGCACCTCTCGCTCAATGCTAATGATACGTGTACGCGCTTGTCACGATGATCTCGCCTGATAATTCCAGCAACTATTGAAGTAATTCCTCGACAGTACTCTAAACCTGACCCTCTAAATGGTAGAATGGGAAGCAAATTCTACAGAACAGTGCGCATGAAAGTTGTTCTAGTACTATCACATCATAGTATAAAACGTGTTAAGATGAACAATGATAAAAATGCAATGCCCACAATATCGCACATTAACAGTAATGCTCTGTTCCTATAACTCCTTGATGCATTAGAACCCCCTTTCTATAGTACCAGCCAACCTTCTACAATCAATATCCGCAAACATAGGACATAAGTTATCCCAAACAGAAACAATTGTCGGCACATGAATATTCATAGATCGGAGAGCTGAATACCAGGGGTGAAGGCCCATGTAGATCAATGCAAGAAAGTAAAGAAAGAAAATAAGAAACTCCACATATGCAAATAGCAACAAAGGAGAAATCGGTAGTGTATACAAAAGCGGAGACAGTACACCAAGGATAGAAAATTACGAGATTAGCAAAAACATCTCTGTATGCTTTGGGGATCGGAGAGTATTCGGAAATCTTTTAGATACCGGAATCGTTGTCAGGCTGAGTCCAGTTATTATCGATGGTCCACTGCTTCCACTTATTGCAAGTATTTGTGACATCATTGGTGTTGATTAGGCTGCGTATTTCACTCTTTCGTTCGACAATCTGCAGGCCGAACCCTTGGAGTGTGTGGTATCCGATGTGGCAATGCATGAGCCAGATACCGGGGTTGTCAGCTGGGAACGCCATGACCAAGTAACCGGGTTGGGTCAAAGTAGCCGTATCACGACGAGGAGCGTTGTTGAGCTTGAGTTCAACATCAGAGGTATATGGAACGGTTCCTTGAGCTAGTACCGAGAAATCATGACCGTGCAAATGAATTGGGTGGGAAGGCCCACCTCCGGCACTATTGATAACGAGATAGGTCCAGTCATTTGCTCCGCCTTCAACGTTGATCACTGCTTCTTGTTTCGCGAAAGTAAAGTTGTTTGCTGCAGCTCGCATAATACTTGGGTTCTTCAGATCCACGAGCATGTTGGTGGAGTTCATGGTCCAAATGAATCGACCATTGACATCCCGAGTAAGGCCTAGAGGAAGGTCATGTGTCTTTTGAGCAGGTCCGACAGGGGTGTTGACTACGGGAACAAGCTTATTAATGGGCTCGTCTTGACAGGCAGTGCGGGTGCTGATACCGCTCGTCGTTGGATCAGCCGTGCTAGTGCTATCATATCTAAGAATACCTTTGATATTCATAGGATTGGTATGCGATGAGCAGGACTGCGGAACGGCACGAATCCAGTAATTACCAGAAGTTTGGTTCTTCGCCTTGACAATGATATCATATCGTTGACCCATAGTGATGGATAAGGAATCAGTCTCGTAAGGTACAATCGGTGTGAAGTCAGATGCAATGACTTTGAAACTGTGGCCATCGATGCCAAAGCTGAAGAATGAGTCGATTGCGGCGTTGACAATTCGGATGCGGTAGGATTTTCCAGGCTCGAAGACGGTTTCGAAACGTTTTCCCGTAGTTGTAGTTCCAGAGGTGAAGACGTTTGTTCCGTTAATAAGCCCGTTAGCTTGGGGTGGCGGCGCTCCTCTATCGGCAATGAGCTGTTGTTCATGGCAACTTCTGTGGTCCCAGTCATTTAAGAACAGGGCGCCGAGATCTTCTTGATAGTCTTCACTAGCAGGGCCGTGAATGATTATTGGACCGAAAGCTCCATCCCAAGCTTGCAAAGAGTAGTGACTATGATACCAAGAACTGCCATACTGTTCCGCCTTCCAGGTATATGTCATGCTTTCTCCTGGCTAATGGATGTTAGAGAGATATCTCACATGAAGAGGTGCGTCAGTCTTACTGCGAGTGGGCACTGTGTTATTGAGGGAACGCCATCACTCTCAAAGCTGCCTCTTTGGACAATGCCGTGGAAATGGAGACCTGTTCCTTGCTGGTCCTGCAGGTTATTGGTCAGATGGACGCCTATAGGTGTTAGAGCGGAACGTTTATCAGAGCTTCCCATCCCCTATGATACTTACGAACGGTATCACCCCAATCTGCCTCAATCAATGGTCCAGGCATTTGACCATTAATTAGAACAGCGTACCTAGGAACCCCGTCTGGAGCCGTTGCGGCGGTCAACGTAGCGTTGGATATTTCGAAGAAGTACTCCCGCACACGTCCTGTAGACGGTGCTGGTTGGTGAACGTAGTCATAGTCGATGTCTTTGTCACACCATTGTCGCCTAGTAGTATCCGTATTTCCATTGCACGCAGCACGAGGGAAAAGTTGACGAGAGGGTAATGCAGAAACAGCGTGTAATAGACCAAGTGCGAAAGGGACTAGAAACTTCATTATGTCTGAACGATGCTCTTGAACGAATGAGAGTATAGGAAATGAAAAGTCGTAACGACTGACTATGGTGAGAGGAGTGTATAGTGGCTGATCGACCTAAATGAGGGCCGATAGAGAGAATATTTATACTTCAAAAAATAGGGATATCGTGAGAGCATTTCCAGTAAGGCTCCCGATGAATATTGAATGTTGCCCTACCAGCATCGTATAGAACGCAAGGTAAGCCATATCTGACTAGAATCGCGAAAGGCAGCTTTCACTGTTTTGCTTCACCCATAAAAAGTAAACGCAAT
The DNA here is from genome assembly GCA_010093705.1 of Patellaria atrata CBS 101060. Lineage (NCBI taxonomy): Eukaryota > Fungi > Ascomycota > Dothideomycetes > Patellariales > Patellariaceae > Patellaria > Patellaria atrata. The sequence continues at coordinate 2,230,949 of MU006090.1, forward strand.
GGCCGGACAGCGGAAGGGCTCAAAAAGCTTGTTTATCCTAAGGAAAGATCTCTCTAGTCTCGTATCCAATAATACTGTTTACCCATGGCGGTAAATCCGAAAGGATGGATTGAGCTACCGGGACAAGGAAACCGCAGCAGAGATAGCAAGCAGGCAGACGACCAAACGGTATGAGCTGAAGGATGTGGTGATGTGCTGTACAGTAAGCATGGTTGGATGGTTACTGTAAGTAGCTATCCCTTCAGGGGAGTGCATCTCGGCACGATGGGTGGACGTCCACGCGGATCCCGTTGGAAGTTTAGCGAAGTAACAGCATGATAAAGGTGTTCGAGCGAAACTTAAAGTTAGGGCGTTTCTAGAGCCCCGGTTCTACAGTATGTTGCGTCTCTGCAGGAAGGACTGTGAATAGCGTAGGGTGTACGGTATGTAGAGCCTGAAGTCCGCAACCTGATCAGCTTATCCCAGGCCAATATACGGCACGTGGTGGTCCTGACGGATCAAGCTCTCGCATTGAGTTTCGAAGATTTTCATACCGGGAGCGAAGGATGGAATTGTGTTAGAGAGGACAGGGATCGAATACGGAAATAGATGCACAGGTTGAAGATTTTTCTTTGATGCGAGCTCAGATACGATAGTAAGACTCATCTTACCAGCAGCCTCCATAGGGCTGAGTGAAAGGCTGAACTTCAATGTAGCTGAGAGTATTGCGATGCTGAGAGACGGAGAAAGAACAATTATCAGCGAAATGATGATTAGTGCAAAGGGAATGGAAAGCGAAACGGAGAGAGGTCCAGCTATGGCAAAAGGGGCACTGGGGCAGTGAGTGCGACTGTGCGCTGTGGAGAAGACGTTGGAAAAAGGGAGCGCCACCAACCGGGACGGCGGCTGCGGCCTGAACTGGTCAAAGTCCTTGTGATTATTGATTGTTTGATATCCTTCCTACAGTAACTACCTTAAGGGATCCGAGACTACCGTTCACCAGGTTGGAGTTAGGTCTTAGGTTCAACCCGTCAACCGGGGCAAGGTAGTTCTATCTCCTATCTCAATAATGATAATGATCACAGTGGAGATTCATGGAGCTTACGTACCTGATAATCAAGGGCTTTCGTATCTGCGAAGTAGATCTTTTGAAGGGAGAGAGTGGGATGATTCTCTCCAAGGAGGAGAACTCAAACTCAATAATTGAGTTTCAAATCGAAATTCTATACCTTACCTTACTGTACTGTAACTTAAGGACGGACGCTACCTTAGATCTAGCTCTACGGAAGGTACCGTAGTTCTACCTACCTTTACTAGTTCTAATCAAAATTCAGGGTGGAAATAGGCGAAAATGCGTAAATGTTTCTCCCCTCCCGTCCGTAGGGTTAGCCACTACACTTTACCTTAATTCATTGAAATCCAAATGGAATAGAACCCGAAGCTGCTTTGTATATTCAAAAAAAATCGAATGCATCCAGTCTCCTGTCCGTTCCATTAGCTTGATCCAAACCTGTAACTCCCCACCATTGAGCTTCTTCGAAACGGAGTTAGTGCAACCGGTGAGAACTTCTCCCCTGGATATCGGATAGGTCAAAAGGTACCTCAGCTGCAGTGACGGACATGCAGCTCGCGCCTACGGTATCATCGGTATGCTGCCGAGCTGGGTGGGTGGACTCCATTTGCCGACTGTGGCTTTCAGGAATCGCAGCGCTGATAAACTAAACTAGACGTACCTTACGAGAATGTAAGGTACACTGAGAAGCAATTTTAATGCATACGCCCTATTACCCACATAGTTCTCAATAATAGGACAATGGATTAGACAGAATGGGATAGTTCGTATTCTGGAACACCGAGGAAGTACGTTGTTATCACATTGGATTTGATGGTTCCATGTCTTCTTTGATATTGGCTGCGCCATGTAGAGCTGCCCTGCAGAACGAGATACCTTAACCGCAACAGGGGCACGACGAACGCGTTGTCGGTGATATCCTCTCGATTGATGCTTTACCACCGTGTGGGAGACGGATATGGCAAAAAGAGCATCCCGATACCCGGCTACACGGTTGTTCGAATCCTGGCTGCTTTGGAGTTTCTATTCCCTTTACTCCTTTATATCTTTTCCCTACTTATCACAGCTTCAGAGTTCGAAGTTATTATCGCGAGCATGTTGATTTTGTCTTCAAGTCACTTACTATGCTATTCTATCTCGTAATACATCATCGCGTTCCAGTACGTAAATTGCAAAGCATGTTTATTCTCGCTTAGGACTAGTTCTAGTTCTACAAGATACCTAGGAGGACGTGCGTTCTAATTCCACTTAACGGATTGGTGGCACATAAGGCAGAATCAAAGGAGTCTCACCCAAGCATAGTAGGTGAACCTTAGTTTATACTTGCGATTGTCAGTATCACGATTAGATTGATGTTTCATTATCATCATGCTTAATAGGCCGCCCTTGTCTGACTTTCTCGGGAGTACTGTCTCTCTCATATGCCTGCATCTCGACAGCACGGTACATTCTTATTAGAGTTGGAGACATACGTAGCAGCATATGACCAATATAAACCTAATTCCTTCCATCGAGGAAGATATTAGCTAGCGTCGTTTGTGTAGCGGGCTCAGATCTTCACGTAAATCGGTACTCGGATCTTCTAGTGTACATTGTAGTCACCGGATCGTGAACGCTTTCTTGATGCGTGGGAGGATGAGATGGATGCACCAGTTATTTTGCCTGTATAGTACGTATGCGCTTGCTCGCCTGAATCCAATATGTTTCTCTTCTCATTACTCTTTCGTGACGTCTCACATCTCTCTTTCAAAGGATCGGACTTCTTTCGTGCGAAGATTCGCATCAGAACAAATCCGCCTGGCGATTATGAGGTTTGTGGCGCGAAAGTATCACGTCTCTTGCCTGCTTCAATCATGCATTCGATCACTATCAGCTTCCATCAAAGGATGTCAGCCCCCTTCAGGCCATTTACGTTTTACTCAATGGCGAATTAGGGGTAAAGTCATCGGAAAAAAGCTACATCTATTTACATGAAGGTAAAACAATGCGCAGTCAATTCGATATGCTCAATGGAGTCGACATACTTGGAGAAAAGCTCAGGACTGAGAGGAGAAACTCACCTATCCCCTCCATATACTTCGCCATTGGACCACCATACCTAGCTCCTATAGGAGAAAACTTCTTCAACATCTCATTAATCGCATCCAAGTCCTCTTGCACCAGTTCCACCCGCTTCATATTCTCTGTAACTCTTTCCACGGAGGAAGCACCAGGTATGGGGATGATTGTCGGCATATCAGGTTTATTACTAAAAGACTTAACCCAAGAAAGGGCGATCTAGCCAGGTGTAACCCCCTTCTTCTCTGCAATAGCATCTACCTCTTTGACGAGTCTGAGGTTCTCCTGGAAGACGTCTTTAGAGGCAAAGTGAGGTAAGTTACGGCGTCTATCGTCAGGCGCTAGGTCGTCGAGAGATTTGATATGACCTGTCTGGCGAAGGTGTTAATAAATGACCTGAGCATTAAAAGAATGTCACAAGACGTACTAATATACCTCTTCCAATGGGTGGATAAGCATATGTTGGGATTCCCAGTTCGCCACAGGTAGCCGCAACTCCATTTTCCAAGATCTCCGTAGCCCACAACGAAAACTCTAATTCCACAGCGTCTATCTTTGCAACGATCGCCGCACGGCGTATGGTTTGCGCCGAACACTCCGAGATCGCAATACCACCAACCTTTCCTTCGTCAACATACTTCTTAATTGCTAGGACCATCTCTTCGACTGGTGTTACACCATCTACCCTCGAGTAAGTGAAGATGTCCAAGAACTTCTTCCCGTCAAGGACTCTCAGGTACTCGTCGATACTCCTTTTGACATTCTCGGGTGAACCGTCAGGGATAAACTTTTCAAGATTGACGACCCCTTTCACGCTAATCACAACCTCATCTGCGTCCCCGGGATACTGCGTAAAGTAGTCGCGAAGGTGTAAGCTGTTTGCATGCGGAGGACCATAATGTTGGGCGGCATTCCAATGGTTGGCGCCGAGGATGAAGGCTTGCTTCAATGCCTTTATGGATTCTGAAGTCGGTGGTGGCCGTGATTTCTAGGTGAGGCTAGTAGGTTTACCTAGAGGGGTTACTATTATTGAAGGTTGGCAAGAGCTGAAACTGGATGAAACGGAAAGGTTTTCAGGGGGGGTGGAAAAGCCTGCGTTTGTAGAGTGTGATATCACAGATCTAACAACTTTGTGAAGAATTGAGATGATGTTGTGGAATACTAACATATAGTTGAACCTTCTCATATCTTTATACTCTGTGTGAATCCTCTTTCCGCCTATCGTTTGAATCACTTGCCTTACAGATCCATCGTCAACACGATACTCATCACGGCACACATCTGACAACTGTTTCCGGATAAAGATGCGTTTAAGTCCGGGCCGTGAAGCTTTATTATTTTCGAGTAACTGGCCTTCGACATTCATCTACCTTATCCCCCGATGCTTGACAACAGATTACTTATTACCTTGCCACGATCCAAATGATTTTACATTGCAAAAATTGAGTCAATTGACTCAGTTGAGCCGAGACATAGCGGAACTCTTCAGCTACTCAATTTACTGAATACCATTACTGTACCTGTGATGATCGGACATTGCGGAGTTTGCAGCTCATACGCCACTTCCGGTTCCGGTCCGGTCCGGTGAACAAATGCTCAGGGAAGACGGAAGCGAGTCTTATCGATAACAGCTGCCCTTATCATCGCGGCTAGAACTGCCATAATAAAGATCTTAATCCATGCCAAGAATTAAAATTTCACTACAACAACGAGTGCTACGATAAACAGCTGGAAGTGTTCAGCAAAGTCGAACCTCCCGATTAATCATCAATGGGGAAGAAGCGAAAAGCTTCTGCAAGGCCTGATGGCGATGAGTCAAGAGCTCCGGAAGCGGCTGGGAAACCCATCCGCGGAGCCTCCAGCAAGCAGAAGACGGTTAAAGAAGAGAAGTCCTGTTTGGTAAGATATTGTTTAGGAGGGATTCATTTCACCGGGAGCAAAGCTTATTCTCTACAGATATTTGAACCGCGACCAGATTGGCATGCTGCCGAGCTGCCAAAACTACCCATAGCTGAAGATGCATCACCACTCCCGCGAGACATCTGTAACGAGCTTCAACACTATGCCGATGAGATTCTTGAAGCGGACAGTGCTACTTACAAAGCGACCCGTATAGATACTTCATCGTCGAAGAAGTTTATGTCTACTATCATGGAATCTGGGACACTGGAGGACAAAGTATCTGCGCAGACATTGCTTATCCAAGAATCACCGGTCCATACCAGGAAGGTTTTTGAAAATTTATTGACATTATCGAAGAAGAAAAATAGAAACCAAGCACTATTGGCCCTGAGCGCTCTGAAAGACTTGCTAGGTAGAGGTGTAATCTTGCCCCCGGAGCGTAAACTGCGAGCATTTGCGAGACAGCCTGAACTCATTAGCGCGTTTAAAGGAAGGCCGCAGAAGTGGGTGCGGGGAGATAGGTTACCTGGAAAGGTCGAGAAAGCCCATCTTATATCTTGGGCTTACGAGGATTGGCTCAAAAAGACATACTTCGACGTTCTGGAGATTCTGGAACAATGGTGTAATGATGAAATTACTTATTCTCGGAGCCGCGCCGTCACATTCGTCTGGGAGCTCCTCAAGGAGAAACCTGAGCAAGAAGAAAACCTGTTAAGGCTATTGATCTACAAGCTGGGTGATCTAGACAAAAAGATAGCTTCAAGGGCTTCACATTTGATCCTGCAGCTTGAGACACTACATCCTCTAATGAAATCTGTCATTATAAATGCTATCCAATCGGAATTGTTGTTCAAGCCCGGACAGAGCTCTCACGCAAAGTACTATGCCATTATCACTTTAAACCAGACTATACTGAACATCAAGGAACATGAAGTTGCGAACAAATTGCTCGAGACATATTTTAGTCTCTTCATTGAGCTACTTGAGAAGACCAATTCCAACAATTCTAAAAATGATTCAAAACCTGCTGGTAAAAACGGTGTCACTCAGGGCGGCGGAGGTAAACCAGGGAAGAAAGCAAAACAAAAATTGAAGGAGAAGGAGAAACAAAATGAAGCCGAGATTCAACTCGGTGATAAAATGATTGCACAAGTCCTGACAGGGGTCAACCGTGCCTTTCCATTTGCCAATACTGACGATGCTACGTTTGAGAGTCAACTGGACACCATTTTTCGAGTCACACATTCTTCCAACTTCAACACAAGTATTCAGGCACTTATGCTTATTCAACAGATCACCCAATCGAAGGCTTATGCCGCAGATCGATTCTACAGGACGTTATACGAAAGTCTTCTGGATTCAAGGTTGCTGACGTCCTCAAAGCAGGTCATGTACCTTAACTTGTTATATCGATCTCTCAAAGCAGATGTCAGTATCAAACGTGTCAAAGCTTTCGTTAAGCGATTGCTTCAAGTTGTCTCGCTGCACGAGCCACCATTTGTATGTGGCGTGCTCTTCTTAATCCAAGAGCTTGAGACGACATTCCCAAGCATCAGAGCTACGATTGAGCAAGCAGAACATGATGGCGAAGATGAGGAGGAGCACTTTTATGACGCCCCAGAGGAGGGGGCAGACGTTTCCACCGCCCAAAGAAAGTTGCAAGAGAAGAGCAAGGGTAGTAACTCTTATGATAGCCGAAAGAGAGATCCAGAACACAGCAACGCCGAGAAAAGCTGTTTATGGGAGATTGTAAGTTATCCCACTAGCCAACGGTTTTCGAAGCTAACATTGTTAGAATCCTTTCATGTCTCATTTCCACCCTACAGTGTCGCTCTATGCTTCCCGTATCATTACGAACACACCCATGACTTCTAAACCTGACCCTACACTACATACCCTGATACATTTCCTTGATCGGTTTGTCTACCGTAACGCGAAATCTAAAGCTGGTTCCACTCGCGGAACCTCGATAATGCAACCACTCGCTGGTACTAGTGCGAGTGACCTTCTTATTAAAGAACGGTATCACGGAAAATTGGAGGTACCACTGAATACGGAGGCTTTCTGGAAGAAGAAAATTGAAGACGTTTCAGTGGATGAAGTTTTTTTCCATGCTTATTTCAATCAAGCCGGTAAGGCTCGAATCGGAAAAAAGAAGAAAGATACGCAAAAGGATGGCGATGAGAGTGGTGATGAGGAGGATGAGGAGGAAGAAATATGGAAGGCGTTGGTTGATTCGAAGCCAGAAATTGAAGGAGACGAAGACGAAGACATGGACGATGGGTTCGAAGATCTCATGTCTGACGACGAAGGAGGCATCAACTTGGAAGATGGCAGGTCAGATGACGAGAATAGCTTACTTCTGGACGATAGCGACGAGATTAGCCATGTGGATGGTCAAGAAAGAAGCGAGGACGATTTTGACGCTGTTGTATTGGATAGCGATGAGGATGCTTTCATTCAGAGCGATGATGACATACCCTCTGATATGGATATTATTCCAAACGAAGACCAGGACAGTGCGGCCGTCCTAGAGGGTATCCAAAAGAGCAAGAAGGGTGAAGATACTAAGGGGAAGAGCAAGAAGAGGAGAAAGTTGAAGCATCTACCAACCTTTGCTTCTGCAGAAGACTACGCTAAACTGATCGGTGATGACGATGATGTATAGAGCGCGTTCCAGAATTATTGGACGAATTATACCGCATCAAAGATATGCTGGTCCCAAACTGATATGGTGAGAGTGCTTATCAACTTCGTAGTGGCACCGGTATGTACTCCACGATATGACTCAGTCTGCTGTCTGCTGGCAGAACCCATCTGACTGCTCGGCTGCAAGGGCCGGCGCCTATGAAGAGAATACGTTTATATATATAAGAGGCATACGATGCACTTTTAGTATGCTTGGAGTGCCATGTGACAATCGCCAAGCTACCGCCCATCTCGAGAGCTCGAGAAATGTACAGAACAAGGGCACAACTATATGCCATTGGCATTGAAATAGAGGCATTGCTAGACTATAATAATACAAATAGATTTGTGTCTCTTTTGATAAGGCCGCCAAAATGTCACTGAACTAATTTTCAGGTTTTGATAGAAGCGTTGCTGGTCGTTGTTGTATATTAGGAGTTGCTTTCAGTTTATTTTTGAGGAAGCTACGAAGGAAAGGGAGAGGGAAGGAGCGGTCGGGAGGAGGAGGAGATGGAGAAGTAGGAATCTCTTACCACCTACCTGACTAAGATCCGATTATTAAGGTGTAAGGTATTTCTATTATTTGTGCCGAGGTTCTCGGTGTTTTGCCGGCTCCGAGTTTCGTCCCCAACAAAAAGTCCAACGTCAGTTTGGTCAATATACAAGCTAATAAGTAAGAATACAATATTCACCAAATTCACCTCCTCCCATTATTCGCTTGATGATCTGATCGTGTATGCAACGGATCTCACAGATGCTCACCGATACCCTCAGATGCTCAACCCGTTCGCTATCTTTGCCATGTCTAGCCATACCGCGGCAGCTAAATGCTCCGGTTATGCGGACGGGACGCTTCATTATATATCAACCTAGCTTGCTGCCCGAGATATACATCCGGAATAGTTTAGGAATCAGACAGAAAAGAGGTTTGAAACAATTGAACGATATCAAGATTGGTGTGTGCAATCTTTTATATACTATGTGATGATAGGTCATATTGTCCATAGCTTTCACTCAGTAACTATCTCCCGTCCACACTCCCCTGTGCTTTCTCGGTCAGCTTTCCACCGTCCCCAATTGAATAGAAACACATACTTATGCTCATGTAGAATACGACCCGTCCTCACTGCGAGACCCAAACCATCAAGCGCAAAACCCAGAAATCCCCTCCCCTAAGCGCCCTCTACCTCTCCGTATCATAGCTACCCTCTCTCTCTTTGTTGTCTTCACATCCGCCGGCTTCGCCATGGCCGCTCAACCTTCCATCTCCACCCTTAACCGCTGGGCGAACCCCCCTTCCGATCTCGAAACCCTAGAACAATGGCAACCAAATCCCGGCACCGTCGCCGCAACCGCAGATCAACTGGTCTGGCACCACCCTTTTACCCAATACCTCCTCCGAGACCCCATATATAACGCCAGCCGTCCGCACCTGAAGATCCCTGCAGAAATGCGCGCCCAGAACCTCACGGGCGGCACACTTGTAGGCGAAGACATGATTCCGAGCCCACCCCTTACATTTGTGACTGACGACGGCTCGGAACTCGTTAGCTTCACATACGTCGGCCCTTCGTTGTGCGGACACCCCGGTATCGTGCACGGTGGGTTATTAGCAACATTGCTAGACGAGGGGCTCGCGAGATGTTGTTTTCCAGCACTCCCGAATAAGGTCGGAGTCACGGCGAGCTTAAAGATCGACTATAGGGCACCAACTAAGGCGGGCCAGGTTGTCGTGCTGAGGGCATGGACGACGAAGGTTGAGGGAAGGAAGGCCTGGGTTAAGGGGAGATTGGAGACGTTGAGCGACCCGGATAAGTGGACGGAAGCGTGGGAGAGCGGTGAGTTTGCGCAGAGAGGAGGGGTAGGAAAGGATGGCGGGGCAGTTGTGCTGGTGGAGGCGGAGGCTCTCTTTGTTGAGCCCAAAGGAGCGGCGGTAAGTCCGAGTTCTGGTCTACGTCAGGTCGGGGTGTTGTGCTAACTACTTTCTTTCAGAATATGCCGAAATTATATGCCCCTACTGGCGATGGATCAAGGGTAAAGGTGACCGCTGACGGCCATGTCCACGGTACCGTTGATAGCACTGGCAGCGGAAGCAAATAAGCTGCTTCGATATCCATTATGGCAGAGGATTCGTGCTCCGCACATTGGGGTGTGCATAATATTAGAGGTAGACATAGAGGAGTTACGATTGTCGTCTCCCGTATTAAGTCATAGTAATTCTATAGGCATGTTAAGAGATTGTTGTCTTAATTGTCTTGTGGCCTCACTCGCGATTTTCCCGAACTGAGTAACAATATGTCTCTCCCATTGACCTACTTTTATCAAAGAATTCTACTTTATTCCTAATTCTACTACCACATTTCGACCTAGGCGACTTAGCTGTCTGGTAACTCAGCGTAGGCTTTCAGTCTCACGTACCAATTAAAGAATGGAAGGGTATTCTGTTAAATACTGAAACGTAACGACAAACTCATGTCCATTTTTTTAACACATTGAGTCTAACAATCTGATCCCATTTGGCTACTCATCTTTGTGCCTGCATTCCCTACAATGAGACCCTAATCTGTACGAACGCTCAAGTCTCACGCATCTCCTATCTCTCCAGTCCCCATTCTCACATAACCTCCCAAAGGGAAGTTCTACTCCATCCCCTCCATCAAACTAACTTTATCCAACACCATGCCCCGCAGTCCAATCCACTCCCTCAATTCCTCCCACTCCTCCCCTTCCTCCTCACCCCACCGTCCCTTCTGTCTGAATCCCCACGCGCACGCAATCCGATCGAGCGCCTCACGCTCCTCCTCCCGCATCCACCTTTCTCTCAACGGCATCCCGAGCGCCCACGTGACCCGCTTCATCTGGTCGTTCGCCGTCGCAACCGCCACGACGCCCACGCCCGCAGTAGCGATTACGTAAGCGAGCGTGGCCGAGGTAACGATGCCGGTGAAGAGAGAGGGAGACATTGTGGTCTGCTGAACCGCGAATTGAGAGGCTGCGAGGTAGATCACAGGCGGTGTGAGGAGGAAGAGGGCGAAGGGGGGAAAGAGACGCTTTATTATTTTCGAGCGCCGGAAGGATGGATGTGCGAAGGTCAGGGTGATTATGGAGAGTGCGGTGGGGAGGGATTTAGTCGCGATGGCGAGATCAAGAGCTGCGTTTGCTATTGGGGGTGGAACGGCGCTCGCAGCGGCATTGGGGGAAGGTGTAGTGTATTTGATTTCGGGAGCAGAGTCTTTAGTGGGTTTTTTCGAGGGGCGAGGGGCGGGTTTGGTGTGATATAGGTCGAGGATCTCTGGGAGGGTGGAGGGGCGCCTGAGGAGTGATTGGATGGTTAGGTATTCATATAGTATTTTTGGTGTAATGAACACGGACGGATGGACAACGATTCTGTAGGCTATGGTCTCGAGGAAATCGAAACTTTTACTTTCGGAAGCGGTTAGGGGTTTGTCAAGGGAAAGAAGAGCTGATGTTGGAGTTGATGTCTTGTCTTCGCTCGAGGATATTTCGCCTTTTGTGTCCTGTCTTCCTGTTTGGCCAGTCAGTCGGCGCGCTGCCTCCTCGCATAAGAGAAGAGCTGTAAGAGTATCTTCCTCCGTAGGTATTTTCTCTGAACCGAGAAACTTCTTCACATGATCTTCAACTTTTGATATTATAGAGGCGGCTTCAAAAGCAGAAGGCTTGGACGCCGGTATAGAGCTAAGTGCGCTTGGTGACGGCGTTGTAGCAGGTAAATCAGGTTTCCTAGTTGATCGAGATAATTTATGAATTATAGGCGTCCGCTTGTTTGAAGCTGCCGATGCTGTAACTGGCACGCGCAATATCGATGTCGAACAGAGGAAGCGTCTCTGGAGAGTTTTTCGAGAAGCAAGAAACTGGTCGCATATCTGACATATCGCTTTTTGCTTCGGTCGAAGGACAATTCCTTGATTTCCCATCTTCTCGTAGCCGTTAGCTAGGATAATTGATGCTGAGCGTTGTCTCCTGGTTCCTAAGAAAGAGGTTGTTGTATAGCATGTAGGTATTGTATACTGTACAGTAAGGTAAGGTAGTGGCGTACTGTATTTGAGCTGTCGTGGCTGAGGCCAACTGACGACAACCCGACCTGACCCAAGCTCAGAAACCTTACAGTACAGTACAGTACAATTACAAAACATATCAACAAGAACAGGCAACTCTTTCACCACAACCATTTTACTTTTAACACTCCAACGCCCAACCCCAACTCGAGGGAACCAAATTGCCTTCAAGACCTACTCTTCCTCTGAAGGGAGCATCGTAACCATTATGCCTCCTCCTCCTCCTCCTCCACCACCTCCACCTCCTCCGCCACCGATGCCTGGCTTTGGGGCAGGTCCACCTCCTCCACCGCCGATGCCTGGTTTTGGGGGGGGACCACCTCCGCCTCCGCCTCCAGGAGGTTTACCAGCAAAACCACCAGCAGCTGCTGTCAAAGGAAGAGTGCGTTCATATCAAATCAGATGGAGAGTGATCGGAAATGTGAAGCTAATTTATCTCAGGGCGCACTTTTAGGAGATATTCAAAAAGGGGCTAGGTTAAAGAGCGTACAAACAAACGATCGGTCAGCACCACAAGTCGGAAAAGCACTGGATGGTCCCTCAAAACCCGCAGTTGGAGGCGCACCGCCAGTGCCTGGGATGGCGCCGAAACCGCCAGGGGGATTAGTACCGCCTGTACCGGGAGGAGGAACTAATAGAGGGAGGAGCAATAGCGATTCTGGAGATGCTTCAAGAGATAGTATGGCCGGTGCGCCGCAACTGGGAGGACTGTTTGCCGGAGGAATGCCTAAGTTGCGGAAATCGGGTGGAGTGAACACAGGAGCAGACTCACATTCGCCATACCTTTCGGATCCAGAAACGTCTCAGTCGTTCACGCCGAAACCGCCGACTGGGAGCGCGCCGAGACCACCGATGGCGCCCAAAGTACCAACATCTACTCCCCCAAGGCCTCCGCCGACCGTCCCTGGAGGTGCGTCGCATCCGATAATATCAAACCTAAAGAACAACCTTCGACCGTCATCAATCGCTTCGACAGCATCCGCACCCGATATCCCCACCACGAAACCGAAACCGCCACCACCAATAGGCAAAAAACCGCCCATACCTCCCCCAGCATCTCGAAAGCCATCTGGTCTCGCACCCCCACCGCCTCTACCAGCATCAGCCTCACCACCTGTCCCTCCACCACCACCGCCATCTTCCGCGCCTGCTCCCCCACCAATTCCACCCTCATCAGCTCCACGACCGCCCCCATCACGCTCAACAGCCCCTCCTCCGCCGGTATCAGTAGCCCTAAACGGCCACCCCCCATCCCTCGCCGAACAAGCCGCCCGCAACGCCTTCGGCCGCTCATCCCCTAGCATTGCACCGCCCCCGCCGCCGGTCTCTCCTCCACGATCCCCGGCTCCAGTGCCTCCAGCACCCCCGTCCTCAGCACCAAGACCACCCCCCGCAACTGTCGTATCCGCACCCCCTCCCCCGCCATCCACGGCACCAAGGCCGCCACCGCAATTAGCCCCCAGCCCGCCGCAGTCGAGACAGCAGAGCCAGGCGCCGGTGAGGTCCATGTTAGATCCGAGCGCTTATACGCTTACGAATGGTGGGGCGTCCGCGGGGAGGGGTCAGGGGATGATGAGTGGGGCAGGAGGAGTAGGAGCAGGGAAGGCAGGACTATTGGTGATCCATGATTTGAGGTGGCGGTTTCAGGATGAGAGCCAGTTGCCCAAACCGAGGGAGTTCATGGGAGGGCAGAAGAGGTATAGGGCGGGGAGGGGTAGTAGTGTTCCTTTGGACTTGAGTTTGTTTGAGTAAAGAGGGGAGTTGGACGGGTTCATGTGGAAGGGGAGAAGGATGAGTTCGTGATAGATAATAGTTGATGGTGGATGAGGAGTCAAACGAGTTCCTTTGTGTTTCGGTGTTTGGCAAAAGGTAACGGATATGCTGTAAAAGACCATGGATAGAGACTACTTGATGCTTCATTGCTACGTTCTACTACCTTCCTTCTGTTAACGCAGGTGCGTTGACCCAGGGCCTGCCATCTTCATCAAACCTATAATGAAGCCGTGGTGCCACGAACCTTCAATAGACTGATTGAAAAGCTCTCTTTCGTTTGGTAGTTACAAAACCATATTAACTTGTTCCGTTGTGCGTGTCTCGGTTGTGCCTATTAATACGCTGCTGTGAGGGTATGTTGGCACATGGTTGGCAATAATCATTACAGCTTACAAACACTGGGCCTTACGATCTGTCATATTAGTCCAAGCGACAGTATTTCAGCCCTGGTGACAATGATACAGGTGCCCATAAGGTATCAGGGCCAAATGACAGCCATCTCATGAAGACAGCAGCGAGTCTCAACTACAAAAGGGATCATAATAATAGTCAACATAGTACCCCAGTAGTACGGATTATGATAACTAGAAGGGTGGAACCAAGAGGCAAGGGTTTGAGAATAAAGTTGAGAGATTTTATCGTGAGATAGCTAGACTTATCTTAAATCAAAACCCGCGCCAAATAATCCACGTTGTAGAAAGTAAAACTCAGAAGCTCGCCCATTTCCTATAGCATCCAAGACCTGTCTAAACTCCTTTCGCACCGTCGCTATGCAAAGTATTAACTTCACCAAGCCCCATCGAACCGAAGATCCAAGAAGAACCCAGATAAGTATGTATGTTGAAGTGAGATGTGCCCATAAGCGAAATATGACCAAGCAAAGAAGCAAAGAATATGTCGTAAAATTCAGGTCACGGAAAAACCAGGCTGATATGGATCGATAATATTAATATTGGTGTAGTAGTGTCGAGACCGGTTCGTACATAGCGAAGATGTTCGGAAGCGTCATGGAAGAAATGTTCGAGACGAGATTTTAGAAAGATAGTGAAGATTGTCACCGGCCATGATAATCTACGATGATTCGGATAAGGTCATCCTAGGAGTCCTCGGTCGCGAGACCCTAAGGACCCACGATACCATCCTCCGGTTCAACGGGATCAAGTTCATCCTCGACCTCTGGGCTCCCGTCCACGTTCCAGAGTATGAACGGTCCAGAGTACATCTGATGGGGAAAGTAAGTAAATGCCCAGATTGCTTGACTAAAGGATAACTAACCTCTGTGGTATTGATAGCACCCTCTTCAGGGCTCCACCAACGTCCGAGCATTATCTGGCCACCAGGCAGGACGACACCTTCGTAAGCCCAGAGAGCATTTTCATCCGGTTGACCATTTTCATCGTAGAAGAACTTCATCATCGTCATTCGCTGCCAACCAGCAATGCCGTATTGGTTTGGAAGGGGGTTAAGCCAGCCGGAGGAATAGAATGGCTCGCTATCGTAACCATCACCATTAAACTGGAACGAGACAGCAGGTCCAGCAGAAGCACCTCCGGAGCGATGTTGAGCCCGGGTGCGCGGCAAGGAACGCTCAGGAAGGGCGTGAAGGTGCTTTTCGAAGGTATATGGCCATGTAACCTTTTCTTTCGGAGGGATCTCGAGGCGAAGAGTCTAGGACGTGGTTAGCGGAGAGAACATCACCACCTGTGGACATGATAACCCGGTGACGTACCTGAATGGATCGTTCTCCTTGGTCGACATTGTGGTCAGGATATACATATGGGTTAGCTGGATGGTTCCTCAGGTTCTCCACCTCGTCGCGGTCAAGATAAGCTAAACGGAGATCTTAATTTTGTTTCAACAGAATGTATGTATTAACTTTAAACGTACCATAAGTGCCCTTCCAGTACTTGCCAAGTTGTTGAGCGTTAACACGTTTTGCAGGATTCATCGTCCAACCTTTGGCCTTTTCCAACTCATGAAGAGAGTCGTGGTAAGGGTAGTACAGGGTAGCCTCCGTCTCCCGCATGATATGCCATCGAAAGAAATTCATCATGTGGAGGACCCAAGACATATTGATATGGGTTTTGTTGACATCGGTAAAGATAGGGGCGCGTTTGGCACATTCGTATGCCATCTTCTGGGAATCATCAAAGCTGAAGACGGTAGGGTTTAGGGCGAGGTCGAGTGTGAAATGGCTGAGCGCAACTTGAACCGCGGCAAGTCCAGGGTGAATGTTGTGGATGGGGTGAACGGAGTTATTTTGCTTGATTGGTCGCAAGATGTTCTGAATGATATCCGTGTTGTAAACAAACCTGTGAAGACATTCAAGGTTAAGGCAGGTTAAGGTTCCGTCGGGGAGGATGAGCTCGTCCTTGCCGTTGAAAGACTCTGTTTTCAGTGTTAATGAAAAGCAGATGGAAGACAATCGGAAAAGAGGAGGGTAAAGGTACTCACCATTGATCAGATCCTTTACAACCTGAAGACACTGCTTTTCTTCCTTCTTGTGCCCGTAATAGAACTTAGAGCCTCGTTTCAACCACATCCGACGAGTCTGGTACAAGCGCATATACTCGGCGTTGGTAGTCTCGCGACCTGTAGGATCGAAAAACTGAAGGAAGCGGTGGCGCCAGAAGGATAAGTGATCGCCGTCGATAGCATTGCAAGCATTTTGACAGACAAGGCGGAAGTTGCAGAGGTCTTTATCGCTTTCCAGATAACCAGCAATCTCCTTGTTGAGCTACCAATATGCTGCGTTAGTAGACAGCACCATAATGGGGAAATACAAGGACACCAACCTCTATGGGCAAGATATTGAAAGCCATTGCTGGGAAGCTGGAAGGGTAATGAAGCCGAGTCCAGGGGAGGTATGGAGAAGTCAGTTTCACCCAAGGGCCAGTTGAAAGACTGCACCAACACCGAACGATGGCTGTGGGATGTGGTCAAGAGAGAAGGGAGCGGCCTATATAGACTTCTTATAAGCCTGATGACCAGGGTCACTTTCACCAGAGAGATATGGGGTAGGGTGCAAACGGACGAGGTCACGGTTTGATAATGTGAATCCGGTCGGCTGCCAGAGACTTCGGATGGTCGCGTGAGGTCTCTCTCTCCAATGGTTGGTAAGGTAAATACGAGAACTAAAGCTTCACTTGAAGCAATTGTCCCTTGACCGAGACAAAGCACGTAAATTAGAGGAAATGGAATGGACTAAGGGAGAGAGAGGTAGAGCGGGATAGGGTGATATGGGATGGCGTGGGTGCGAAGTTGTTAGAAGGAAGGAGAGTTCTTTGAATGATTTGGAAGTAGACAGCAAACTCTTAAGAGCAACGAGAAAACAATTGAAAGTCGGCCTCAAGGTAATGGAAGTGATAATACTCTCTCCTCCTTTCAATTCTTAATGTTGTCGCCGTTACTGCCTGCTGGTAGGACGTCGGCTCTAATTCTTCTCCGCTCTTGTGACCTGGAGCTTGACAATAAGGAAGCAACGACAATTGTAAACGGGATACCGATACCGGAACCGATATAGAGGCAGATATCGCTGCCTAGGTACGTCCTCTCTACATTTAATTTGACATTTCGGGATGCCGATGTAGTTAGTTACGTCCTCCCGAGCTCACCGTTGCATCGATACTACCGACATCGCCTCCGGTCTGGTCTTTGGCAACTCTCTTATTTTAAATCTACTCGCCTCTGCTGTTCACACTTACTGCACTTTTACAGACCTGCAATTTTTAATGAGTCGTCTTGATCTATTAGCCATGGCTGAGTGACTGATGGGGTGTTGACAACACACGCTACAAACGCTTAGTAAGGTAGGCATACGCATCTAATCTGCTGGACAGGTCATCCACCTAGTGGAACGTAATAAGAATCTGGCATATCATATGGACAAAAAGGTCGTTACTTTTACAAACGTCTTTCTACAGGAAGAAGACGTGGATCATGAGCGCTATGAGCATTGCTATGCCGCTCTGTTTTCCATGCATCGACGATGCTGAACCCGTCGTTGTTGCCGCTGCTCCCCCAGTCTCCGTTCCTGATGGAGTTTCTGAAGTGGTCGGTGTACCTTGGGAGTCTTCGTCTTTGATGATGGCGTAGATCTCACCGGTGCGATCACTGCTCATGAAAAGTCTGCCTCTACTATCAAAAGCGAGGCCAACTGGTCGAAAACAGTCGTCGGGACATCGTGACGTGCCTTGGTTAGCCATTATGGAGATAGCGGCTGATGTGCTGTCGCTATCTTCTACTGGCTCGCCCTCCTCATTGAATCGTATCATGCCTACGTAGTATCCAGCTGGGTCATCTCTGTTCCTATCTTCACAGTTAGTCCAGCACGTCACTCTTACCAGATAGAAGTTGCCATTCGCGGCATGAGCGCATTCAGGAGTCAAGGTACGGAATAACAGTAGTAAAATTGTCATTCATGACATGGCCAAGAAGGGAAAGTTAGATAACATACCAGCTACCATGGAAGGAGACCCAAGCCTCTGTCCCCCCTTCATTGAAAACAAGGTCTAATGGTGCCGTATGTGCCTCGAACGTTAAGCGGGGTGCAATTCTATCTTCTGAACATATAGTATCGTTGACCGTAGAATTCTGTTCTCCAATGGCAAACTGATCACCAACGTGGATATCATCGTTCCCAGGAATGCTGTCCACATCCCAAGCGGCAAAGCAAACTGGGTATCCATAATTTTTGCCTTGTCCGCTGAAGTCGTTATCTTGGAGGGTGCCATGGTAATTCAGTTCTTCTCCTGGGTTATCCTCGTGGATATCTTCCCCTTCCCTCTCCATCTCATCTATGCTATTCTCCACGCTGTATATACCGCCTGATTGAGGATGCTCCGCCACGCCGACCGAGTTGCGAAGACCCCATCCAAGCAGTAGGCCATCGTTGTTATAATCGTAAGGAAGATTAGTATCATCGGTGAGATCGAAGGCCTTTATTTGAGAATGGCCCGAAGTCACATCGAGCGTTTGGAGGTCGAAATTGCCCTCACTCCCTCTGCTGACGACTAGAGTTCCGTTGACCTTTTTCGACAGTAACAACGTTCTTGATATGTGACCGCCATTATTGCTCATATTCTCGACCAGGATTCTCTGATCGCCGCGGACCTCCCTTGCTTCGGCGTCATAGTTCCAAGCAGAGACTGATTCTGAAGTGGAAGCATAGAGCGTCTTGCCGTCATTGGAGACTTGGAGGCCGTGATTCAACTTGAAAGGTGCGTGGATCGTTAGAACGGTGTTGTTGTTGCTGTTGCAACAGCAACTCTTCCTTGAGAGATACTTACGCTGCCATCGTTCACGACTGTGCGCCTATCGGAAAGACAAGTCCCATCTCCATCGAATGAGAAGGCAATTACACCCTTCCCCTGGTCAATAACCAGTAAGTTTCCATTCTTATCAAATGTAATAGCACGAGGGCTTGATAACCCGTTCGCGACCAATTGGGCCCTATACCCAGACGCAAGCGACGGCGCAGGGTAATCCGGCGTCAAGGTGGTGGAGCAAGCACTTTGAGCTGCCACTACTTGAAGATTAGGAAGGACAATTTGAATCGATAGAAGAAGCAACTTGTAATCTAGACCCATGGTTGTGACAAGGAGGCGTTGGTATTGTTCATAACTTCATACTGACATCTATGGGGCGAGTAGGGCGGATGTTATAGGTGGATGGAAGTGATCGACTTGTGAGATATGCAGCCTGTATCTGCAGAATGCGGCAAAACGGCTCAATTTGTTAGTACGGAGTACTCTGTTACAAGCTGGTGCAGACTTCATCTTCAACGCGTCATCACTTATTATTGTTGGACTCTAATAAGATCATGGAGTTGTTCGTAAAACGTGAGACGACGCTAGTTCTGGAAACTGTACGCTTTGCGTGGACAAATTCGATAGTGCTTTCATTATAAAACTATCAATGCCAAAATCATCTACGGCCGGTCTAGGAAGACTGAATGCACTGCATCGGGTAATGGAAGCTGTAACTTTGTAACTTTACAACTTACCATCTCACAACTGAAAAGGTAACAGTAACGGAACGCAAATCATTTCGGAATCGATTGTGCAGTACTATTGTTCTTCCGTAGGATGAGAAATTTAGGGCAAGGGGCATTCGAACGAGGCTTTTCACACTTGAGAACTTGGATATTATATTGTCATAATCTATCGCCGGTAATATGTATATTTGAAGTGTTACGGTCACAGCAGATGCAAGTGCTGGGTGACCAAAGCAGAGACCAGACTTTTATCTCGCATTCCTTCATTAATCACTCCTCTTTTTCTATGGAGCGTCATTCCTTCAATCGCAGACATCCAGAAAAGCATGACAAAAAAAAAAAAAGAAAAAGGGGACCCAGAAGCAGAGCCAAAACCCAACGTGCATGTTTATACAAGAATTTTGGGTCACGAGCCCGCGGCACATCGTGGTGGGAGCAAGTCTAGGTGAAGGAAAAACATTAGAGTAGACCCTCTTGCAACGGATAACCAGAAAAGACACATAAAAGGTTCCCACGGTGAAAGAACGCTCCGGCTTTTATATGCTGCACTTTTGGACTGAATCAAGACCATTCGGACAATGCGAGAAGCAAAAGGAAATGTGAGAACGCTAATATGCATGAAAAGATGAGGCCGCGATTCAAAAAGAGAAATGCAACAAAGCACGTAGTATTGCAGGAAGCGGTACCACCCATGCAACGGACAAAATTGTAGTCTAGAAGCATTCATTCAGAGGGCAAGGCGCTCACGTCAAACTTTTCAGCAGAAGCGGAGGACGTAAACCGCTTGCAATTGATATGTGCTCCAAAATCCATGGAACATAAATGTAAGAATTACATGACTGTCATTAATTTCATTTGTGCCGACAATTCGGCGTCAGGCGACTGAAAAGTCTCGTCGGTGAGGGCAGGACTTTTATTCGTTCTTTGTCGCCGGCCTTTACGTGAAGATGGAGATGATGGAGAGCTATCCGGTGGCTCTCGAAACAAAAGGCTTAGCGCTGGTTCGACTGGTTTGGGACTTTGGGCCGGACTGGAGTAAAGCCCTTCGGCTTCACGTATGATTTCTTTGACCTTCCGCATCAGAACACTGACATATGGTACGATACGCCGCAGAGTAGCTGTGTCAAACTCAACCTTCTTTCCGGCTGGGACGGGTTGTAGTGGGAGCGGGTGATCTACGGTGCTCTTCCTCTTCTGTAGGGCTTCGATAACCGATCTAGCTGCCGCCTCTGAATCTTTACGTGGACGATTCGTAACAGGAGTGGATGGTTTGGATGCGATGTTAGGGGTGGGGTCAGTCTTCGGCTCGTTGAATATGTCACCATTAGGTGGGAGGACTGATTTTCTTCTTGGTCTAGCTGTTGTTGTCGTTGCAATAATGGGATGGCCTTCTGTGGACTCTTCATGAAATGAAAGACCAGATTTGCGCCGTTGGCCTGCCTTTTTAGGAGGAGCTTCTTCAAAAGCATCGAAGTCGAAGCCTGGCGAGGAGGGAGGTGAAGCCTGCGGCGGCATCACCGGTTCCTCAGCTTCCTGGTCTGCAAGATCAATCATGGCATCTACCTCTTCCCATACATCACCCTTCCTTGCTGCAAGAATGCCCAGGTTCGAGGCTCGAATTCGAAGTTCTTTCAATTCTTCAATGAGAAGGCCCCATTCTCTCAATAAGCCGATGTTTGCGAGCACATTGCTTTGTTGTTCGCGAATGCTTTGCGGAACAAACATTGCGTGCCCACTATCAACTCTCTTATTGCCATCACTCCCCTCACCAACGGGTTCATTTGTCCTCGTCTCCTCAAAATCGAAATCATCGTTCCAATCCTCGCTGACGCCTTTGCTCCCAACACCCCAGGTTCCGAATTTATTGGTGACAGTAGTGTCTCGCTTACCACCAATGTCGGGAACGACGGGAACACTTTGGCTTCGCGCATGCAATGCACTGGGTGCACGTCGTCCTACAGACCGACTACCTCTATCACTAAGATTTTTCTTGCCATGTACTGTCTTTGGGCGCGGAGGTGCTCCGTTTCCAGGACTGTTGTCTGAAGGTTGTTGTTCTGCCCAGTCAAAGAGGTTGCTTTTTGCATCTCGTTCGCCGGCTTCAATTGATGGTCGCGGTAAAGCTGTCAATGGGCTCGAGAACGATGACACTAACATCGGGTTACTTCTTCTCAACGTTAGTGGTGTAGCAACATGCTCCGTGATTCCCATAGTATCTTGGTCTCGATCCCAGTCCTCTTCTTCGTTCTCGTCATTCAGAGTCCACATAGCCTTATATCCATCAAGAGGTCCGTCCTGATCACGAGATGCAGGGTTTGACGAGTGAATTTCTGTTAGCGCAGAAGATGACATGTCGAGTGGCATAGCAGTCCAATGTTCACCATTTTCGGGGGACACCTCATTAAAGGTGAGCTTGATCGGTGTAGAGATACTCTCTTCCTCCTCAATAATGCAATCGTCGTCCTTGAAATCCATCGGCTGCTCTCTAAAAACACCATTTACGAGTAGATCTTTCAAGGGTGAGATTTTCCCTTTACTTCCCGAATGATGAACAGAATCGTCAAACATAGTTTCAATTAATGGACCACGGGGTTGATTCCGCGTCATCCCGGGACGTATTGAATCAAAGACGGTCTCACATTGAACGTCGACATCATCTTCCTCACCAGATCCTACGCCTCGAGTTTCACTGTCCGAACCAACTAGAGTGGACGCTTGTTCTGAAGGTGTGACGGAATGACGAGAAGGGCGAATGTTTGCTTGCACAAGCGTTGGTGATGGTGGTACCCGAGTTGATCCAACAATGCTACTTTGTGAAGAGTGACTATGAGTGGGCGGAGAAGTATATTTAGAGTCGGCGGTAGGGACTGCAGGCGGGCCGGAGGGTAAGTCTCGGGTGGTAAACGACGAAACGTTGTTTACATTGAAATAACTATCTCCGTTAGATGTTTTACCAGCAGGTGGCGAGAACAAGGATCGCTTAGAAGCCGTAGGGTCCGTAAAATCACGTTTCTTTGAAGGTCGCTCAAAGTCTCCATGTGCAGTTACGCTTTGTCTGCTGCCCATCGTAAGAAGTGGAGCTGAAAATGTTCTGCGTCCAATTCTTTTGGAAGGGTTAGTTATGCTTTGGGCCTTACTTGGACGCGATTTCCACGATTGAGCATTCGTTGCAATCAGGTCACTGATAGAGAAAGAGCGCCTAGGTGATCGATGTTCAAGTGATCCAGATTCAGAAACTAGAGTATCTCTCAAAGGATCGGTGAGCGCGGATGGATCTTCACAAGTTGGAGACAACAATAGTCCAGAGGGGGTGACAGGCCTGCTTCCGAAATAGATACTGTCACCATCCTGACTGAGAGAATCATCGAATTCAACAGAGGACGGGGCGACAGCTTGAGCCATGAGCAGTGTAGCTGTATGTTTTCCGTCTGGATATATCCGCTTTATTGATCGTGAGTCGCTGGTCGCAACGCGTTTCTTTGATATCACCCCTTCTTTTGCAACCTTGGGGCTAAAAAATTGTCGCCATTGCACATCTTCATGTTCAAGCAGCACAAAGGGGTTGTTACTCGTATAGCTTCCCTCTGTGCTTATAGCCATCAAGCTTGATCGACGTTGTAGGGTGGCTGAGCGCTGGTGACTTGTTGCCGGCCTCCTCAACGTTGGCCTTCTACTTGTGTGGCTATCAGATGGTGAGCCGTGTATAGTCCTTTGCGAGGATGAACGCTTAACAAGCTTGTTGGGTGGTAGAGGGGGCGGACTTGGCTTTCCAATGATAGGCGCGGTCGACCCGTTATATGAGAACGCGGTGGAGCCATTGGAAACAGACACGGTGGGTGACTCTGGTCTTGGGCTGGACGAGGGGCTGGATGCGTGCGATGATGAGAGTGTAGATAATCGCTTCATCCAGGATGACCTTGACCGTAATGGGAGTCCAGGGTCAAACTCCACCAACTCGTGCTCAGCAACAGAAGCCATGCCGCTCAAATCAGTGTACTGATGCAGAGCGATATCCCCACCAGTCATCCTCCTAGACCTTCTTGACGATGTACGAGCATCATAGCTACGGCGACTGCTCCCTGAGCGAGGAGCGGTAGTGCCAGTCGGGGTGAAGGGTGAATTTGAGTACGGTGTTTGGGTCGACGATGACAGGCGAGAGGGTACCATTGGCGTGTGGTTGAAGTCGTGATGTTGTGGGGTATTCCTTCTACTCGACATTGCTTCCGGGTTTCGCTCAGCACGGCCTAGAGAGAGACCGGCGGAGGAGACACCCACGACCGTAGCAGTAGCACAGAGCTGTATCACATAAAGTCAGTTAGTTTATGCCGTCACATACGGTTTCGCAAGCTTCAATTGGGAGTGCTTGGGAGGTGAGAGAGACGGAGGCTGCTGTCTCGGGATGCCGAGACAAGCACGCTGGACTGGTTGGAGACTCGTTCAAATCGAGGTATGGGAGTGGAGAGAGTGATGAGGTAGGAGATGCAGTGAGATGGGGGAATCGTACCGTGGGAACCGTTTTCATGCTTCTTGGACTTCTCGGAGCCCAGAGCTGGCGGGAGAGGACGAAGCAACCTGAAGTGTTGAATGGCGGTACGCTTGCTTCGAAGCTGTGCTCATTATGGCTTCAAGGGCACGATGAGAGGGTACCTTGGGAGATGCAGCGTGAGCAGTGAGAACGTCTCCACCCGAGTGAGGATAGAGGGAGAGGAGCTCCTCTCATGAAGAGGAAGACCAGCTCTACTTTGGGACCGATAGGATTTAGCCTTCCTGGTGGCAGAGTGATCAGTGCTGAGGTTTAGGTGGTTTTGTGTTTGTGTACGGCTTAGACGGCGTGGACGGGTATGTAGGGGGGAGAGGTGAGTCTACCGGTAAGGTGAAAAGTAGGTAAAGATACAAACCAGCGGGCAGGTTCTTGCTCACAACTCAAAACTCACAACAAGCGAAGATATCCACTCCCGTCCGCCGTTTATTTTCTTTCCTTTTCTTTCTTCCAGCATCAACGAGAGAATCAGAGTGAAGTGGAAATCAGGCTGTGAAAAATTCCGAAAGCTACATAAGGTAGACGGGACAACCCTCTCCCTTCCTCTCTCACTCTACCTACATCCTCCTCTTTCCTCCTCCAAGGACTTACCTGGGAAACTTGTGCATTCGCGCTTATAAAAAAAAACTTCTCTGTTACACCCACAAGCAGCGCTCTCCACAGGAGAACATGGATCACGGTTACTAACTCTACTTGAACAAGACGCTGTTGTGTTCATCTGTACGACTGTAAGACGCATGACCTCGTCTTTCTCACGTTTGGAAATCGCGCGGCGACTACGAGTAAAATCAAGTTGGATGAATGGGTCAAGCGACTCAAGACTGCATTTGTAGCTCTTCATTATCTCACTCCTCTCTGACCGACAAGAGACGCCGTCAGATTGTCTCCACCACAATCTGGCATAGCGGAATCTGGATCCTGGATTCCAAGCTGGAGGATACAGAGATTACCGAGCAGGGAGGATGCTTCGACTTTGATATGTAAATGCAAATTCCCAGCTTTCATTCATTTTCCTGGCGCTTTGACATATGATGAGATATCGTAATATTGTACAGTAGCCCTATCGCATCATTTCCCATGAGAAGGCTCAGAAGACCAAGGAATAAAGGACGTCGTTCTCAGCTTGCTCCTACGCATATCTAAGAATGATCGTCGACGCATATCATAATAATCGCTGTTGCGCAAATAAGAGCGCGTTCCGCCTCTGCTGCCCGCCATCCATCTGGCATTTCATACCCTTTCACGCCTCTCTTGTATCCGCCGGAAATGTAACCAGGCCGTGCAGGCTGTCGTTAAAAGGCGCCCAGCCATCTGCTCTACCAGGACTGGGCTGAGGAGCCTGAGGAGCCCCTTGGCCCGTCAATCTGCGATGTGCGTTTTAGGCCATTGTTGCAATCCAATCACTAACCGTGGAGATGTATTCCCTGAAACTCCATGACCCGAGACGAAAGAGCACGTCAGCCGTAACAGACTCGTAAAGCTACCGTAAGGTGGGTTTTTGTAGGCAGAGCAGGCAGGTTTTTGTCCAGAAACAAGGATGGCATGGTTCTGTGGCTGGCGTTGGTGTCGAGCCACTGGGGAAACCATTCTATTCGGGCTAATAATAACAGATGGAGGACACGGCACAATTATAAGAAAGCGGAGATATGAGGCGAGGGAGGGGGGATCTTCCACCACATGTTACTTTTTTTTCTCTCGACATGTCTGTCTGATATCTCAGGTTTATCGAATGATATAGCTGTCCAGCGCTGCTTATAACCAACCGTTTGATAAAATCACAATGGTGAAGGAGTCTAGTAGGACGTATTCATACAAGTCTACCGTAGAAGCTCTATGAAATGCTCATCGGCATGCAACGAACAAAACCTCTGTGTGCTGTACAACGAAAGGCTGAGGGGTTCGTGAGAAGTGAGAAGTGAGAAGTGAGAAGCGAGTTGTAAGGATGCTTGTTGGTCACCATATGTAAATGTTCTGTACTCCGTATTGTACAGGCTACAGTATGTCCTTGAAAGAGATACTGGCTTCGTCACCTGCAATGATACATGGAATCGCATGCCCCACTGCGAGATGGCCGAAAAAAGACGCCGTCTTGTTCGGAAAATAGCTTCCACAATGATGAATTGCATAAGTAGTGCGTTTTGCCGCCAGGCTTTTTGCAAATGCTGTCGACGTGTCGTGTGTGATTCGCGTATGCAAGTTAAATGCCCTGAAGATGGTTTCGCTTCAAGCCGAAGAATACCGCTCGATTGGATTTAAGTACAAATATCTTTCTAGAAAGTCGACCCGGAGATAATTACGGATAGCAATATTTAAGCAAACTTTTCCAAAGAACTACCGTAAGGTAGCGACTAGTAGAGGATATTATATGCGTGTCACAGCTCCTCTGGTGCAGTACTTATTGTTAGTCCTAACGTCAAGAGATACACAGGTATCACCCGAGTATCTTCTTATCTTATTACACTGGTACGGCCACAGGCTAAGGTAAGGTAAGGTAGGGTAAGGTAAGGTAGGGTAAGGTAAGGTAAGGTTAGGCCCGGCTCCCGTAATTTTTGCGTTTGGCGCCACCCGACACCAAGTGGCTTACAAAGATCAGAACCTAAATCATAACAGCAGCCAGAGCAGCACTGCCAAGTCTCAAGGGTCTTAACTTGACCTGAATCATCATGTTTTAAAAAGTTAGAACGTCAGCCACTACTTCTGATTTCGCAGAAAGCTGTCCCTGTGACTTCCGTCCCCCTAAAGCTAGCTCATCGAGAAATTGATTCTTCGTTTATCCAGGAGATTGGTCTCATCAGGTAGGACAACTGTGATAATGGAGGCTGAAATTAGAGAACAAATACCCAATATCGACCCAATCCTTACCGATTACTCGGTTGGTTACTTGACACATGCATCCAATACATATACATCCGATACGGACCCTAACGGCCCTTCACCGTTAGATGACGCAGCAGCCAGTGTACAAGCTCTGCTAGTCTCCGCTTCAGGTGATTACTCTCCCGAAAACGAGATAAGCATTCGAAACTTGGTGGAGAAGTTCATTTCAAAGTTGAATGCTGCGAATGGCGTCGATGGCGAGAAACGTCAGATGGCCCCTTCTGCAAAGAAGTTGGATCAAACCATTAATGTTGCGTCCCAAAGGAATATATCATCAACTCTTGGACTTACAGGCGGAAATGTTGATCTCGAATCAGCAAACACGCGGAAAGTGGAATCACGAGTGGACCGTAAGAAACTGGAGAAAGCAGAACGCAAAATCAGAGCGAAGCAGGACCGCAAGGTCATGAAGAATGTTGAATATGAAGCATCTCGTCTGCTTAATCAGACTGATGAGACTCAGTCATACGAGGAATTCTTCATGGCTGTCAATCCCTTACAATTAGGTGCTGACGCAAACACGAAGAGTAAAGATATCAAGGTTGACGGAATCGATGTCTCAATATCTGGCAAGAGAATCCTCAGCGATACAAGCTTGACGCTAGCATACGGGAGACGTTACGGCTTGGTAGGTCAAAATGGTATAGGTAAATCTACTCTTCTGCGTGCGCTTAGTCGACGAGAAGTCGCTATCCCCACCCACATTTCCATTCTTCACGTTGAACAAGAGGTGTGTGGGACTATCTTGATATCATTCTATAGCCTACTTACTATTGATACAGATCACTGGGGATGATACACCAGCACTGCAAGCCGTGCTAGATGCAGACGTGTGGAGAAAACATCTTCTAAAGGAGCAAGACGTGAGAAAAACAAGCATCCATTACCCGTACAGTAACTAATGTGTACCAAGAAAATCTCCAAGGAGTTGGCGGAAATCGAAGTGGAGCGTTCGTCAATGGCAGATACATCTGTAGACGCTGCCCGGCTAGATAAACAACGTGAAGGGTTGGACATCACACTCAGTGATATTCACGCAAAACTTTCAGAGATGGAGTCTGATAAAGCAGAATCTCGAGCCGCAAGTATTTTGGCAGGCTTGGGTTTCTCCCCTGAACGCCAACAGTTCGCAACAAAGACATTCTCTGGAGGCTGGAGGATGAGATTGGCCCTCGCGCGTGCCCTGTTTTGTGAACCTGATCTGCTACTTCTCGACGGTAATGTTAATTTCCCTCTTGATCATGACCCCTCCATCTAACTCTGCGTAGAACCGTCGAACATGTTGGACGTCCCTTCAATCACCTTCTTATCTAACTACCTTCAAGGCTATCCGAGTACAGTTCTGGTAGTCTCCCATGACAGGGCTTTTCTGAATGAAGTGGCAACCGATATCATCCACCAGCACTCGGAGCGTCTCGACTATTACAAAGGAGCCAACTTTGATTCCTTCTACGCCACCAAGGAAGAACGACGAAAGACTGCAAAGCGAGAGTATGAGAATCAAATGGCGCAAAGAGCGCACCTTCAAGCATTTATCGACAAATTTCGCTACAATGCCGCCAAATCCTCAGAAGCACAGTCGAGAATCAAAAAGCTGGAAAAAATGCCGGTTCTTGAGGCCCCTGAAAGTGAATACACAGTTCATTTCAAGTTCCCGGAAGTAGAGAAGCTCTCCCCTCCTATCATCCAAATGACAGATGTTTCATTCGGATATACGAAAGACAAACCGCTGTTACGGCATGTCGACTTGGACGTTCAACTGGATTCTAGGATTGGTATTGTAGGACCCAACGGAGCCGGTAAGACCACGGCGCTTAAGCTTCTCATTGGTGCTCTTCAGCCCACGTCAGGTTTGATCTCACAGAACCCCCGGCTTCGGGTCGGCTTCTTTGCCCAACATCACGTCGATGGCCTCGATCTAAATGCTAGCGCAGTAGGCTTCATGGCAGCTAAGTATCCAGGCCGATCGGACGAAGAATATCGCCGGCACCTGGGAGCATTTGGTATCACGGGCATGACCGGTCTTCAAAAGATGGAATTGCTCTCAGGAGGGCAGAAATCGCGCGTTGCGTTTGCTTGTCTTTCTTTGACAAACCCACACATACTGGTACTCGATGAACCGTCGAATCATTTGGACATCGAAGCTATGGACGCATTGTCTACTGCACTGCAGCAATTCCAGGGAGGTGTTTTGATGGTAAGCCACGACGTGACGATGCTGCAGAACGTTTGTACCAGTTTATGGGTGTGCGACAACGGTACAATTGAGCATTTTGATGGCACCGTGAAGGATTACAAGCGTAGAATCACAGCTCAAGCGAATGCTGCAGGCGTGGTACAAGCTCACTAGACCTATAGGTTGGATGAAGTAGAACTAAGCAAGTGGCTCTACTTTAGGGTTGAGCATTTTGTAGAAATCACGTTTCTGATTGAAGAGCCATTAAAGTATCTTTGATCTAGTCACCGTGCCTAGGTAGTTCTATCTAATATCCCGCAGATCAAAAATGTTTTTGTTAGTTCTACGGCTTTGACAGCAGGTTCAGTCTCGTCAACTGCATCACCAGTAACACCTTTGCTGATACACTTACTTCACGGTAGTTATTAAGACTACCACGTGACCACACGTGACCAATCCTGGGAAGGCGCTCGGTCTGCTCCTTGAACCCAGAACTTGTTGACCTCTCCCGTCGCGGAAACGAGAAAGTGATCCTCACCAAGCACGATCAACCTGCACCACCATTGAACTCCTACTTCTTTGTATTCACCTTCAGATGATTCTCCATTACTGACTCTTCTTCTTTTCAGCCAAAACTCCATATTTCAAATGGTGTAGGCATCCTCTTGACCAGCAACGACACGCTCCTCAATTGCCAAGCCTCTGAACAATTACACGCAGCTGCAGACGTCCTTTCCCGAGTACCTCTATCTAAATCCTTCACCTTGTCGCAGACACGAGACTCAAGTCGCGGCTCGTCCGTATCAGTCACTCATTTAAGTTCTCGCCCGCATAGCTACGAACGTGAAACACTCGATCCTCTCTTTCTCGCAACCGCAGCTGAATCTGCGTCGTCTTCCCACGTATTCACCAGCGTTGACTCGGCTTCACCTCCTCCATTCTCCTCCCTTTACTTCCCCCCTAAGGATTTAGGTAGTGCACCGCACAATCTAGTCGTCACAGGCTGTGGTACCGACACTTTACCTGCTTTTGCGCCAGCTCCCCCGTTTACGGAATCGTCTTCTGCAACCGCAGCAGCAGTCGCAGAAACCAAGGCGGCTCTCCCTCAAGATACAAAAGACGGATCGTCAAGTAAAGACTTAGACGACGGAGAACCACCACCGCCGTACACCGAAGGCTCTAGTCCGTTAGAATCCTTTACATACGTCATGGCAACTGCGGGAGGACCTGCAAGCATTATCACGCAAGTTCAACAGGGAGGAGCCCAACCCATAAACTCTCTTGCCGGTAGGATCATATCAATTAGCGAGCATGTTAAATAGGGTCTCGTTCTAACATCTTAACTTAGGTGGCGTTGATGAGAACATAACTCTCGATCTACGGTAATATTCCACTGCGGAAGTTCCAACCTTGCATGGCTAATGATCACAGCGGCACTCGATTTACTCTATCTCGAGATGAACTCCTCACTCTTCCGGAGTTCGTATTACTCTCGTTATTTCCCAACGGTTTGCTCCCGGATGGCCATATGAATTCATACCACGACGGGGATGTGTACCCCGTAGATGTTAGTACTGATCCAATTACCCATACCCCCGATAATTTCAATCCCCCTTCGGCTATCACACTCATTCGTGTTACATTATCCAACTCTTCATTATACTTATCTGACACACTATTTTCTTCCCAGTATGACCCCAATTCGCTGCAATACATGCTGGAATTCTTCCGCAATGTAGCCCAAACCATCCCTAATTCACCCCCGTCTCCATCCCAGGATCAGGGTCACGGGGAAGCCGTCCCAATTGAACCCATGCACGGTTCTGCAAGGGATATGCTCCAGGACCGAGCTGGCATCATCGTGCTCCGGGAGGATCTTGACTTCTATGCCATACCTCCAAGAAGAGACATTGAGCAGACGGAAATGATCGAAGTGAAGCGTGCGGCGGGTAAAGCGCTTCTACGGCAAGATGGGATTTTCTCCGGGCTAAGAAAAAGCGAGGAGCCGGGGACGACTGAGCAACACTTGATAGAGATGTTGACAGCTGGGTAAGGGAATTCCTATCTGATAAGAGAAGAGAGTGCAGAGCACATGTGGCTAATCTATTACCGCTCCAGAGGCTTCAATCATGATGATTCTTGGGGTCATCGTGCAGGCGAACCGAACAAAGCTGTCATTTGCAGCATTGCACTAGCTCGGCTACGAACGGACATCAAGGGGAACGACCTCGCCAACAGCAACGCAGTTGGGATGGCCCAAAAATTGCTACTCTTCTGGCGCAAGCCTGCAAGAAGGTGTTGGTGGGAAGGTGTAGAGTTGGATAATGTGGAGGGAGTAGAGGGCAAACTGAAAGTCTGGATCAGGAGAGTTTGGACGCTTGAGATGGTGAGTTTTACAAAGGAATCCCTTTCTCTCTTGAGATTCCCTCCGTCACGAGGAAGAAAAGAGCACGGACTGATACTTTACCCGCAGAGCGTTATCGGCTTGCGTTAGCCACCTAAGCCGACTTGACCCTGCTCCGTTCCACTCATTCCTTACAGCTCCAGCTGTTCTTTCATGTCCAATGTCGCCGTTTCGACCTTAACCTTACCCCGAGTACAATATCCAAATAAGCGTTTTTGTATTTCGACCGGTGCGGTTTTTCTTGATTCATTTTGGCATCAGTATGCGTGCATACCAAAATCACCATCGATTTGTCTTTCGATATGTCCTTTTTCCCAATACCGGTTTTCCTATATACCTTTCTTCAGTAGCGGGCGTTTTGTGGGGGTATCATTTCCAGTCTTGGTGGACAGAGGAAAGGAAAGGTAGATAAATGTAAACAGTAACCGGGGCAGATTTCGAGCAGGCTAAGATACTTACCTACTAATATTCGATTTACTTGCTCAGTCTATCATTTCAATACAAATAATATTCTGTACTATACTGTACTGTGCAGTAGTACAGTACACGAGTTGACAAAGGTACCGTATTCGTGCACCTTGGGTTAAAGTTCTTTCCACCTTAGGTTGCTCCCCATCCTAAGTGATCACGTGGTGATTCTTCCAATTCGGTTGCCTCGTCGGAATCCGTTGTGTTCGAAATATTCGAAATGACAGGGATATTAACAGGAAGGCTCAACCCAAGGGGGAAATGTCTAATTTGGGGAGGTGCAGTTTGACCAGGGGTTGAATACCGAAGGAGGCGTGCGCAAGAAAATCCCAGAAAATTCCCCACCTCACACTGGACGTCTCAACGCATAAAATCTTCCTCGCCCCTCATCCGTCTACCTTTTACCTTACGCTTTTCTTTCCCTACATTTACTTCTAATCTAAGGTATTCAATTGCTCCCATATCCTCTGGAAACCCTTTTCACAATGAGTGCCCCAGCCGGAAAATTCAAGGTCGCTGATATCAGCTTGGCTGCCTTTGGCCGCCGCGAGATTGAGCTCGCTGAAAATGAAATGCCAGGTCTCATGGCCACCCGCAGCAAGTATGCCGAAGAGCAGCCATTGAAAGGTGCTAGAATAGCTGGTTGCTTGCACATGAGTACGCATTCGTCCATTTTCTAGCAAAAGTCTCTTCTAACCATCACTTCGTGTAGCCATCCAAACCGCAGTCCTCATCGAGACCCTGAAGGCTCTTGGTGCTGAGCTCACCTGGACAAGTTGCAATATCTTCTCCACACAGGATCATGCTGCTGCCGCTATTGCCGCGGGAGGCACGCCTGTGTATGTAAACATCTTGAATAATTTCGACCACACTTTGCTGATTTCCATGCCAGCTTTGCCTGGAAAGGCGAAACCGAAGAGGAGTATCAGTGGTGTTTGGAGCAACAGCTCACGGCCTTCAAAGATGGCAAGCACTTAAATCTCATCCTCGATGACGGTGGTGATCTTACGTCTTTGGTCCACACCAAATACCCCGAGATGCTCAAGGACTGCTATGGCGTATCAGAGGAGACGACAACGGGCGTACACCACCTATACAGAATGTTGAAGGATAAGGGCAAGCCGCACGGTCTCCTCGTTCCTGCCATTAACGTCAATGATTCTGTCACAAAATCGAAGTTTGACAATCTATACGGCTGCCGCGAGTCCCTTGTTGACGGGATCAAGCGTGCCACCGACGTTATGATCGCTGGTAAGGTTGCTGTTGTCGCAGGTTACGGTGATGTCGGAAAGGGATGCGCGCAGGCTCTTCACTCTATGGGTGCCCGTGTTATCGTGACCGAAATTGATCCCATCAATGCACTTCAAGCTGCCGTCTCCGGCTACCAGGTCACCACCATGGAGGAGGCTGCCCCTATTGGACAGATCTTCGTCACCACAACAGGCTGCAGAGATATTCTCGTCGGGAAGCACTTCGAGGTCATGAAGAATGATGCCATTGTTTGTAGTATGTGTAATGCGTCTCGATCCCTTACCAGTGCTGACTTTGCTTAGACATTGGCCATTTCGATATCGAAATCGACGTAGCATGGTTGAAGGCGAACGCTAAGAGCGTCCAGAGCATTAAACCTCAAGTCGACAGATTCCTCATGCCCAGTGGCCGTCACATTATCCTGCTTGCTGAGGGTCGTCTCGTCAATCTTGGTTGTGCCACTGGCCACTCGTCATTCGTCATGTCTTGCTCCTTCACCAACCAAGTCCTTGCGCAGATCATGCTGTATAAGGCTGAGGATGAAGCGTTCGGAAACAAGTATATCGAATTCGGCAAGACTGGCAAGCTCGACGTTGGCGTCTACGTTCTTCCAAAGATCCTTGATGAGCAGGTTGCCCTGCTACATCTTGAGCACGTCAACGCCAAGTTAACGAAACTAACAGAAGCACAAGCAGAGTACACCGGTCTACCGATTGAAGGTCCTTTCAAGAGCGATATGTGAGTGACGTTATCCCGCTTCGAGTGAGAACGAAACTAATATCCATTGCAGGTATCGCTATTAGATGCGTATTCGGTCCACATATCCGTTTCTCATGTTCAACATAAAAGAAGCATTATGATACCACAAAAGTTTGTTCTGTCCTTCAACGGCATATTTTCAAATGGAGTCTTGCATATCCTATAACGCAGCGCGTTCTTTCAACATGGACGGGAAAGGTTTAACTTCAAAGGAGTTTCAAGGCGTTATGCGAAAAGATGTGATGATTAATCTGACGACGGCTCTGCTGATGGGACCGAATCATGATTTAAGAGTTTTAGTAGGCTTTTCAACCACAGCCGTAGCATGATAAGTGTGGATTTTGCATAGATGAATGAATAACACCATAGGTTACGATGAAACATAGAGTAGTGAAATAAGATCACTGTTCGTGTCTACGATAGACTGTTACTCTTTCCAAGTGAAAGTGGATATCCTCAGCCTTGTGACTTTGATTGTTCTCTAGCGCAGTCAACCCCGAAATCTTAGTTCTGAAGGTTCGTCATAGTCTTTTAAGAAATTTTAACATACACGCCCAACTCATATGAGAGAGTAGAAATCCCGTACCTGTATCTATCAGCTTCCTCAGCATATATCAACGGCTTTAGTTTGAGGAATCTCTAGGTTGGACCCGCCTATTTCGAAATCGTTCTCGCGCTTTATCTTTGCTCAAGGTACGAGAGATCTATCTCATGCAAGATATAGACCCAAGAACCCTCGTGAATAGAACTAAGCCAGATAGCCTCTCTAAACCCAATAACCCACCATGGAAAAACTTCTGAAAGATTTTTCTTTCTTCACTCGTTTGCCCCCTGGGCCCGCGGCTGATATATGAAGAGGCATGATAGCCCGGTTTTCGAATTCGATTCTGGGAGGATTTGAGGGTCTCGAGAGCGTTCGAGCGTGGTTTATTATGGTGGGATGGATGGACGACCGCACTTTCGTCATTGTTGATGAACTTCCCTTTTTTTTTTTTTTCTTTTTTTTTTTTATATATATTTAGAAACTGGGTTGGAATCGTTGATCGTGGGGTAACAAAGTGCATATTGAGATATTGAGAGCTAAGAGGGTTTCAACAATCTTCTAGCACAGGACAGGTTCATCTTGAAGTGGGTCTTACGGAGCTACTCGATGTCATTGCTAATTCTGACACCTAAAGATACAGTATAAACTATCAACCGAATGCCAAAGACTCCCTTAGTCCTGAACGAGTAACACCAGCAACATCATCCTTCCCTTCTAAATCCTACAACAAACCCCATAAGTATAAAATGAAACATACGATTGCCACGTGTACCCGCGCTATGCAAACCGCACCCGAACTCCACAAATGCCCATTCCCCGCAAACTATGCAATAATCCTTTAGCGCCCTAAATACAGGACATGATGTACGAGATACTAAAGCAAACCGCCATTATCATCGTCCCAGCCTAAAGTCTTGAATATGTCACCATCATCTGCATCTGCACCCCCAACATCGGAGGGTATTCCCGCTGCGAAGCCCTTGCTCTCAGGAGTCTCCACGATATCTACAATCTTCTTTGACTTTGGCGTTGCGGCAAAGGCAACAGAAGACGCCATCGCTACCGTCGTCTTTCGGATAAAAGAAGGAGAAGATGGGTGTTCTATTACCCTACGACGCTTCGACGGGGTCTGATCCACTGCTGTTATGTTTGCGCTATTGTCACCTCGTAGCTGTGTGAAGTGCACCGTCTTGGACAATCGACGAGACGGAGTCTCTTGAACCGATGGGTTGGTCTCACTAGCAAGAGTTCGCAATGCCCTTAGGGGACGTATATCAGTCTCCAAAGAAGTTGACGGGCGAACTGCGGAATTCTGTATGCGAACATCATCTGAGGATGGAGCATGGCCATATCCCGAATCTCCCAACGAAGCCCGATGAGGAGTCTGCTGAACGAGCTTGGTGATTTTCTTGACTCGCCTGGGGGTTGCAGTGACCTGAACTCTGTCGAACAATTTTCGAGTGGTCGTGGTCGGCTCTGCGGGATTGTTAGACATTCATTCAGATATGGATAAGGACGGGATGAATGGCGTACTTCTCGAACGGTGCGAAGCAGCTTGATTGCGCTGATCAGCCGAATCAGCCAGCTCTTTAACCGCCATGTCCCGATTCGGTTTTTTGAGCGTCGAGATCGCATGCTTGAGCTCCTCTTCTATCGCAGCTTTCCGCTTGAGCTTGGCTTCCGTAGCTGCGGATATCGCACTGAAGTCGACTTCCTGCCGACTCATCCGACTGTATTGAGCCATTGCACCTCTGCTTCCAGACTTGATCTGGGAGTCGTAAAATGGGATGGTGGAAAGCGGAACCTCGCTGCTTTCACGTTTGAGGTCGGGTAGCACGACAGGGTCTGTTGCAGATCGAGATAGAATCGGTTGCCACGGTTGAGTCTTGTTGGCTGTATCGGTAGCGATTCGTTGCAAAGGACGCCGTGGGTTTTTGGATCCCCCATTCCTTACTTCTACTTCTCCAGGTGCTCGGGAGGCAGATGTTTTGGTCGACGGACGTTTGACCGGCGAAGCCGCGCTGGGACCGCCCATCTTTCGATTGATCATTGTTCCTTGTTCAGGTAACCGTGACATGTAGCTGGTACGTCGTTAATAGGTCGGATTGAGTGAGTTCTGTTGAGTATACACCTACAAGGGTATGATAACTTCAACACAAAAGTTTCTTAGTCGGTCATTTGTTCTCTCCTCTGACGTCGAGGACACTACTCCTCCGGCGTCAAGGGCAGCGGAAGATTTCCCTGCAGTATGTAGGCATCCCTCACTTTCATCAACTGACTGCCAGATGCAGAGTTTATCGACGAGAATATCTAAGATTAAGTTAAGATCTTGGGGCCTTTTCGCCCTCTTCTTTCGAGAAGTGCTCGCTTCGGTTACACCTTGTGTCTGGGTTTTAGTATTAGCCTCTTGTACTTGTGTATTTGATGCCTGAAACGATGGGGAAGCCTCGAGAGCTAGGATTTCAAGTATGATGATTAACTGCGCTAAAGTCTCTCTGAATCGCAGTTCGGCGAGACGGTTCTTTGCAAACTGTTCCCCCGAAGACGGATCCTGGGTATATGAGAGGGTTAACTCTTTGGAAAACCACCATCTTTTAACATACTCATCCTCTGAGGGAAGTAACCCATCTTTGTCCGATTTAATCTTCTTGGCTTTCTTCTTTTTCTTCATACCTACAGGCGAGATCGCATTTTCATTCTCCGATAAAACCAGCAGAGGTAACTCTTTTATCATGCCGGGAAGTTTTTCTCTGTATTTCTTTTCCATTATCGTCAGCGGCAAAGTGATTGATCGTAGAAACTCAGTTAGCTGAGGTAACGCTAGTGATGACAATGAGGATCCGTGATCAGAGGAAAAAGCTGCCCGTGCTCGCGATAATGGGCCTTTTGCAAAATACGCTAACGAAGTCTTGGAAGTGTAGATAGCCTCTAGATACTGGGATACGACGTTTTCGAAAACTTGCTCGGCTCTCAACTGAGGTTCCATCAGATTGGACGGGTCTTGCACATATCTGACCCCAGGTGGAGCACTCGTCAAGGTGTAGCCTGGGGTGCTATGCGTGAGGGTATCAACAATGGGCTGGATTAACGATTGTCCCATTGACACACGGGGCCTCTTTGCCGGTGGCTGTTCCGACTTTTCAATCCTCGTCATCACTGCTCGTTTCCACCATTGACTGGCGGTTTCAACACCCACATTTCTCGGTCCAACCAAGTTTGAGGTAATATCCGTGTCCCCACTTAACATCTCAGATATCACTCTTTCCGTTACCTGGGTTGCAAGTTTGCAAAGCGCATACGTGGCACATCTGATCCGCTCAATGGCATAAAATCTGTTATCAATATCCGCCCTTGCCACTAATATTCGCACCCCGGAAGACGACGTATCTTCGACATCGTCGGATGGCTCAAGGGCATCGATGTAGGCGGTGAAGAGTGCGGGTAGAGACGGACAGTTATGCGATTGAACGCTTATGAATGAAAGAGGGACTTGAGAGCGGTAAAGTATGGCGACTGACGTTAGAGTAAAGGGCGTTTTATGAATAGATGATAGGCATGGCTGAGGAGGTACAGTACAAATTAGCGATGGTAGGGTTGAAGTCAGGATAATAGTACCTCTATGATGAAAGTTTTGCTCAAAGAATCCTGAACGCACGCATGTTCTCGTTTTCGTTTCCTTGTAGAAGTTGTCTCTACTGTCGTCCCGTCCCGTCCGGACTTACTGTGTACGCGGTCGTTTATCTGGACATTGTTCATGTAGGGCATAGTACTTTAGCAATAAGATAAGATAATCGTATACGGAGTCATGATTCGTAATAAACGTTGAGAGTAATAGACAATGGAGGTTAAAGAGATATGCAAAGACGCTGACGGGAGGTGTTGGTTCGCGTGTCGGAGCTAATGTACAAAATCCCTTGACGCGCTGGGCGCGACAACCTGACGTCTTCCATTCACCTCTCAACCCCAACTATAGAATCAGACCTCAAGAATTTATAGTACCCTTCACTACATTGCAAGATTGACTCCTGGAGTTCACCAATAGCCATATTAATCACGAATGATGCTTCTTCACATGTAATACAACTACAAGACCCGTAAAATTCATCATTCATAATCATGTGCTGAAATACATATCCTGATCCGCCTCTAGACTGCAATGCCATCATTTCAGAAAGCATGGAGCAAGCAAAAGTATACACACTGGTCCATGATTCATCCCATCGTTCATCTTTTATTCATGACTCGCCAAAAGAAAAGGTGTTAAAGTAACAGGTCCGTGATCATAAACCCTTTCCACTCGTCGACCTAACAATAAACACCCACCCCCTGTAAAGGAAACCGTGAGGAAAGAAAAGGAGAAACCTAGTTATGGAAGAAAGGGTTAATATCTGCCCGGTGGAGCACCCATGGGAGGTGGTGGTAGTTGCCCGCCCACACCGCCGTAAGGGTTCGCATCGGCGTACGTTGACGGACCGCCTCCGAACGATTGAGCTGGATAACCACCATACGGATTAGCAGGACCATTCATCATCATCATCATGGGTTGTTGTCTGGCCTCGCGCTCCCGCCTTTCCCTCTCCTTCTTCCTCTTGCGTCTCCTCTTTTCTAGATCCTGCACTTCGTGTCGCTGCTCATTCATCTCTTTCCACTCGCCGAACGCACTCTTAATTCCTAGAGCTGCGATCCCGATCGCAGCGGCATCCTGCAACATATTCTTTGTCTTCGCCTTACGAGCTTCCTCGGGCGAGATCTCTCCTTCTGAAAGCAACTTGCGACGCTTTTCCGACGCGACCATAGAGCCATAAACACCATGTGCCGCATGGACGGTTGCAACAGTGGCCAGGCCAGCAGTGAGAAGTTCCTTACCTCGCATTTTCCGTCTTCGCATCTCTATGTCTGTGGTAGACTCTGAGCTAGAACTGTTACTCCGTTTCTTGTCAGCTGCGGCTACGGCGCCAGCACCAGCGGCTGTACCTACACCTCCGCCGATATCACGGCTGGGGCCATCATATTCCGTGTCAGGGCCTGACCGGGGACGATCGTAACGACGACCGCGGGAAGGAACGAAACTGTCGACACTGGAATCTCTGCTGTGGGAACGACGTCGAGACTTGGATCGGTAGCGACTATAGAGAGCTTTGCCTGCGGCTGCGATAGCGCCAGCTCCTGCAAGCTTCCCAAGCCCGCCACCACCGCTAGAAGAGCTTGAGCGAGACCGACCTCGGGATTTAGAACGACCGAAAATGGATCGAGAACGGGATCGTGACCTGGACCGTCCGCGACTGCGTGATTGTGAACGACTGCCGTTCGCGATGCGGTTGGCGGCCAGACCACCGATAACGGATTCGGCAAGATGTCGCTTGCTCTTCTTGTTGGGATCTCTGTCCACCAAACCGTCGATCCCGGCGGCACCGAGTGCAGCGGTTGCAATACGTGTACCTTTCTCGCCAGTCCACGGCCCAGGCTCTTTGCGACTTCTAAAGGCTTCCACAGCACCTGCGACAAGTGCTGCTTGAGCAGCTTGTTGCCATTTGCGTTCCGTGCGAGCGCCATGGCCTCGGTCACGGCTACGGTCACGGTCAGAATAGTCGTCATCATGACGGCCGCCTCCTCGGTGACGCGAGTGACTCCTGCTGCGGTTTTTGCCGATAATCGCGCCAGCAACGCCTCCTAGCCCGAGGTCTTCCAAAACCTCTCCGACCTTGGACTTGCGACGTTCCTTATGGCGAGGACGATCATAGTAGTCGGAATGGTAACCGTCTCTGTCATCGTATCGATTGTGGGGTCCGCGAGTAGAGCCAGCGAAGTCAGAGTAGCCGTCATCGTAGTAATCGCGTCGACCGACAGAGCGAGTGCGAGCTGGTCCACCGTATCCAGAGCGACGATAGTCAGCGCCTGGAGGTGGGAAGTCTCTTGGAATGTCTTCGATACTGTCTTCGCGGGGCCGATAGGCGAGATCTTGCGGTGGTCTTCCGGTACCTCGCTCGACGTATGTAGTTTCTACGTATTCTGGTTCCCTGTCTCGCGCGCGCGTTGATCTATAGCGCCTTGGAGGGTTGTCGTAGCCGTATTCTGACATGATCGCAATGCGGCCCCGACGAAGTCGATCCGGTAGATACTTTGGATGACAGATGCCGATCTTAAGCCTTCGCGTAAAATAATCTTTGGAGTTCTGTGTTTCTCAAAAAATACCGTCAGATGAGTGTAATTGTAAGAGTGTGGATTGTTCGTGATTTGTCTCTCCTTGTAGTGGGGGGGGGGGGTGACGAAAGGAGTGGAGGGGTAGAGGGTAGAAGGCCGGAAAGGATGGAGGGGGGTTTTCAACACTCACTTCCTAGGGTTGTGTTCGCTTCAGAGCAATCAGGTGATGACTGATGCTGAGCTGCGCAGCTGGACAAGCCGGTGGGGTGATGAAATTTGAGGGAACAATAAGAGTGCAGGAAAATGAAAGGGAAGAGAAAAGGGTTGTAGGAGGGTAAGGAAGGCTGTTCGTTTTCGAGAGGGCGAAATCAAGATATTTATTTGTCGGGAGGGTAAGGTAGGTATGATGTAGGGACAGAGGTTGATACCTGGAAGTCTGGGCAAGAAAGTCCCGTCCTGCCTTGCGCTTGAATCGGGGCGTAGATGCTTGGTGGGTGGTCAAGCAAAGAGTTCTGAAACCTAACTAGGCTGGATGAACCGGTCAAACCGTAAGAGATGTAGGAAGTAGTAGTTATGCTGGATATGTCGTGTCAAGCTGAAAGGAGGTGGTGAGTGCGATGGTGATGATGAAGATGACAGAGAGAGATGGATGGAAGAGTTGAAGATATGGGAGGAGAAAGACGTAACGAAAGAACTCTGCCAACGTGTAAGTCAAGGTATGAGGTACTTCCAGATGAACCCAGATTTATGTTACTATTCGAGTACCTTGTACAACTCATGTGGTGAAGTGGCGGCACTTGCGGGGTGCTTTACGGGCGCTTCGGGGGGGCTCAGGTTGCGGTGAGGTTTGCCGGCCGGTGACATACCTCAGGCGGGCACGGCGGGATAGCATACCGTATGAATACGTCATCAAGTGGAAATTTCACGCTAATATGAAGTGGGATAGATTCCTTGGCAACACTGGCTGAAGCACGTGATACAATTCTTTTTCTCGGCTAGCGTAGAATTCTAATCGACTTCATCTCATCAGACTTGCTATTAAATTGTGTCTGCTGACTGAAAAATCATCATATCGTACAAAATAAACAATGCTGTATCTATACCACTTTCTAGTTCATCGTAAAAGGAATTATATTCTGGCGTTTTGCCCCGCTTGCTCCTGTTGAGGGATCTGCCCACGTACCACCCAGTACGCTTGCCGTCCTCTTTCCGGAAGACGACTCACCAGCAGCGCTGGAACTAACTAACGGTGGTGATGGGACTGCAGGAATCTGGTAGAAGGTATTGAATATATGCCTCGCCGCCCTTTCCTGCTGTTTAGCTAGCGAGGCCATGACCAACATCCCCGATTCCGTATCCGACCTGTTGGCCTGGGGGTTGGTGGAAGAGGACGGACTTTGCTGCTGTGACGTGGCAGCAACCAGCATGGTGGACCGTACCGGACTAGAGGAGGAGGAGGATAGAACGTTAACACCGTCCGGTAGGGGCGATGGGAGAAAGGAAAGGGATGAGCTGCTGTGGTGGAGCAGCATCCTGAGCGGGCGGGACGGAGTCGATGGTGGAGGAAGAAAGAGGGGGATGTTCTGGTAGCAGGCCGCCTAACCTTGTTGTAGGAGAGCTTGGATATTCGACTTGGTATTGCCCGAGCGTACCAACCCTCTGAGGCAAGGGGTCTACAGGCTCAGAACTTATACTCTGCTGTTCCATCTCAGGGATGATCAGCGCGATGTGTTGCTGACCAGCAGTAGTCTGTTCGGATTGCTCTGACTGGTATCGGCTTGAAAACGCCCCAACAAGCGCCTGTTCGAATCCTTTTTGTAGCTCGATCCAGTCGTTGTTGCAGAACCACACTTACAGATTCTCGCATACAGCCATGACGGCCTGGGCATTACTGGTAAGATCAGCTATTGAAGCGCCAGAGGTTACTTGCGCCGCTAGGCTAGCAGCCCTGGCGTCAATCTCCCTGCCCAGAGTTGCCGAAACGATGGGGTCATTCAGGATCCTTTCGAGTCTCCTCAGTTGGATGGCTTTCTTCTGGACTTGGGAGCAGGTAGCCAGCTCCGCCACCATCTCATCGTCGGCCTTGTTGTACTTCACAATTTTCGAAATCCTTTGTAGGATAGCGCCATTTGCGGCGAAACCCTCCACTTTCGTAACTTTTCGATCTTCACATCCTTTTTCTCGGAATCCTTTTTGAGCTCTTTCTCATTCCTCTCTAGGTCCCGGATCTTCGATTCTGCATGCTTCTTCTCTTCTTTAACTCTCTCGTATGCCTTCTCCATGTCTTTGAGCTTCTCCACAAGCTTCTCATTCTCCCGTTCCGTCTCTTTTTGTATACTACTGGTACACTCTTCTGTGGTCGTCTTCCGTACAACCTTCAGACTTTTAGCCTGCACGGCTTCGAACTGACCAATCTTCTCGTTATACTCCCTTCTCTGCTTCAAAGCACGGTTGTAGTTTTCTAGGTCTTTTGGTGAACCTTGATCTCAAGTTTTTGGATAGTCATTTTTTGCTCGGCTACCTTTTTGTCAAACCCCATTTTATCATATTCAGTTTCAGCCTGTTCTCTCTTCACTTGTTTCACCATTGCTTCTGATCGTTTAGCCTTGCTCATTGGTGGTCACCCGAGTAGAATTTGAGATCTTCGATCTCTTCTTGTGCACCGGTGAAGCGATCGACGGTGCGCTTGATTTTAGTAAACAAAGAGCCAGAGATGAACGGGGAACCATCAGGTACAACTAATTTTTGAGCCACGCTTGATACCACCAATGAGACTGCTTACTGGACTGAGGAGAGGACAGCTGGCGGTCTGCGTGGCAGAATTGCTGCTCAAGTTTGTTGTTGTAGCCATTTTGACGACTTCGAAAATGAATCGAGATAAAATTGGTGTAGGTATGTATTATTGA
This sequence comes from Patellaria atrata CBS 101060, assembly GCA_010093705.1. NCBI lineage: Eukaryota > Fungi > Ascomycota > Dothideomycetes > Patellariales > Patellariaceae > Patellaria > Patellaria atrata. The sequence goes on from MU006090.1 coordinate 2,274,558, forward strand.
AGGATATTAGCTTTCTCGTATGTAGGAAGTGTGCGATGTTGGTGTTACTTGCTATTGCTTGAGAAAGGTAAACAGGAAGAAGAGGAAGGGGGAAGACCAGGTCGATTCAAAGGTTATGCGTACAAACGGGCAGGTGAGAGACCTTCACGTAAGCGGGGAGTGGTTAGGCACTATTGCACAATAGTATGTTGTTATTGTACTTGATATGTGAATAAGTAATGTCGGGATCATGCGCGTAACTCCGCTTCCAGTCCACGCGCGACGGTCCGCAATACAATGACATTCACCAATTCCATGGAATATATACCCGGGTATTGTTGCATGACAATGCCTTCACCGTGCACATGGATTTATTTGTAGAGGGTACCGCTCATCTGCTGCGAAGAGCTCATCCCTAGTTAAGATTGGTACTCCTGAGTTGCTACACGCTTGCTATGCACTTGCTATTCCCTCCTCATCAAGATACCTCGTTCTTCAATAGCAATAGCATATCATATACGGTCCATAGGTTCGTACAGCTTCAGCCCTTATTACAGTCTGATTCAATACGTGTAATGGAATTAGAGGCTCCTTTCTGATAGGAACCGCACAGTAGGTCAGACTGCTCGAAGGGAGGAAGAATTACTATTGCGGCATTCCTTCCATAATCCTGAATGGGCCAATACGCAGTCATCATTGTACAGAACCTATTCCCCCCCTCGGGGAAATTGAAATGAGAATCATATCAATGTTAGATTTTATTCCCAATTATTTAGAGAAAAAAAAAGGGCCTATGATATATACTAATATTGGTTAACCAACGTGGACATATTGACTACGTTGATAAGTACTCATTAGATACGTGATATCGTAGTTTGGTATAATAACCATGATGAAGATAACGTTTGATTAAATGAAGTGGTACGTACCCCTTCGTACGGCAAGCAAACTGAAAACTTGTCGTGACTAATTGTTAGAACTTCAGAACGAAAGTTCCAGTATTCACTTCCCCTACAGTCTACCGTAGCCGCTTTACTTATTTTACCTACCCCTGAGCAGCTTCAAGTGGACATTCATATTAGTGAATATTGAAAATAGAATTTCCGATGCCTAATGGCCTCTTCGAAGTTAAATGGACAGTTATAACATCTACTGTAGCCTTTCAAGCAGTAATCTTGCGCCTAAGTTTCCCTTCCATTTTTGATCAACCTTTTTCTGAGTCCCATTCTCTGCCTTTTTGGACTTAGCAGGCTCCTCATCCTTACCACCAATTTCCGCAGCTTTCCTGATCTCTTTCCTTTTCTTCTTTAATGCTTTCAATAGTGCCTCGGAATGACTGAAATCCTCAGCCTCAATCATATTGACGATCACGAAACTACTCTGCCCGATCGCCCAGTCACCAACCCACTCCTTCACGACTTCGTACAACGCGTTACCAAATTCTAACGGGGGATTTGCCCGTACAATCTCCTTCGACTCAACGTTGAACCGGCCTCCTTGAACCAGTGTCTTAAGCATCCTACCTGCATGACTTGAATTTGCTATGTGCTTCTCAGCATTCGGGTCTCCAGCTGCGGTTACAGCAACAGCAGAGACCGCAGCAGATTTGTCACCCGAGGCCTCAAGCAAAGCATCGGTAATGAGGTGGCACCCATATCCTGTCGTTACCAAGTCCTGCGCTCGTGCTACAATGGTCGAAAGTATCGGCGTGGAAATACCCCGGATGAGCTCCTCACGTCGCGTTGCAGGGTCTTTCTTGCTTGTATCTTTCCTGATTTCAACAACTTTCTTCATCAGGTTGACAACATGGGTAGGTATAAGATGGCGAGATATACCGGTAAGCGGATACATGAGAGCTGCTCGTCCTATGATATGGTTTGTTAGACTCAAGACCTTCTCATATTGCGCGTCTCCGGGTTCTTTTCCGATAAGCTCAGGAAAAATGGATTTCGAGGTCGTGACCGTGTCGTCAATAACTTCGTATGCTGTAAGCAGGATTTGATGACCGTGTTTGTCGAAGGCTAACGACTCAATATTGTCTTTGTACGCTTTTAGAATATGCCGCCTGTCTTTGGGTGTTCCGTATGCGAGAGTAAAGCATATGACCTGAGAGCCAGAAGCGGTGAAGGCCAGATTCTTGAGGAGATCGCCTTCTTCATCGCCTTTGAGCAGCTCTAAAAACTCTGCGCTTTCCTCTGAACTTGGCTTTAAGTTTAAGTAGTACTGCAACATTGCATCATGAAGCATTGTGAATGCTGTCATTTTTTTCTGAACCAGTTGGTTAATCATACGATGAAGATACTTCAGAATCGGAGTACGCTTCTCAGGTGCGGTTGTAAGGATAGACGAGAGGTCAGCGGTCGAATCCTTTTCCGAAGATTCAAAAAGCGAAAATTCAGCGCCGTACCATTCACGGAGGAGGATGGCTTTCTGCGATTTAGTAGCAACCCCACGGTAAATGTCGTCTAGGATCCAAGCAGCTTCCGGGTGGTTTATAAGACGCTTAACGTGGCCGTAAAATTCAGGGACAATCATGTCGCGGACTTTATCACCACTAAACAAGTCCGTCAGTTAGACAAGTAGATGAAAGTATGCTCCACGACTTACCCGCTAACTATTAGTTTGGCAACTAGGAATTTGGCATACCGACTCTCCGCCAGAGTCTTGTAGTCTCCTTTCAGCTCTTGTGCGATCATGATGCGTTGTTCCGCATTCGCATATTTCAATGCACATTGTACGGCTCTGACAGCATCATGCTTGAACACGAAATCCTTAATTTTCCCCGTAATAATGTCAAACAGCTCCTCTACCAGCTGCTGTCGCTCCTCTTTGGCTACGGCAGATTTTATACGCAAACGTTCCCAGATCTTCTTGGACCGATGAATCGAATTAGCATTGGGTTTCGCCGCTTTCCGCTCTTTGGCAAGAGCTTTCTGTTTTGCGTGAGTTTCTCGAGAATTTGTTCCTGGACGAGGTTAGATCTCATTCTACGTCAGTCCTTGAGATTTTATACCGTTCAAAATAGTGGATGGACCTCCACCTGAGATATTCTTCTGAAGTGATGGTTTGCTGCTTCGGGGAAGACGTGCGCCTTCATGTTCCTCGTCTTCACTGTGGGTATCTTCAAGATCTTTTGAATCGCCTTCCTTGGCGGAAAACCCATAGAACCCGTTGTCATCCTCTGAGGTATCGGATTCAATGAGCTCTTCTGATTCGAATTCGACTTTCCCTTCACTCTTTTTGCTAGGAATAGCTGGCTTTCCCACCGTACTTATGGGTTTGAGTTTCTTCGACTTCACGGATTTAGTAATGTCACTTTCTTGCTTACGTTTAATCCCAGCCATATTTGAATAGCGTCACAATGCTTCGTTCCACGAAGAGCCTAATGGTATCAAGAAATGGAGTTGCACGCCTTTGAAGTTCCCAGAGGAGCAAGATAATTTTTCTGCCAACGCCAAGGATGATCGGCGTTTACCTGGTTGAAGTGCCGTCACCGCCCAGATCCCCTTAAAAACCAACTTCGAAAGGGAGATCGGATACGGGTAACTCAAATGAACGATGGTCCGTTAGTACCGCATTCTCAAAGTACAGTAACAATATAGACGGATGAAGATACAAAAAGACTACATGTATTCGTCTTCAGGATGGCGGTTCATATTCGGATACTCTGTAGAATTTGTATGTATTCAATCATGCTATTACATTAATACGTCTCGCGAACAGGACGAGTCCATTTCATGCTGGAAGTTAGGCCATCTATCGCAAAGGTTATCGATCCCTCCAGTTGCTTATGTCACAGAAGCTCTATCCATAACGCCATTCCCCGAAACCAACTACCAGGAGTAATCGATAGTAGCAATGGTATTGTCCCACTTAAGAGACCAATCGAGATTGTCTAGACAGACACCTCGGGGCTTTGCTTGGTCTCATTCTTGGGCATCGGCCTGAGCTCTGACCCCGTTCCGCTTTGCCCTCGCTTACGTCCTGTGAAATGAAATCCATGATGGCTCGAAGATGGTCTACTCTCCGAGTGTGAATGATCGTTGTTAGAGTCGCCGAACCGGGAGAACAAGCTACGCTTCTTCGGTTTGACTTCATCGTTTAACCCTACGTCCTCAAATCCCTCTTCTGTGGTTGTTTCTGGTCTGTCGATGCGACGATCTTGAAATGATGACCGGGGCGGGTTCAGTCTCCGGGTGTCGAGACTCTGGCGAGGGCTGTGAACGTCCGGTATAGGCGATCGTGCTGAGATGTCCTGTGACAATCATAAGCAACGGTAAAATACAGCGATGTACAGGGAGTACCAACAAATGAACGTCTATAAGAGTCGAAAGATTCGCGTGAAATACTGAATGGCTCCTCGCTGAGAACACTCCTATGCGACGATGCGGTCGAGCCATTTGACCTCGTCTGCCAAAAGGACTTCTTCTCCGGAGGAGAGGGCTATGTCAAAATATCAGTTTTCTTCCTACCGGCAAAGGCGTAAAATAGGATGCTCGTGGTGAGTCTATACCGGAAGATAAACGCCGCTGTCACTGATCTCTACCATACGTCAGCTACCGACCGTCTCATGTTATTGACATAAGTTAGAGAAAATCGTTCTGTTAGAAGGCAGGCATACCGCTCAACTTATATTCCACGGGCTCTTTGATCTCAATTGCCTTAGACCCCGTAAGTTTTGTTTCCCTGAAGCCTCGATCGTCATTGGTGAAGGGGCGGTTTTCATCCTGAGTCTCGACCCCGCCAGCGGGTTTCCTGGTAAAGGGATTGCGAATAGGCATATTCGGTAATTTAATTGAGAGAAAGGAAGAAGGATTCAAACTGTCACGCTCGTGGGAATAGAATGCACAGGTATTCTGCAAGATGGAAAGGCTCAGCTAATTTGGGAAGACGGAGTTGGACGGAAATGTCAGCGGTTGTAAGCAGAAGTGCAGAAAGCGCAGGTCCCGCTCCTTGGGGATTTCAGGGTGCAAGGATCCGACCTGAAGGTAAGGGTTCTATGCGTCATGAACGGGAGTAGTAGATCCCGCTGCCCGATCTAGGTCATATAACCTTATTAAGGGACTGTAAAGATTATATAATAATGGGATTTTCCCGTCTGACAAGGTAGGGTCACGTAAGGTATTTATGATTGAAATTAATTCTTTCGTAAGGTAGGTAAGTTAATCATCTCGAACATAGAGCGTTCCCGTCTGCCATTCTTCTTTATCATTATTAGATCGCGTTGGCTTTGTCTTTGGTCGCCTATCTGACTTGGCGATTTCCGCGAACAACCTCCCATGTTCCAAGGCACCTCAATCTACTACAACTCCACAAGATGAGCCCTTTCATCGCCAGGCAAGTCAGAAATAATCTCCGCGCCCCTTGTTTGTCTGATCAGGTACGATCTTAGAGATCAGAGCTAATAATACGACTTCATACTCGAACTACATTGTACCTCAGCATTTTGCTCTGCCACATCAGGACGTAGGACAATAAAGAGGAACTGTTTCTCGTTAAGAGCATGGGATACAAGGAAACTTACACGACAGGGGCGGTGTGCTCTTTGCATTACGAGTTACCGTTCATAACGTTAAATGAAATTTGGAAGATGACCTTATGAAGATATCTTAGCGTTGACTCCGTTTCCGCTACGATGACCAAGGCTGAGTGGGCAAATTTTCATTTTATCACAGAAAACCGGCGTCGATGGTAGATGTTCATGTCATGATCGTCTCCGAGATCGAAGGTTGTACAGTACATTGTGATGTTCACGTCATGCTAGAATCGAACCTGATGACCCTGATTGTGCAATAATAATGCTATAAATTCGATCATTGTACTGATGATCTTCTTGGTTATCTCTCCATCTATTTGGAATCTCCCTAAGTCTTTATATCGACGTGAAGTTTTTGTATCCCTGCGACTTTGCATTTGTACCCTATCAATACGCGTAGCTGCATATATAGCACATATTGGCCACGAGGAAAGAACTGAGGGTACTACGCAGGTGATGAGTCTGTACCTGAGCGGTGACACATAAGGTATCCATGAATCCCTAAGACAGATTGCGTTAAGACTTCCCTTTGACGACTCACATTTGATCTATGAACAGATACCAGACCCATATCACCAAACTCAAAAACAGTGGAGGTCCAACCCAAGAAACATATACCAAGCTCTGAGGTGGATATCATTCACATCAGATTGTTTGCCATCTTCACTTTCCGAGGCGGGCTGCAGGTGGGATGTTTCAGTAAGGTACCTTACCTTATGTTTGTTCTCATCGTTAGAGAAGGCAGGCACGACCAACGCCCAATGACTTTACCTTAATAAGTCGGATTTGTTAATGAGAATCACCTCCCGTCGGGTGTACCTCCACTTAGGTCAGCTTCTGCGAGGTCTTTCCAAAACTCAACCAACCTCAACCTACAGAGTAAATCATTACCTTACCTTACGTTGCCCTACCGAACCTGCAAGACTAAGCACGCCTACCGCGTCTATCCCGTATCATACCCACCATTCTACCTTATCTACCCGACTCGACTGGATTCTACCTCAGCTCCCGAGGCGTGTATTCATTATTTCCGGTCCTCTCGCTGTCTGTAGCTCGCGCTATCACTCACGCGCTCACTCGTTTGCAACTTTATTTCCTCTCTACCACCAAAGAACTTGGATCAACTTTTCTTTTTGCAATTCTTTCGATATCCTCACATCGTAATGGGTACTTTCTTCGTGAGTTGGCAATTATGGCAGGAATTGACCTTCGTAAGTGACTTCCAGATCGCAGCTATCGGTAACTACTCACTGATGCTCATCCTCTCAGGTTCTAGCATGCTCACTTGTATGTCCACATCCACAACCATTCCGTGTGATCTACTGATTTATCGTAGGTCCTGACTCTCCTCGCCGGTTGTTTGAAACTACTATTTGAAAACAGAAGGATCCGCCGTCTCCATAACAACACTCGAGCAGGAGAAAAGGAGAGGATGCAGATATCAGAACAACTTAGGGTGGATGAAGAGACGGCCCAAGTTTTGTTCGGAATACGCGCGCTTGAGAGCGGAATTGAAGTCGAAGGTGTTTGGATTTCGAGAACGAATACGCCTGCTCAGAATAGCCCCGCAACCTCCATCGCATCTATCCCATATGAAACTTCTTTCGAGACTAGCTTCTCGAGTCTCGAGCTGTCCTTGCCTCAACCAACGTCCCCTCTTGCGGCAGATGCGAGGCCGCAAACTGGACTGGCGAATACATATTCAGGTTCTGAATCACCCATAGATGGAGTTGAACTTTTAGTTCCTTCGCCGATATCTCCCTATCCGGTAAATCGACTCTCACGCGCGAAAAGGCCTTCAAGCAACGGGTATTCCCAGCTGAGGCAGTCAACAACCTCGAGCTCACTTGAAAATTTGGAAGAGCTAGCTACAAAGCATGAAGAAGATGGTAAGTGGAATATGGAACTTGCAATACCCTCGCATATTAAGGACGGGGATATAGAAGCGAACAAAGGACAAAGGATGGTCGATAATGATGAAACCGTCTTGCCTTATATCCACGAATCCCTCATTTCAGACCCGACCGGAGACCTCACAGACCCAAGAATATATGATCCCAATGGTGATCTCGATCTCCTCCGGACCCACCGCATGTCACACGTTGCTGAGACAGGTCAATTAAGACCGCGCCCTCGGATTGCTAGATCAAGTAGTCCTAGGCCAGACATGCGCGAATCACTTGACATCTTAGGCTTAACGGGCGAAACTCAACACAACCCTTCATTGTCATGTTCTCGTCACCCATCACCTTCCCGTTCCGTAACATCTCTCGACGAGAGGCCGATCGCGTCGTCAACACCAATTTCGGAAGACAAACTATCGAACATAGCAAAGCAAAACAAGATTTCCTTGATACTGGAAAGAGAAAGCTTCCAAATAGCGCCGGAGGACGTTGTCCGGGAGGAAATTCCAATTCCATTGGCGGCCATAGAAGTGGGCACATTTAGGCACGAGAATCGCAATTCTCAAGTGCTGCGCAAGGTCAACTCCGGCTTTGAGATCCTAAAACCGGGTACGTTTACTACCGCAGCGCCTGATAACGCTACAGAGGTAAGTCAAAAGAGACAGTCGAAAAAGTTGCAGAAGAAGAGACCAGGATCTTCCTCTTCCCGCAAATCATTTGGCTCTGTAGACCACATGTGATGCTGGAGAGCGTCCTAGTGGTTCTAACCGAACAGACAAGTCGTCGTATTGAGACGATTGGGGATAGAGGTAAAGGTATTTGGGTTGCGAATTGCGGGCTGGAGAATGATAAGACCATAGATTGTAATTATGGACCTGTATATCAAGGCATTTTGGACTGCATTAGGAGAGTTTTGTAATGTGTCTCAGCTTTCTGCTTGGATGATGATATGGAATCTTGAGAGTCTGGTTTGGAACGAGTGACGATCGCATAGCGAAATCAGTGTTTTTCTATTAGTTAGCCGCATGTTGTGTGCTATAAGTCCCGTCACTTCTATCTGAGAGGATTGTAATGTACCGCGAGATCCATGGATGAGGTGATGTCGTCCTAGGGCAGGCGAATTACCTAAGTCAGAGCAAGGATGGAGGAGTCACGTTATCCAGACCACATTTCGCGTTTGCCAATGTCGCGTTTACACCCCCGCGCGTCGCCACATAAAGTTACACCTCGGAAATCAACATTGTTTCGATTTTCTTGTTCTAGGTCCCGCCTTCCACATATACAACCATATTAGTTTACAACGAATATCAACGTTCAAATTCCGGCAAAGCCTTTTGATTAAACCTCTACCACTATTGTCTCAGATCGCAGTAAACATGAGCGCTGAAGAAGATCAATTCGATGACGGTAACTTGGGAGGTCCTGGCGCTCCGACGCCGCTTTCAGCTTTGGAGGTATGCTTCCTGCGATTGAGAACCTTTAAAGTAGTAGAGCTCTAACACATGCTAAGGGCGTAAACGGTCTTACTGCCAGGGATATTAAGCTAATAGTAGAGGGAGGGTACAATACTGTGGAGAGTGTAGCTTATACGTAAGTGTTTCCCGTATGAGAGGTTAAAAGTCAGATATCTGAGCGATTTAATTCACTGTGGTAACGACCTGAGGTTAGGGGAGCGCGACCCCTAAAGAAGGAATCTCAATGCGGCGTGGATATATTTAGCTGACACTGAAAAGACCGAGGAAAGCCTTGGAACAGATAAAAGGAATATCGGAGCAGAAAGCGTCTAAAATCCTGGCGGAAGGTAACTTTCTCTGCTTGAAATGCGTCTCTGGAAAAAGAATTGCTGATTTTCGTTAGCTGCCAAACTTGTTCCCATGGGTTTTACAACTGCGACGGAAATGCACCAGAGAAGAAGCGAATTGATCTCAATAACGACTGGCTCTAAACAACTGGATACTCTTTTAGCAGGTGGAGTAGAGACGGGTTCGATCACAGAGATCTTTGGGGAGTTTAGAACTGGGAAGAGTCAAATCTGTCATACACTCGCGGTTACCTGCCAACTACCGTTCGATATGGGTGGAGGAGAGGGTAAATGTCTGTATATCGACACCGAAGGCACATTCAGGTAAATTGCTTCATGTTACGGAAATGAATGTTGCACTAACGAAACCCAGGCCCGTCCGATGCCTCGCTGTCGCCAACCGCTATGGATTATCGGGAGAGGAAGTTCTTGACAACATAGCCTATGCCCGTGCCTACAATTGTGATCATCAATTGCAGCTACTCAACCAGGCTGCGCAGATGATGACCGAAACCCGCTTCTCCTTACTCGTTGTTGACTCGGCCACGTCGCTCTACCGGACCGATTTTATGGGCCGTGGGGAGCTCTCATCTAGACAAACTCATCTCGCAAAATTCATGCGTACACTGCAGCGCCTGGCGGATGAGTTCGGCATAGCAGTGGTCATTACAAATCAGGTGGTCGCCCAGGTTGACGGTGGCCCCTCCGCCATGTTCAACCCAGATCCGAAAAAGCCCATTGGGGGTAACATTATTGCGCACGCTAGTACTACAAGGTTGAGTTTGAAGAAAGGGAGGGGGGAGACAAGAATATGCAAGATATACGATAGTCCATGTTTACCAGAGAGCGATTGCATGTTCGCTATCAATGAAGACGGAATTGGAGACCCTAGTCCCAAGGATCTTGAGAGGGATTAGTGTATCAATGAGGAAATTCTTAGGGTTGTAGATCTTAAAGCGCATCTGTTATTACCCACGACGTTGGTGCTGTTCTCTGTACGTGATTGACTGCTGAGTTGATATGGTGTAATACTCTGCATGGCGTAGAGGTGTCATTCCAGATATCCTCCTCTGGGCTAATTGATAAATCTGAATGTTGATGTTGATATTTATACCCGTTAAGTGGACGAAATCTGTTATACATCTAAATAAAAGTTATTGCCGTACCTACCACAGATCTGGATTGAAGTGACATGTGGCCCAAGCTCCTTGCTCCTAAGTGCGCGCCCTAAGTAGTTCTACTTTTGTAAAACGCGAAAACACAAACCTCTCACAATCTACTAGATAAACCATCAACCCAAGACAACGACAACGACAATAATCGCTCGAGCAGAAATTGCGCCTATATGGCCCGGCCATGTCTCCGCTGTTCGCGCCCACCCTATTCAAACAAACTCGCCTAAGTCCATCACCGGCGTCTACGAAGTCGATCGTCCACATTACCTTTCCTCCGCATGCCACAACCAACTTGTCTGTCACGAAAGCCGCGCATAAACATGAAATCATAAACAACGATCCTGTGGATTTGGATGAGGAGGAATTTGCAAAATGGCACCTGGCTACGGAATCCAATGTCCATTTTAGTCGCCGCAATGGGTATCCGCGCATGTTTTTGTGGAGGATTCTAGACGATAGACGAGTCCTAGAAGTTCAATGTGCAGATTTGGTAGCCCCACATGATGAGAAAGCTATTGCTACTCTTACGTTGCGGTTTACTTTTCCGAAGCGTATATACCCGTTTGGCGTCAGCTTTGCGGAACCGAAGAGGGGTCTGGTTGTAATCTACGTATTGACGGAAAAAGGCCAGCTTTATACGTTAAACCTAGGAAAAGAGGCTTTTGTGCGTCCAGGCTCCAGCGAGGGAACAGATTGGTGGGACGTCTGGTATTACTCGTCCCTTTCCTTCAAGCAGCCGTATCGGTTGTTTGCTGCAAAAGAAGCCGAATTATGGATCAGTCTAACTGAGGGTTCACTTGTAAGATTACAGAGGAAAGGTGGAGAACATGGTAAAGGTAAGTGTGCAGCTTGTTAATAGGGACGTTTAACATAATAGCGCTAACTGATAAAGCCTTGGGTTGGGACACCCTGAATTTTGGAAACTCTACAAGAAAGGGTTACATATTCTGGGCGAGCAACAAGCAGTCTTTGAAGTTCCGGGATCATGAAATCGATACTTCTTCTGTAGCGGATGTTGCATTTTCTCCTGACGGTAAAACTCTATGGACGGTATCTCTAGACCATACGCTTAAATCACGGAACTTAGAGACAAGAGCGATCGGATTACACATGGATCTCTTCGGTGATGGGAACGAGAGCCAGCAGAAAGGACTACAGCATCTTATTGGACCCGAACAGCCGAAACTCATGCAAATTGTGCAAGTTCCAGGGAGTGCGATGGGATCACAGTACTATGTTGTTGTCTATTCGCCGTTGAAGCATCAATTTAAGTTCTGGCAGGTGACGGACGCCGATGACCCTATTTCTGGAATCACTGAACTTCAGCCTAATGTTTCTTTTGTGCCTCCAATGGACGAGCTCATGGATACAACTGTGTGGAATTTGGAAGAATTCCACCTCACTTTAAAACACTCGTTCATGGAAATGGAGTTGTGGATAAGGGTGCGATCAGGACCGAATTGTAGGATCTTCGGTCTCAGATTTGACCTCTCTGATACCGCAAAGTTGCTCAAATTGATTTGGAGGAACAACTGGCTCAGTGTTGACCAGGGAAATAACACCATAGATGCATTAGAAGCGCATCCTACTTATCCCGGCGAAACAGACCAATATAACTCGGAAATGCACAGACTTTCAGCATCTGAACTGTGGTTGGACTTTCTCTTTTATCCCGGACGATTTACCATAGCTACTTTGGAAACCTCTCTGGTTGTCTACCGAAGAAGCGTAGAGTCCGTCTTGAATGGTGCTCAGAGTAGCTCAGGCAATCTTCCGCTGAAAGAGAGGTTGGTCAACGCTATTCAAACCAAAGCTCAGGCAGGTCGGACACATACTGGAGAGATAGATCACGACCGCCTTGATCTGGATATCTCATCACAATGGCATGTATACTATGGTATAGTAAGGGATCTGCACATACGACGCGCCGAGCCACTGGCTTTGGCCTATGACGAACAAGAAGAGCTCCCTGTGGTTCTAGAAGCAGACTCCATCACTCTTGTCAGAACGTCTAGTGAAGTCGAACTTCTGGTTGACAATGTGGAGGAGCTCATCTCACAAGAAGAACTTCCAGCAAGCCATCCGCTAATCAGAGCTTTACAAGATAACTCATCAATAGACGTTGCGGCTTTATTCCATGCGGCGTCATGTTTTCGAAAGTCCCTACCTAAAGGGTTTGGATTTACTCTTTCTCAAGCTATTAATGCCGAGATACTGCAGAATCCCCTTTTCTCCATCTCTGAACGCATTCAAACTTTTGATGACAGAAGCAACCTATGCATTTCAGTCACAGATGACGATTTCAATAAACTCAGTACCGCTATTGACAATATGGGAGGCTTTCAATCCCTTGACAACGACATATTATTTGGTGCGATTATGCGGTTAGGTGCAAAACAGCAGGGTCGCCACCAGACTATAAACATTCCCGTAAGATTTGGCCGGACGGCGCTAATCTGCGGAGCACAGGAGACAGTAGAACTCAGCAGACAGGTTCTAAGGGACCTTCTTGTCCTTGTTGTATTTCTAGCTCTCGAGATAGAACCTGCGGAACTCTCGGCAGGATTTGACGCTGCAGAGCTCTTCACCGAATTATTAGACGTTCTCAAAGGGTACGAAATGATCTGGTGGATGACTTCTCGTTCTCGGAGGGAGACTGCGGGACACACACTGCCCAAATTAGCGGTAGATGGAAAGACCGATACAGTGATGACTGTGGAGGACGTATCAGTAACGCAGACATTAGTCTCAACTTCCTCATCCTATTCTTCATCTCACCTTATAGGAACATTGACGATTGCCGAAGATCTTTTTCTGGGAGATTTCGACAACTTGATGACACCCTCAGACATGGCCTTTCCAGCTTTATTGACCTATTGGATTCGTGCTTGGACTTTCCAACCGCTTTTGCATTCGCGTGAAGCTTTTGGACAATTAGTACTAGGAGATCTAATAAAGAACGAGAACTGGGATGCGGCAGAGCAATGGATATCCTATGCCGTTGATACGCCATGGACAACCTACTTGAGAGCTCGAGTAGATCTGGGAAGAGGAAGGTTGGAGTTGGCAGCAAGGAATTTCAGGAGAGCGGGTTTTGGGTTAGGTAAGCAATCCTTTAGGCGTGATTTTCGTATCCAAGATTGAACGTGAGCTGATAGCTATCTTAGCAATAGGGTTCTTTGATTTGAATGACGCCGATATTCCTGGCTTGTTACATCCGGATGAGCACGTCCATTTCTCCGGTGGCATGGCCAGCTATTTTCAACATATTATCGCTTTATTTGAACGTTTACGAGCACATGCTTACGTGATTGACTTTGCAAACATGGCTCTAGAGAATATTGGAAGTTATGGATCTGGTTCGCACGAAGAGGTATCAACCTTTCTAGTTCGCTAAACCCTTAGATGAATCTGCATGACTAATATAAGAATCCAGAACACCAAGACGGACCTGCTATCGCGCCTATTTACCGCCTTGATATACACGGAGCGCTTTGAAGAAGCGTATGCGACTCTTTGCCGATTCACCAACTCCGCACTCCGCTACAGCTCACTCCGAACCTTAATCTCATCCATCTGTACTTCTCAGCTAGACTCATCTTTACTGCTTCGACTTCCCCTAGGTACCCTCCACCAAGATGTGGACGTCACACTTCTCTCGCTCGCTCGCAAAGCATCTAGTCCTATAGCGACCGGCCCCGATTACTATAAGATCCTTTATGCTTACCGGATCTCTCGCAACGACTTTCGGGGCGCGGCAAGCTGTCTGTGGGAGCGCTTAGGAGCTCTAAAAGCTAGTAAAGGCGGGGGTGCTATGGTCTTGTTGGATGAGAGCATCACTGACGGGTATATTCTGGTTATCAATACGCTTCGTTGTGTAGATCCTACACAAGCATGGATTCTTGCGGATCCACTCAGCGAAACACAGCAGCATACGACATTAGGAAGTGTAGCTAGAAAGATTGACTTGTCGCTGCTAGGCAAGGTGAAGAAGGAAGAGAGAAGGAAAGTGGTCACGCTAGAAGATGTGCAGAATGAGCTAGCCCGTCAGTTGGATCAGAGGAGTGGTGTTGAGAGAGGCAGGTTCGCGTTCGTCAGTGGAGAAGATGAGATGGTGGGTTGAAAGAATAAGTTGAGTGAAGAATAGGCATATCAATGAACTCAGTAAGTAAAGATTTATGGAGAGTGCACCTAAAATGACTACATTTGATGACACCGCTCTGCTCTCCGCTTTACCGGTTTCACTCGACCGTGACGATTATCAATATACGTTACCAACCTTTATCCCCTTCTAGGTTGATATGAAGAACGAAACGACGCGAGGATAATAGAAAACATCTGTTCACTTCTCTCCCTTAAAGTTCTTAGTGGGATACAGTAAATCTTTTTGTACTGTAAACTTATCAGTGCATTCTACAATCTGAGTGTCGTAATTTTTCAAGGTATACATGGTTCAGGCAATCGTACGCGCTTACAAAAGTTTATGTAGTCAGTTAGTTATGTACATCGATAGGAATTCGCTCAGGCGTTACTACTCGATAGACCTACGTACGTCCTAGTTCAACATATGTAGTGAAGTCGGACGAATTGTCGAGCTACTGTAGAGCTATAGCAAGCTGGGAGTCGCTCATTGAGATACGCCTACTATAATTCTATATATTTGATAGTTGAGGATCTCCTTGTCCTCTTTCCATAGGAAGGTGTTATGAAGTGTTCAATGCAACCATTTCCTGCGGAGCAAGTCCAGTGTTCTTCAGCCCACTTTTCGAAACGTTTAAGTTGGCCGTTCGTGTGGTATCCCTTTCCTATCCTCGAGTTGCAGGAGGTGAACGCGCTCAAGGAGCGTACCTAAGTTAATATTAAATTCAAGTGGATCGTGATGTCACTTAGTTTTAATACTATCAATACGCTGACATGAAGCTGAGGTGGACGCAAAATTGGAAGGACAAAAGAAGCAAGAATGTCGGAGTGGGCTAAATGGTTAATCGAAAAACTGATTATAGTGTACTGTATTCCATTCGCTTATTGCACTCCATGTATTGATCCCGTAATAAAACTTAATGTTGATTAATCTCCTTGATCATGTATTTCAAAATGTTTGCATGGTATGTATAGAGCTAAGTTAGCGCACGGATTCAGTCATTTATATGTGATTTCTGTTAGATCTGCACCCATCTCCTGTATACTTGCTCTAAACATATGAGCACTGTCGCAACTTGGAGATAACAATGATTGAGTATACTGTTCTAGCATATCATTGTTGATGTCTTTTTGTACAGAATTGTTTGGCTCATACGTGAAAGGAGAACGGAGAACTTCAAGAGCACCCCAACAATAAACCAAGAAGGAATACGGGCTAGGGACTTGTATAGCTTGTAGTCACTTGTACAATAAGTACGTTACGTTCAACGAAACAAAACGAAGCATAGAAACGGAAACTTGTAATCAATCACCATTGCCGCAACCTAACGACGAAGATGGAACTCTTTCGTACATACAATTCATGGTCACACGCAATAGCGACGTGTTGTTATATTAGGCCATAAAGGTCCTCCTAAAAACCGTCCCATTTCCTCCTCCTGGCCTAGAGAAGCAGTCGCCCGTTGTACATCTTAGATCGAACCAGGCCATAACGATGCTCTCTTGATTTGGGATATTGTGCGGGACACCCGCGGCACTATACGCTTGGAATCTGTCCTCCCCGTACACATACTTGGTCCATCCCTGTAAAGGTGTGTTCTGGGTGGTGGAAGTTGGGAGTTCACTTAACCCGAGAACGGCGGTCCACTGTTTCACAGCTTCTTTGTAGTTGGTGTAATTGATAATTTCGTCGCGGGTACCATGGAGAATCTGCATTTTAGGTCTCCAACCAGTGTATGAAGGATAAGCTGTCTTAACCATTGCAGCCCAATCCTCCCTAGACTTCGTGATCCTTCCCTCGGCACAGTCGGCGTTCCAATAGTTGAAACTGGGTCCTGAGTAGCATCCGAAAGGAACACCGGCGAAGGCGCTACCGGCGGCAAATACGTCAGGATATGCTCCGATCAGGACATTCGTCATCATCGCCCCTGAACTGATGCCTGAGACAAAAACGCGGTTCGGGTCACCGTTGTATTTATCGAGCGTATACCGGACCATGCTGACGATGCCCAAGGAGTCACCACCTCCATTATGTGTGAGGGTTTGCTTCGAGGATACATCCCAACATTTATCTTCTTGATTAGGCGAATCGGGATAAATCACGATGAAGCCATAGGTGTTTGCCAAATTCGAATATTGGGAGCCTGAATATGCGGCTTGAGCAGAACCGTGACACCAGTGAGGAAACAGGAGGATTGGAGGCTTCATTGCTAATTTATCAGGAACGTATATATACATAGAGACATTAGTAGGATTTTCTCCGAAGTTTGTCACTTGTCGCAGCGAGGCAGCAATTGCGACAGCAGATAGCGTTGCAACCAAAAGAATTATTGCACGAACGAACATGATGCCAGAGGTGGTAGATCCGAATGTTGATCAAAGAAAATGAAAGAGAGGAACTGACCAAAGAGAAGCTAAACAAATCTTATATATACTTACTGACCTACTCTGGATTCTGTTAATAGACATTATAAATGCAACAACAAAAGTACGGAGCACACACTCCGTATATTTAAATAAGTTTCAAAGCATGTAAATCGCTAGCTAAAAGGATAAAGGGGAAGACTTTGATCAATCCCTGGGTTTTAAATATCGGTATAGATTAATTATACCGGCCCGCTCCTCCCAGAGAGTTTGATTTTGACTTTTGAGAATTTCATCCATTACTCCATGGAATAAGTAAATGGACAGCTTTGAATGACCGAGAATCTATATAGAATATACGGTGGAATACAAAGGCAAGTCTCTGAACTTGTACAGGATCTAAATCCCTTTCATTGTGCTATGTGAGAAAGATCAATTTATCGAAGAGGAAGAGAGGAAGATGGAATGGAGAGATTCAAACACAGTGTTCGAGTTTTGGACTTCATGTGCGCTTTCGATATCAATTGGAGAATCAGAAACAACTTGTAGTAGGGGACAGTGAGTACAAGGTTTCAAGAGGGAAGTACCGTATATGGGTTTACATTTGGTGATGAGAAAAATTGACCATCACGTGTTCGCTTGGGCGTACATTCCTTCCGCTCCTCCGGGCTACCGTAGCCAAAAAAGATGATCATTTCGAACTCTGACTCAACTACATCCGTATAACGTGCGTTTACACTCACAGCTGCTGCTCTTGTCATAGGAAAAATGTCTGTGGATGTACCACGCGTGATGGTCTCTATCACACCCCTCCTCAAACGGCTGTGGCCTTCTCCAGCATCTGAAAATGTCACGGCTAGCGAAATTGCTTTGGCAATCTCCCATATCTTTAGCAATAGCTTGTCCCCTGTCCAAACTGGAGCTTTACTGACAGCACTTCACTTTACGGGTTGGGATAGTCGAGCTGAGGTGATCGCGAAATGTGCAGAGGTAATGCGAGAAGCTGCCGCACCGGTGGACGTAAATACATTGAACCAGATTGCGAACAAGAAAGGCCGAAAAGAAGGTAACTATGGAGGTGGATTGGTATGGTATGCGTGTTCGCTAGCTGGCTGTGCCACAAGGCTGACGTATACTCTCTGGTATGAAGTGTGATATTGTAGGCACAGGTGGTGATTCCCACAGCACGTTCAACATCAGTACCACTTCCTCAATCATCGCATCGTCATTATTGCTGCTCAGCAAGCATGGCAACAGAGCTTCAACGTCAAAGTCAGGTTCTGCTGACCTCCTATCCTCAACCACTCCCAGATCACCAGTGATAACATCCGTAACACCGCAAACCATCAATGAAGTCTACAAAGCGACAAACTACGCTTTTCTCTTCGCGCCTGTATTCCATCCAGGCATGAAATACGTCGCGCCAATACGCAAGGAACTGGGCTGGCGTACGATATTCAATCTTCTCGGCCCTCTCACTAATCCAGTCGAAGGTGCTATCGAAGCTCGTGTAATAGGAGTAGCTCGTCGCGATCTTGCACCCGTCTTCGCCAATGCGCTTCGGCTGACTGGAGTCAAGAAGGCCATGGTAATATGTGGCGAAGAAGAATTAGACGAGTTAAGCTGCGCGGGCAGGTCTTTCTGCTATCAACTTGTCGAGAAAACGAACCCGACCAGAACGGCGCGCAGATCTGGACCGGACGAAAATGAGCAGGAGGCTGACGATTCTGATTCGGAGTCAGGAAACATCGTTGAAATAAACGCCTTCAGCCTTACCCCAGAAGACTTTGGTTTGCCTGCACACCCGCTTAGTGAAGTTAGTCCAGGGAAAGAGCCGCGTGAAAATGCAGCCATACTAATGCGAATTCTACGCGGAGAGATGGCAGCTGATGATCCCATTTTACATTTCGTTCTTATGAATACGGCTGCATTATTTGTTGTTTCCGGCATTTGTGAGTCCGACACAAGCGACATGGGTCCTGGAGATGATGGAAAGGTAGTCAAGGAGCGCGGACCTGGAGGTGGAAGATGGAAAGAAGGGGTGAGAAGAGCAAGATGGGCTGTCGATCATGGTGCAGCACTGAAGGAATGGGAAGCTTTTGTTGACATTACGAATAACTTGGTCCAATGAAAGTATTTTGCTATGGTGCCTGTTGACGGTACACATGCAGCATACCTCAGAGCTCTGACGTTCGTTTATCATTGACAGCATACGAAAACCAGATGCTGCTGAATTCGGAAGTTGAATGCTTTTATTATCTAGTAACCAGCAAATTCTGTGCCACGCTGGGATGATTCAAAGACAATAAAAATTCTTTTGGCTTGCCATCTCTCAAGCTGTAATTTTCAGTCCGGATTTGGGTCCATTTACTTTTCTTTTGTCACGGTTTGCATCCATCCGTTTCTTTGCGCTGTGCGCAACACACCGGA
This sequence comes from Patellaria atrata CBS 101060, assembly GCA_010093705.1. Classification (NCBI taxonomy): domain Eukaryota; kingdom Fungi; phylum Ascomycota; class Dothideomycetes; order Patellariales; family Patellariaceae; genus Patellaria; species Patellaria atrata. The sequence continues at coordinate 2,293,887 of MU006090.1, forward strand.
TTACTGGATTCAGCTCCGCTGTGGATATTACCAGTCTGAAGAGTAGGTGTCGAAAATTCTTCTTATGCAGGCGTACGGCTAATCAAGCCTGAAGGGAGACATAGGTTTTTCTCTTCACAACGACTTCAATGGCCTGATAAGGAAACTGGAACCCCCTAGTAAGGCTGTAATACCCGTAAAGATAATAAGGGAGCCGAATCCAGAACCGTAGGCCCAACTTGCAGAGTCTCGCCACGGAAATCTATCAACGAGTGCTTCGCTAAGGGGTCCACTTACCACATTGCCGATCCCCTTCCAGCAGCGAGAAATGCGAATACCATACCGACATCAGCGAAGTGATCCTGCTTTTGAGTTTCTGTTAGATTTTGGGACTGTGCAAATTAGAAGAGAGATGTCGCTTTATTCTCTAAAACTAGTTTCCTAGATACAGTATTTATACTTCAACAGAATTGCCACTTATATCACTCTTTAGATGTTAGATAAACTAGATCTGCAGGTGCACTGAATATATCGCTTGATTTGCAACTACTGAGAGAGATACGGACTATATACTGAACAGTTGACAATGATACTGGGTCAGAAAGAGAACAGATAAAACACCACAGATCCGTGCTCTTCTCAGAGATCTGTTTTAATACGGTTTGACGCTCTGTCTCAAGCTACCGTTCTATACCATTGTTTTCACCACTGTTTTGAACTAGTAAGCATCCATTTACCCGGTAGCGAGCCTCACCATCTAACACCGGCGGTAGGACCAATACTCCAACAGCTCCACCATCTAACAGAACTAGATAAGTCTAGAAACGCGCCTGGCTTCTCACTTAACGTGGTCAACCACTAGGGTAGGTTTTGCAAAGTGATAGGATACGTATAACAAAGGCACTTCAAGTTGACGATACAACTTGCTGACTCCTTGACTTCGGGTAATGCTCAAAATGAGACAAGACGTACTGTATGGAAACAGCGTAACAAGTGAAGTCAAGTTCAAAACCGTAACATCCAAATCTATGGGTAAGATTGATGGTAAGAATAACTATGAAGAATCTAAATACATGAGGGAAAGACCGTCCTTAAATATTCCTCTTCCTTCGTGGTTCAATTTGGTGGTCGTTTGGTCGCATGGTCGTCTCCTACGACCGAACGTCCAAACGTCCATGTTACGTGACCCTGCTCACTTGAGTCACCCGCAGTTTCCCCGAGTGGTCCCTCTTTCTTCCCCTCACTCGATAACTGCATGTCCTTACAACTTGTGGCCGTAACAGTGTGCCTGATAAATATAACCGGCTTTTTCGGTACTAGACCACGGAGGCTAGGCCCGTTTAACGCCTTCGCGTACACTGCCTCGACAGCTGATTTCATAGCCCACCCCTAGCCATTATAATACATCAACCGCTTCTATTATCCCTCGCAATTCGTAGTTACTATCTTTGCACCGAGCCGTTTAGTTCTCCTGCTATCCCATGCTAGAACCAATGTTATAGCGATGCGACTTCTTCACTTTCATCATTCTGGAGGACTAATCTTGACGGACTTCGGCAGGAAGAGCATTCCGCCATATGCTATTCTTTCAATAGATGGCGAGATGACGAGGTTTTCTTCGAAGATCTAGGAAGCGACACCTATAAAGAGAAGGGTGGTTTTCAAAAGATTGAGTTCTGCGCTAAACAGGCGGCCCAGGATCAGCTACAGTACTTCTGGGTCGACACATGTTGCATTGATAAATGAAACCTCCGTGAGCGCTCGAAAGCGATTAACTCGATGTTTCATTGGTATAGAAATGCAACAAAATGCTACGTATACCTATCGGATGTCTCGGTATCTACTACGAAGGAGATACCCCAACAAAGTACCTGGGAGGCATCCTTCCGGAAAAGCGAATGGTTTACTCGAGGCTGGACACTTCAAGAACTTATTGCTCCAGTATCAGTCGAGTTCTTTTCCAATGAAGGACGGCGGATAGGCGATAAAATATCTCTTAAACAGCTGGTATGTGATATTACTAGCGTTCCACTTAAAGCGATATCGGGTTGTCCCTTAGACGAATTCACTATATCCGAGCGAATGGAATGGGCCAAAAATCGCAAAACAACTGAAAAAGAAGATAATATATACTGCCTTCTTGGAATTCTCGATATCTCCATGCAAACCTCCTATGGCGAAGGAAAGGAGAAAGCATTGAGAAGACTCCAGATAGAAGTGGAAGCAGCTACTAGCGCACCATCTATCATTCCATTTTCCCGAAACGATCATTTCGTGGGTCGAGAGTCACAGCTTGCGGAACTGGAAGCAAATCTCCTCAGAGACAAGCAAGCTACAATATTAGCGATAGTAGGACCCGAAGGAGTAGGTAAATCACAGTTAGCACTCGAGCTTGCGTATAAAATAAGAGAAACAAATAAGAATTACTCCATTTTCTGGATTGATGCAAGCGATATAGATCGTCTCTATCAATCGTACGTAAGTATTGCCCAAAAGCTCGATATTCCTGGCTGGGACGATGAGAATGCAGACATTAAGCAGTTGGTGAAATTTCAACTAAGTAGAAAGGGTGCAAGGCAGTGTTTACTAATTTTTGATAACACGGAGGATATAATCCTAGGGTCCAGCGGGTTCTCCACGGCACGAGCTACAAACTTAATAGACTACCTCCCACGGTCGGAACTATGTTCTATCATCTTCATAACAATTAACAGTGACACAGCCAAGAATTTATCACCGCTAAATGTTGTAGAGCTAAGGGAAATGACACTAGATACTGCCTAAAGGATGTTAGAAAACTATTTAAATACTCCGGTTTCAAGAAGTGAGCAGCAGGAGGCGAAATTATTACTATAAGAGCTATTATATCTCCCCCTAGGAATTGTCCAAGCAGCAGCCTATATTAATACTAGAAATACCACGTTACAGGAATACCGATCACAATTAGTCAAGCGAAAGAAAGAAGCTCTCGAGCGTGATAGCGAATTGTCTAAGGACAAGCTACAAGAGTACGGTATCAAAAGTTCTATAGCTACCACACTACTTATCTCCATGGACCAGATCCGCCGTAGCGATACGCTAGCAGCAGACTACCTTTTTCTTGCCACCTGCGTAGACCGAAAAGAAATCCCGCTGGGTTTTCTAGAAGCATCGTTGCCTCGTGAAAGGGAAGATGTAATAAAAGTTCTCAGTAGCTACGCGCTTATTATAAGGCGGCCTGCTGAATCCGCACTCGATCTTCATCAACTGGTGCATCGCACTCTACGGGAGTGGCTTCGAAAGCAGGAGAAGCTAGACCAATGGACCCGAAATGCTATCAAACAGCTACTCAGGGTGTTCCCAGACCTTAATCATGGTAATAGAAGTAAGTGGAGACGATTACTTCCGCATGTTAAATACGCTTTATCACATAGTCTCGTTGAACAAGAGATCGGGAATAGATCAACCTTGGCATGGAAGTATGCTATAACGCTATATAGTGATGGACGGTACAACGAGTCTGAAGAGTTATTGTGCAAGCAATGGCGATGAGGAAGAGGGTGCTTGGGGAGGAGCATCCAGACACGCTGACCAGCATGGCCAACCTGGCGTCGACATACAGGAATCAGGGGCGGTGGAAGGAAGCTGAAAAGCTGGACGTGGAAGTGATGGAGACGAGGAAGAGGGTGCTTGAAGCGCTATGAAGAAGCGTTACCGGGTGAAGCATGGTTAGGTCAACAAACAAGGACGAGCTGGTTCCTTAGTGCAGCGGCGGAAGGCACACAGTTCCAGTCAACTATAGTAAAAGGATATGCCATGCCAGAGGTTGTTCAAGACCGGACGCAGGTAGAGTATTTTATTAGACGGCTAAATCCCGACAGTCTTATTTTGTATCTAATTTAGTTAGTATCTATCACTAAAAATCCTAGTAAAAAGGATAAATAGGTATATCTGTTGGATAAACGTGATCTGCAGGTGCACTGAATATATCGCTTGATTCTCAAAAGAGTTGTTCTATCAAACTGTCATATACTGCAGGTGTGTACCAAAACGGACGAAACCGTATGAAATCTATGTCTTAGAAAACACCAAATATGGATATCAACAGTAAGTACTAAAAGATAACGTTACCGTTATCTTGTAGTTCTTACTGTTGGTACTATTTTCGTTATTTTCTAAGACACAGATCTCATACTGTTCCGTCCTTTTTATTGCACACTTGCAGTATATAACAGCTAGATAGAACCACTCTTTAGAGAATCAAGCACATGCATCTTTTCAGCTACCGCAGCAATCCGACATGCTTTGACCCTTCCCGCAATCTCGGCACGATATTTCCAGAAAGTAAATAAGAGAATCTACTGTACTCTCTTTCGCAGGGCCCTCCAACGGATGGCCCCCAGCCAGTCCCGACTGGCACGACTTGGCAACCAAAACCCAGACGACAACTGTAGCTGAACAGTGCTTCGCCCTGCAGCAGAGAGCTCACAACAGCCCCATAACCAGGGCATATTTGGTCCTCACCTGTATACTTATACAAAGAGGTCGATTAGCAATATCATTTTTGGGCCTCATTCTGTCAAAGTCCGATTGTCTAGCGTCATCTCCACCTTTTTCAAGCTCCTTACAACAGATTTTCGAAAGCGAGCACAGTCATGGAGCAATTTTCTTATGCCTCTGCACCGCTTTCTGCTGAAGAGATTCGACTCTTCTCCATTCTTCCCAGCTCAAATCCTGAATTACCAGAACGCCTGGACATCGAGTTGACCAAGGCTGCCATCAACGATCTGCCAGATTTCTATGCGATTTCATATCTCTGGGGTCGTCCCAACAGCAGCTCCCAAGACCCACAGAACATTTTCGTAGACAACAAGTTTCTAAGCGTGACGAGGAGCATCCAGGAAGTGCTACTAGCTCTCCGAACGCCCGAAAAGCTCTGGTTTTGGGCCGACCAGATATGCATCAACCAAAAGGATGACAAGGAAAAGGATTTACAGCTCCCTTATATGGCTACGATATATGGGAAGTCTACTCGCACTATTGCGTGGCTTGGCGCGGAGACTCGGAACTCAGCAGCTGCTATGGCATTCCTTAGTAAACTTGCCTGCAAAGGGTCTAAACTGGGCATTACACATGTGGATCATGAGCAGCTTCGCAAACTCTTCACTGATGAAGACGACGATTTCGGGACGGTGAATGCCATGGATACTGATTCCGCCACTCGCAGGACTGAAGTTCACAGTTTTGTTTCTGAGATGGGGAACATTCTGCATCTGTCCGATCTCGACGCTGTTCTAGAGTTTTGTGCTCTGCCATACTTCACCAGAGGATGGGTCAGAGAAGAGATTGCACTGCCCAAAAATCTGCTTTTGAGATGGGGCAACCAGTTCATCGACGGCGACACTTTGGCCGATGCGATCCACCTCCTAAAACTCTATGTTCATCACTCCATTGGCAGACTGAGGAAGAGTCCAATAGACTCAGAGACCGCAATAACCATCCAATTGATAGAAGATAGGACCTCACCATTGTATGACTCAATCCAACCTACTGCTGTAGCCCGGCGCCAATACCAGATGAATCCAGCGGTGCGATTTTTTAATATGGCATACATCCTGAGAAATTACCGACACCTAGAGTTCACTAATCCGCGCGATCGAGTGCATGGCGTTCTGGGATTGGCGAACGATTGGAGAGACCTCGGGATTCCAATTCGATCCTCAAAATCCGTGCCTGATGAGGTTGTGTTGACACAGACGGCGAAGAAAATCATTCAGAAAAGGGTTGAAGACGATGACAACTGGGGAGGGATCAACTTCATGTTGCTTTGCGGAGACTTTCCTCCCATGACCGCTGAGTCGAAGTCGAACAGACTTCCGTCTTGGGTACCCCGACTTGAACGACAAGATCCCTTTACTTTATCAGACGAGACGACATTTGTTTCGTCACACCCTTTTAACGCCTCTAGGGGCTTTCGTCATCCAATCACGAAGGAGGAACAAGATGACGCTGATCCAAATATTTTCCTCTGCAGCATTATGGTGGTGGACAGCGTGAAGAACACCGGCAAACCAGAGGCGGATCTACGAGACGCTCTGGTAGCTATTTGGAACTTTGCTGGTGAATCAGATGTCATAGTTAAGTCTGATCCAGAATCGAAGCATCCATATTGCAAACCTACGGCCCAGGAGAAGTTGTTAACCGCTAGATGGCGCGTGCCTATTCTGGATCACGAATTCTTGAGCAATCCAACATCATTACGGCGGGCCACGACCTTGAGTAGAGAAGGATTCTGTGCACTATGGGGAATGAAGGGTGCAGATGCAATCCAAAACAGCAAAATCAAGGCGGAAAACTATGAAGAATCATGCCATCCGCTAAGGTCCAGAGTCCCTTTCCTTGGGGAAAAGGGGTTCGTTGGCATCGGACCACGCAATGTACAAAAAGGAGATTTGGTTTGCGTAATCCTGGGAGGACGTTTTCCCTTTATTTTGCGCAGAAGATCTGCTCCGGAGTTAGCACGCTACGAATTGGTCGGAGAGGCTTATTGTGATGGAATTATGGACGGAGAGGCTTTTCACATGGGTATCGCGACTCGAACAGTTGAATTGATATGATTCTAATATGATGTGATGATATCAACAATGCAGCAACGAGTGCGAGTCGACCTCAATGGCCAGTGCGCCGCGCTACGCCTGATCTTAATGGCGGAAGGATAAAGTCGATCCTAATGGGGTTCCAGACATTCAGGAACCTAGTGTTAGATGGTAGAGCTGTTGGAGTATTGGTCCTACCGGCGGCGACCAGGGCTAACGAGCTACTCGCTTATGTGGTATCAGCGTAACCAGGGTTACTAATCTGATACAGTACTATCTTTTAGTACTTACTGTTGGTATCCATATTTGCTGTTTTCTAAGACATAGATTTCATACGGTTCTGTCCGGTTTGGTACACACCTGCAGTATATAACAGCTAGATAGAGCCACTCTTTTGAGAAGCAAGCGATATATTTAGTGCACCTGCAGATCCAGTTTATCTAACAAATGCAATGGATTAAAAAAAAAAAAAACCGTCTTCTACTATCTTCTACTATCTTCTACTGTCTTCTACTATCTTCTATGATTATATATCCAGTTCTAATCACTTCTAATGTTAGATAGTGAGGCTCGCTACCTAACTGCAATCCCTAATCAGTAAACGTATTACTGATTTGAATGTGGACCGTGCGCACCTGAAGAGCAGGGGTATTACTGATTTAAAAAACTTGCTGCAAATCAGTAAAGGGTAAATCTTCCAGTAAATATAGATATGATTCGATAGAAAGGTAAAATAAACCTTACGCAATCAGCCGGTCAAATTAGATTTTTTATATCGCTTTTGGTTCCTTTAATGCAGCCTGCGATATAAATTGCCGGTCAGGAATTGTTGATGGAGTCACTTTCAACTAGCGCTATCCCTCCAGCCAGTTAGAAGAAGAAGAAGAAGAAGCGAAGAAGCGAAGAAAGTCCGAATAGAAATGGAATATCTCCCTCTCTTTTCTCCCTCTCCTTTGTTGTAACTCCCTTTTCATTAGGCTTTAAATAGTTAAAGATAACTATAAGTATCTCTCTCTCCTTTCGGTCTTATTACTATCAATATCAATGGATCAATTTAATACCCTTTTTGTTCATATTTCATGCTACCGTGTCGCCGTTTGCAAAGAATGTCACGTTGGTATAGTAAAGGCCAATATCGCCCGCCACCTAGATACTCGACACGCGAATTTGACGAGGAGCACACTGCAGGAAATCGCCCGGGCGGCTAGAGCGATCGAGGAGCTGGCGGAAGGTGAGGACCAGGTGGTATACCCGGGCCCGGACTCCGAGCCCGTGCCCCACCTTACTGTGTGGCGCGACGGGCTAAAGTGCACGCGGTGCGGTTACATCCGCCGAACTATACAGGACTGCCGCGAGCAGCACGGCTGGGCGAACCCGCGGAAGAGGGGCCGCATGGCCAAGGGCTACCGGGCCGAGGTGTCAAGGCTCAACCTCAGATGGAAGCTGAAAGGTATATTGCTATATATACATGAAGCTTAAACTTAAGGAAAGAAAGTAAAAGAGAGTATCAGAACAGCGTGAGCTGTTCTATTAAAGTACAACATGACTAAGCTACTGGATCATGCATGGAGCTTAAACTTAAGGAAAGAATATAAGAGAAAGTGCCAGAACAGCGTAAGTTTGTTCTATTAAAGTATAGCATAGCTAAGCCGCTGGATCATCCAAGGCACTTATACCTATCGGGTCTAACCCGTGACAACAGTGATCTGGACGAAGAAGTCTACTGCAGATATCCGGACGGATTCTACAAGCAGGGACTTGTTATGAAGCTTCACAAAGCTTCGTACGGACTGAAGAGATCACCTCGGCTCTGGTATCAGTTGTTTCCAACGGCTTTAGAAGAGCTGGGGATGATGCCGGTTCCTAGTGTCAATTGCTTGTTTACTGATGGTACCATATTAGTGCTTTTCTACGTGAACGACTGTTACGGCCACAGGACAGAAGGACAGCATCACCAGTAGAACGGTAGCACAAGGTGCCGGAACGGAACAACTAACGCGGAGGTCACGTGACGTGATCAATGGTCAACGGTGCTCGAAGGGTATTGAGCATAGAGCAGACTCGAGCAAACGTGATCGATGGTCAACGGTGCTCGAAGGGTATTGAGCATAGAGC
>MU006091.1:0-291921 GCA_010093705.1 Patellaria atrata CBS 101060
CCCTCGAGCTCGTCTCCATCACTTGCACAGACAGCTCTTCGGCCTCCTTCCACCGTCCCGCAAGGCTTGTTGCTAGCCCTACCATCCCCATACTGCTTAATGTGTCCTTATGCTCTCTACCAAGCAGTTTTGTCCTAACCTCCATTGACCTCATCGATAGTTTCTCAGCATCGCTCAGACTTCCTTTTTGCCACGCATACCACGCTGCCCTGTACAACAATAGAGCCCACTGTCTAAGGCATTCCTCAGACTTGGGCGGCTGTGACAGCGCCGACTTAACATGTGGAAAGAGCGCTTGACATTTGGCCCAGTTCTTATGTTCCCCTGTCGGAAATTCTATGCAAAGATTGTTGATGTACTGCTGCTTCCACGTCTCTAGTTGGCCCTGCCCTTCCAACCACTTCCGCGTGGCCAGCTGCACAAGCCTATGCATGTCAAATGTGATTGCATCAGTGGTAAGTGCGATAAACGAGTAGTTCCTCAAAGTAAGAATGTCCTCTTCGAACCCGTCGTCGATGCTGGCTTCCGACTTGCTATCGTCGCTATTACTATTTTCGCCGTCTACGTTAATAGCTCCTACGTCCCCGTGTCCATTTCCCGGCCCACTTTGAGTGCGAATAAGCGCTTCGGGAATCCCCTGCCGGTCAAAGAAACTCATTAAGGATAATAGATTTGCCGCCGACCGCCTTGTATAGAGTATAAAGTCGAAGGAGATTTGCCATGTTAGAAGAATCGAGTTCTTAGCTTCGTGGTCTCTTCGAAGATGACCTCCCTCGTAGTCTAATAAGCTTGTCTTTTTCCTGTCGCTCTTATGGAACTGGTCTAGATACTGCCGTGTTGAACATCTTGGCGCTCGTTGTCGGATATACGCAGCCGCCTGCACAAGAGCGAGTGGTATGAATTCGAGCGCTGTCGCTAACTCGGTTATACCGTCGTTATCTATTCCCTCCCCTAGTTTTTTTCGTAGAAGAGTTTGCGCGCCTATATCATTCATCGGCTCGATAGTTATGATATCGGCGTCCTCCACTACTTCCCGCGCCGCTTTCCTTGTCCAACTAGTGACTAAAACCGCACCGTTCTTGCTCTGGGGTAAATAGGATGAGAGGTGCCGTTGACGAGCGCGATCTCTGCCGCTAGCCTGTGTCTTATGGTCATTTCTCGCTTGTAGAGAGAGAAAAACGGCATCGTCGACATTATCGAGGACCAGCAGCCACTTGCCGCTCTTCTCGCTGCGAAGCCAGTTATAGACAAGCTCGAATATATCTGCTCGTGGGTCTTTCCGACCAGCCAGCTTGACTTGGTCCGCGATGGCCCGGTAGCCTTGCTCGACGCGGGCCGCATTGCTGGCGTGCACCCAGAATACCCACGTCTCCGGCGATCGATCTGCGGTTCGATAGCAGTGCTCGATAGCAAGTTGCGACTTCCTATGCCTGCGTTAGGTGCGCGCACTGGGCCGAGTGTTTTCTCCACTTACCCCACGCCGCCAAAGCCGACTAACGCTATACGAGATGCCGGCGTGGAGCATTTCTTGTATATCTCATCGAGTAGCGTGCCACGATCGACGAAGTCTGGGTCACGGCGAAAGGGGACGTTGCAGGAAGGGCTCGACGGGGTCTCCGGTCTCTCTGTTAAAGCGGCGGGATGTTAGTAACCTTTCCCTAGAACATAGAGTTACTAGCAACGACTCACCATAATGGATATTATAGGTTTCTGTCACGGAGCCTGACTGAAACTTAGCATGAAAAACATATCGCTGCAAATAAGACATACCGATCAACTGTGCATTGCCCGAGATATAACCGGCTACAGCGCCACTGTTGCCAGAGATAGGGCCAAACTCGACGCCCATCGGGATTGCTGTCACGTTGCTGGCCATTACTGCCGCAGAGGGTTATACATACAAGAACCAAACACTATGCTAGCATGTTCAGGCAAGTAAAAAAAACACAGGGTACTTTGAATAAGTCGGCTTAAACATCGTATGACTGCGCTCGAGTGCGTGGGTAAATTTCCTTATAAGCCCTTCACCGGTCAACCTCTCCTGGCTTAACATCCCACAGCCTTTCTCCGGATTAAGCCCCTACAGGTTCAGCTGTATTTCAACGTCGTTCTTTGGCTTAAACGAGTGGATATATGCACTCGCGCGGACAATAGGTGCGACGGGGTTGGACAAGCCCCGCACCAAAAAGCTGGTGGTGAATCAGAGATGCCGACCTTACACCATAATTTTGTATTTCTATGACTGCGAACGTTCCTGTATCAGCGTGTTAGGTGTGCATGATCAAGAGTATATAACAGGCCACAGCCGTTCCATCAGCGAGGCTCGTCCATAAACATCGGTTCGGCCTAGTCAAAGTGAGAAATATAAACAATCGCAGTCACCATCTCTCCTGCTTGTTCTAACATGGCCGAAAGCGTAGGATTTGGGGTACCTCTACACAACCCAAATGATGCCAAGGTCGAGTACGTCTATCCTAGAGTAGCAGCCCATGTCCATTTAACTTCTTATTCGGTCTTGCTAACCAAAAGTCAGTATCATATTTGTCCACGGTCTGGGCGGCCATAGGATCAACACGTGGACATTAGATCCGACGAAGAAATTCCCAGTAAAGACGTTTTGGCCGGGAGATCTCCTCCCTAAGGCTTGCCCGACGGCCCGGATCCTATCATTTGGCTACGATTCCCGCTTCGTCAAATTCTTCCCCTTCTCCAAACCGAATTTAGCTCGAGAGGGAACGATCGACGAGTATTCGACCGCCCTCTACCAAAACCTCGCTAGCTTCCGCGAATCAACGAAAACGCCCGTAGATCGTCCCATTATCTACGTAGCGCATAGCCTCGGCGGCCTTGTTGTCGCAAATGCAGTATCGCGCCCGCCGGGCGTCAATGAAACGGCGCAGAAACTCACAGAGAATACCATAGGCATGATCTTCTTGGGTACGCCATTTGCAGGTTCTGACAAGGCATCGTGGGGTGAAATGGCGGCAAAATTTGTAACATTGTTTGGCATCCAGACCAAGGACACCGATATCAAAGATCTCAAGGAGCGGTCAGCAAGGTTAATCGACATAAACCTAGACTTTGACACGTTCATCAAAGCGCGCGACCGTGATCGCAAACACGGGCCCGTGGAAATTGTCTGTTACTACGAAGCAGAACCGACGTATGTTGGGCTCAAGGATATCGGAAAGATTGTAAATAAGGAATCGGCCGCGCGGCTTCCAGCCATTGCTGCACTTTCTATCCCGGACAATCACACCGACATGTGCAAGTTTGCCGGCGAATTTTCAAGCGGGTATGCTAGTGTATCAGGCCAGTTGGAGCAATGGATCACGGCGCTGGATAAGAGGGGAAACGAAGACGAAGAGGATAGGGTGTGCCCTACTTGGTAACTGATTATTAGAGGTTAAGCTAACGTTGTGCAACAGGGCTCGACGAGAGTGAGAATTGATGGCATAATGAACAACAAAGGCGTGGTGACAGGGGTTATAAATTCTCTCCCTGGAGGGACGACCAGCGTCACGGGCTCAGCAGACACGGTAACGTACCCGATTTATATCTTTGAGGCTCGTCGACAGTGCTGATACTCCGTGCAGACATATAACTTTGGTCAACTTCCCGATGAAATGATTGTAAAACTGATGGGAAATATGAAGTAATGTTGGTGGGTCTGATTAGGGAAGATCTTGTATTCAGCTCTACACAATCTTTTCTACTTACCACATGAAGACAAGGGGGCAAGTTTTGAGCAGTCGAGGGGTTTTTTTTATTGGGTTTATTAAAAGCGGTAGCCCAATATTCCCCTTAAATCCGAGGCGGGACAGTTAAACATCTCACCCGAACATCCCATTCACTTGTATGACAGGAGATATTGTAACAATGAGCCGTGAGATAAAAATCCCCACCTTAGGGTGGTGGGCGTTAAAGTCGCCGAGGAGGAGGGCTTCCCATCCCTGTTCCACGTCTTTGAGGGCTTCTTCGATCTTTGGGCAGGTTTGTATACTATTAGCTGAAGGCCCCGGATTGTATACGTTGATTATTCGGAGTTTCGTTCCCTGGAGTTTCAAGTCTAGGGCGGTTATATATGGGCCGTACTGGGTGCGTTTTGCCTGCGCTAAGGCCGCTTCTCTACTTATTATGAAGCATACTCTCGTTTCTTCATTTACTTCGTACTCTAGTATGTAGTTCTTTGGGCAGTATGCCGATTTTGTATGCTTGTTGTACCCCGGCTCCTGGACTGCGACTACGCTATTCTTCGTCGGGTCTAAAGATTCGAAAAAGGATCTGGATCCGTTTCAGTTGGAGTGGCCGCAATTGTACTGTGTTATTGTTGTGATATTCATAGGGCGGCATCGTCTTGGGTAAATTCCTCGCTGGTGTCTGTTGGCTGCATGCTGATCGGTGTGTTCGGCTGGGATCCGAATACTAGTATCTCGCTTTCCCCTAGGGATATAGGCGGTGCGGTTGCGTTTAGATTAAGCGCTAGCTGCGATGGGCCGGATACTACTTTATAGGTCTTTGGAGGTTTCCCTAGGCCTCTTCTTACTTCCATGTCGTTTAATCCGCTCCCCGCCGTCCTCTTCCTTGGGTTTCTAAGCAGTATCTGGGATGGAGTAAGGGGGATGAGTTGGGTCGTCCTTTGGGTGCCGAGCGCTCCTAGGGCTTTCCCCCTTCGGATGATGTATGTTTGTTCTGAGAGTGCGAGTCGCTTGCTCTTAACCTTTTCTAGATGTTGTTAGAATACTTTACATTCGCTGCGCTGCCATGCCTTGTGCCTTTTCCCGCAGTTTGCATATACAATCTGTGTTTGGGGGCATGAGTCCGTCTAATGCTGCTAGACACAGTGTCCGCATTGGTCCTGCTTCTTGCATGCGGTTTGGGTGTGGCTCCATTGATAGCACTTAAAGCATTATTTCACCCTTACGGCGTTCTTATAGAGGCGCGTGTCGAATAGTTCTAAGTTAATCACGATACCCTATTGGAGTGCTCTGTGCTGGAGCTCTTGGCTAAGAAAGTTAATAATGAGGGTTCCCCTTTTCTTTTCCCTTACTAGGCCGTCCGGTGCGGTGCTCTTTCGTGCCGGCTGCTTCTCTATGTCGTACAACCGCCTAATCTTTGTAATATTCAGGCCGGGTAGGATCCTTTTAGAGCCGTTGCAAATCTTCTGTATGATCTCCGTGTTTTCTGCCCCTTTCCCATTCGATACTGGGACCGTGAGGGGGACGCTGGGTACATCGATCTGGTAGGCAGTTTGAACTATCTTGCAGCCCTCCCTAGCGGGTCCTCTCATGATCCTATCTTTTATGCTTTGCGAGGTGACGAACGAGGGCGTATCACTGATGTGTACACGCCGCAGCAAATTGATTAACGTTATGATTCCGAGTTCCCCTTTAGCTTCTATAACCTTATACACCACGTGCTAGCACAAAATAGTCCCAGTATTCGTAAAAGTCATAACGGTTAACAAGTAGCGGGAGGTACTTAGTCTCCCATTCCGACCCAATTTTCGAAGTCCAGCGGGCCTTGCAGTACTCCCAATAATCCAGATACCATCCAGATTGATGCTAATCTATGATTGAGATGATCTGAGGGTCCGGATCATGGGATATGAGAATGTTGCTCGGATGCAAGTCAGCATGCGTAAATACGATTGGAATTCCATCAGGTAAAAAGGAGCGGTATGGATGGGGTGATCGTTCTACTCTAACATGAGCATACGGGACATAAGCAGTAGAAAGCCAGTCGTGAAATTCGGACGTGCTTTTGAAGGGGCCTGCCGATGGAGAACAACTGCTCGTAAAGATGACGTCTAATAGCGGCTGCCGACCCACATGTCCTACGTATTGCGTTAGAAAGCGAGATATAGAGTGTATAGGTGATTCATAATAGGTTAAGTCCGATATAAAAGGGAAATAGCTGACGAATAGGTCTAAGTAACCGTGTTCCTACCAATAAGAGGTTGTGAGGAGTGCTGTTTGAGTGAGCGCCATGCGCTACTGTGACTTTCGAAACATCGTGAACTCTTGGCTACACCACAATCATCGCACACAACACCCCCGCCAGAACCATCGAATTTTTATGTTTCTTGATGTAGCTTTACAACCAGATTACTGTTAAACTTGAATATTATATCGCTTTGACTGTCTAGCGCAGCTTTCTATGGTGTTGTTCTTTTTTTTTTCACTTATAGCTGGTTGTTGTTGATGCTTCGGTCGCAGTAAAGATTGGTCGGAGGCTTCCAGAGAGCGTAATTCAGCGTATCAAGGCGCGATTTGACGACAACCAGCCCGTTCCGGCCATTGCTCTAGCGCTCAATATATCCAAAACAACTATCTACAAATTGAAGTTGAATTTTGATATTTTTGGAGCGCCGTATGCTCCGGCATCTGTGAAAAATGGCCGCCCAAGGTCCCTTACAGAGCATCGAGAGCCAGTACATAGACTCAGATCTTGTTCCCTACAGTTGACTTATTAGCAGAGACTTTTAGAGTATCTAGATGATCAGCCTACAGCGCTTCTTGATGAGATGCAAGTATTCCTTTTCGACGAGTTTGACGTGTTTATCTCAACATCTAGTGTCTATCGAGCGCTACAGAGGGCTCGTTGGTCTCGAAAAGCAGTAAGAAATCGAGCGTCTGAGAGAAGTCAGCCACTCGGTACAGCTTGGGTTGGAAGATCGAATACCTAGACTACTGAGCAGTTGGTGTTTCTTGATGAGTCAGCGGCTAATGAGCGTACTGGAGATAGAAAATACGGCTGGTCACCTATCGGAGTAGAATGCGAAATTACTCGCCCTATTAAGCGATCGGAGAGATGGTCTATCTTACCAGCTTTAACTGTTAACGAATATTTAGAGTATAAGATCTTCCAAGGTAGCTTTACAAGCGAGTTATTCCTCGAGTTCGTGGCCGACGGAGTGCTTCCATTTTGCTCAGCATACCCAGGCCCACGATCGATTTTGATACTCGATAACGCCTCTATCCACCGATCCGCAGCACTACGAGAGCTTTGCGCCCGTTATGGTGTTTTAATTGAGTATCTACCGCCTTATTCGCCAGATTTTAACCCAATTGAGGCGACTTTTCATGACTTAAAGGCATGGATTAGGAGGAATCGTAGCCTAATAAGAGAATTCACGGACTTTGAGATGTTTCTTCGCTTTGGAGCTGAGCAAGTTGATAGCCATAACCACGCTCGAAAGCATTTTAGAAAGGCTGGATATATTGTAGATAACGTAGAAGAGTAAAGAGAATATCTATCTATTATCTTTAGCGCTTAAAGTCAGATATCTTCGCTCTTATTCGCACAAGTAACCCTATTTTAAAACCATATTCCTCCCAAATTATTTGGGAGATTCCCTCATCTGGCTTCCCCAGTTTTAACGAATCTAAGCTCCACTGCTCTTCCACCATCTTAACCTTCGTCTCTTCTAATATATTCACCTGTTGCTGTGTATTAAAACCAGGTTGTAGCTTCAACCACTCAAAGAACTCTGCGAGCAACTCAACTGGATCTGTGTCTGAACTTATAGGGCTCGAATTGGGAGGAGGGGCGGGGGACAGTTGGGTCTTTTGGGGAGGGAAGAGAGGTACTGGAGGTGGTGCTTCAGGTGGTGCCATCTGTCGAATTTGAGATACTAACAACACCTGTAGTAGCTGGTTGATCTGACTAGAGGCCCCCGAATCAACAGACGCCTGGGAAGCTACTGTAGGCGTTGCTGAAGCCTCAGTTTGTTGACGTTTCCGACCAAGGGCTTCTTTCCAAGTAACCATCTGAACTATGATATTCTGCGACAGCACCTCGACTGATGCAAAACCCTTCTTTATCTCACTATTCCAGCGCCTTAGTATCTCTGCACTACACGGATAGTGGTTGACGACAATGTCAGCAGCAGTTATAGATTGCTTATTTTGCCAACAGACATGGCCTTTATTCTTGCAATGGGAGTTTTCGCAAATCCAGCGGTCCGTTATAACGTGAACAAAATTGCCAAACCCATCAGTTCCTCTAGATCAGGGCCGCTTTCAACTTCAGAAGTCTGAGTATCAGACGCTCTCATCTTCTCGTAGGTAGCTGTCGCCTCAAGCTTGAGAACATGCCATTCTCGTGGGTAGGTCTTTTCAACTACTCGCCTTTGTAATCGGTCTAACTCCATAATGAAAAATGTCTCTGTATCTCGAATAGAAGTGGTATTGTTGAAGTATGGGTCCTTTGGTGGATCTGTTAGCTATCTGTCAGCTGTCAGCTACGGAGTAATATGGAGCACTAAAAGTCTATCTTCAAAAGTTATCTGTTTCGTCCTCAACCGACTTCACTATCTCAACAGATATCTCAACGACTATTAGCTATATTGAGATTTGGATATGTATTCTCTGTAGCTCTTCAGTATATATAGACGTTTCTTCAGTAGATATATAGAAGTCAAGCGATTATCTTGATTATTTAGCACCCTCACATCTGACAAGACTAGAAGGGCTTGTGCAGCTTGCCACTATTTACAATGCGCTAGGTAAGCATGAAGAATGCGATCGCATCGTTGATGAGGCGCTCAATGAGTTCAAGAAGATTAGCGCGACTAAGCATCCAGTTGCGGCAAAGTTGAGGGAAGATTGGGAGATGTGGATGGTGACGAGGAAAGGGATCGGCTTCGATGGGGGCGAATGAATATTTGGTGCTCCATGTGCTGATGGAGAAATAGACGTTGAATCGTCAATTCTCATGCTCCTACGCCGGCCGTTTCATCCAACTAAGCCGTCGTCGATAAGGGAGAGATCATTAATGATTTCTTGATCCTCCGGCGTAAGGGTTTATTTTTCTAGCTAATATATCTAATATCTAGACGTAAACGTTATCTTAGAGCTATTAGAGAGGTTCCTAGAAAGGTAATCGTATATATTTAGAATATTTAATTTAGGCTGCTCTGTACCTCTAGTAGGTAAGCTGCTAGTATAGGGTAATGAATAAGATATTTCGTTTAGAGGCTCTTCGTGAAGAGTAGTAGGATGGCGGAGGTTTCTATATGTTTTTGTATCGAGAGTCGTGGTGTAAAAGTACGTATAGGCTGAGAAAGGAAGTCGTGGAGGATACTAATTCTCTATAGAGAATTCAAGATCCATATACTGGTACGTTAAAAATCGTACGGATCCTCTAGTCTTTCGTTGGGAAAAATTCATAGGGCTTATATTAATGATACATAATTTTAAATCTCAAAACGAGCTGGCACATACGACCACAGAATAAGGAAAATAGGGCATCCCGTTCGCTCTGCCATACTCAAGCCTTATATCGGCCTACTAGTACTCAGGTGGGTGACCACTGGGGAATCCAGGCTGTTGTATGTCTTCTTTTTTGAATTTTTTTTTGCACTAGGTTGTGGGAAAGGGACGTGCATCCCGTCAGGAGGGCATGGAATGGAGCTGTGGTGGAGCTTTCTGCGTCTTGGCGGGAAGGAAGCGGTAAGGTTAAACTGAATGAGGGCCCAAGGGTTCTAAAAGGAAGAGTAAGATGTGTGCATGTGTTCAAATTAGTTTTCGTGATGAATAATGGGAGGGTAATGGTTTAAGGCCAAATTTTATGTATAAGGTGGTTCGTAGAGAAGGCTTTTACTATTGTATAGAAGCTATAGATCGATAAATAAAAGGGTGATTGAGCATTAACCATAGTTGAACAATATGATAAATGCCCGAATGTATCACTGTGTCTACAGCCTATGGCCCAAACATGAAGTAAGCCTACTTATGTGTTGATAGGAGAACGAACTTCCCTAGACGAACGCCTAAAGATGCACCATAAGGTATTCGATATGAAAGAAGAACGGTACCAAGAACTCCCGAACGCCAGCCCATGCATATGCTTCCCTTACCCATAAATGCAATATGAATTTGTTACTTGTAGATATGCGAAAGGAAAAACCGTCCAGACACGATTTCTCACAACCTAGCTCTTTCCATAACTTCAGCTGGCTTTGACCTCCAGCTTGTGCCATCACCGGTCACAGCTTCTGCATTTCTTTCTAAAGTTTCTGCCTCCTCCATAACAGTGAATATGTCCACGCTCGGTTCTCTCCACGCATGCCTTCGACCTGACAACGTCCGACTAGCTCTCATTCTCTTCTGACCCTTCTGCTCCGCAAGGATTTCTTGTGCTCGCCCTCGAGTCGGCTCATGAGGTGCTGTGACCGTAATGGACGGTACACGAATAACAGTTTTGTAGTTTTGTTGATGATGCTTTGGAGCATGATAATGCTGATGAAGTACTCGGTGGTGCTTGGCAACATAACGAGCCCACTTCTTAGAGATAGATGCCTTGAACTTTCGGGCTTTGCTCGCGCGGGGCGTCTCATTCAAGATAATGCCTGCGGAGAACTGGAAAGAATCAAATGGATCGTCCTCCTCAGTGACAGGGGTTAGGAAGTGCGAGAAGGGATCTTCATCGATGTCTTCCAAGTCTTGTTGCTTAGATTGGGTCAAATGCCGAATGTCTAATAGATGTAGGTTTGGTGGCCATGAATATGTCCTCTGGTGATGCTTAGGTACGGCAGACTGAGGAGATAGGGTGGCAAAAGACGGCATTTTCGCTCCACAAGTTATCTTGCTCTCGACTTATATATGAAAGGAAGGTATCACTGAATTTGATTCATGCTAGGTAACGACGGTATGCCTTAACAAAACCTCTTGTCTTGGGTCCGGCTCGAGGCCGGTCGACAGGGAAGGCAGAATAGTATAGAAAGTCAATGAAATACGCCAGATCTCAAAGATATAAGAGCTGTGCGGAGTGAAAGATGGGTGGTAGGAAGGGTGTGCATGCGGCAGTATATATGTGACTTGGGTGTACGCAAACAGAGCCGCGTGGATCATATGTGGGCCCAAGTATATTGAACATGTGAAGGAGGGTATGAATCATAAGGTATGATTAAGACATCGGGTGGCTGCCTTATACAGTACAGCCTCGTTAGGCGATGGAAAATGGACATCGATTTCCTCAATAAGACGGTGTAAAATATGACACTTAGAATACTATGAACACGATGAAAATGAACGATAAGAGCAAATGACAATAATAGTGTATAACCTAAAAGTTGGCAGCTGGCTTATTACGGTAAGAAGTTCTGTAGGAGCATTATGCACGACACCATTTCGGATGTAGACGGCAAAGCTTAACTCAGCAGCGCCTCGTAAAGTGAGTGTACAGTGAGGAATATAAGACACGGAAAGAGGCAAAGATTGACGAATGACTCGCAGTTTTAGAAAATGATGGTTGCTGGTAGGCACACCTGATGGATGGAAATGTAGTGAAAATGGTGTGCTGAGGTCACACGCTGACCACGATTTATGGTACGCCCTTGCAGCCGCGATTGTGCATCAGCAAGATCTCGCACAACCCGTACGACTACTTACCATCTGCGAACTCACTGCAATGTCGATCTACCGCGTATCTCAAAATGATGTTCTAATGAGATGTACCTTACGATTGTGTAGTAGAGAGTGTCGTGAGCAAAAGTGGGATGGGAATAGTTCTACCGTTCTACGGGAGCCCAAGTTTCCAGTTCTACAGTCTTTGTCAGGAAAAGAATTTCTCCAGATGTTTGCTTCAGCTTGATTTCCTAGTTGTTGGATTTCAGAGTTTGCCATGCGTTTCTAGTTTTGTAGTCCTCCGCGCAAAGCCTCTAGAGAGTTCAATCAAGCATAAGATAGATCGCGATGATACCGCATATATATCAAAGTGGATGGTGGAAACCAATAACGTGGTTGGACCTATTACGAATCTGATATGCACCTCACTTCTGATCCTTCTGCCATCAGAAAAGTTGGCTAGCTAGCTGACCGGCTACATCCGACGTGTCAAGCCGAGTCAGCCATGACAAGAAACCAGGTTGCGGGGATATCAGAGCTCCACGCGTTCGGACTGACCGTAGTCAGCCCTATCGTAGTCAGCCCTATCGTAGTTAGCCCTATTGGAAGCCTCGAAGTCGTCCTGCTTGAATTTATCCCGGTGAATGGCTGGATATCTGGTCTAAAACACCATCTTGAGGCTCAAAACTACCATCCCTGAATCTAATCTCTCAGCTATACCTATGTCACATATATCCGATCATGTCGATTGCTTGTAAGCTGAAAATGCCTTCATATCATTGAAGAAAGACCTATATAGCCCATGACCACTAGTTGTTCCCAAGGCAATACGCATGAACGCCCAACAGTCTCCAACGGATCAACACCGCAAGATTCTTTAATACCGTTCCTTTTAAGGCCGTTCGCCTTATGTGGAGCTCTATTCTTCTTCGTCGTACTGATCGCTGTTCTTCTGCCGTTGGTGCAATTTGACCGGGCAGTAGACGGGCATACTACGGCATGAAAATGTCACGGGCTGCATCGCATCACGTACTTGTTTGTTGTTGAAATTGGTGGTCATTTCCAGTTCTCGAATGCGTTGAAGTAATCTTTGAGGGTCTATTCGAAGACGGACAATCTATCAAAGTTAATACCAGAGTATGATGTAGGAGTCACGCAGTAATGAAGCGAGAAAGATGAATGGTACCAATTTTGGCTTCTTTGGAAGGATTAATCTAAGGCGTTTCTTCTGTGGACTTTCGTCGTTGGATTTGAGTCCCGAGCCCTATAGAAAGAATGAGTTCAATTTGTCATCGTGATGGGTGCACCTCCGTTTCTGGTGGTGTGATCGTCATCCATGGGGAAAAGTGACGCTTTCAAGATTGGAGACATTGCACGTACCCAAGCCCGCTTCCCAAACGATGAAGACATTGATATCCAAATATAGCTAGAAACTGCTGTGTTATTGGCCGACTCGGCGTAGAAGTAACTTTATTGATGCTTGGCTGATACGGAAAAGAACACGATGAAATTCTTAGTACTCCAGTGCAGAAAGAACTAAGTAGATATAGGATGCGGAAGTTGGAAGTGGACAAGGAGACAGCTTAGCAAGTGATATGAGCAACACGGGCGTTTGACTATTGTGAAGTGACAACGATTGTTGCCTTATAAAGTGAAAAGATATGACAATTCTCGGTCTGAAATTGTCCTTTCTGCTCTGCAAGCTGGCACATTCAACGTGCGCCGCTGTTCCTGTGACTTGATGTGGAGGACTCTGACGTAGTCCCGCTGACGAATGAGGCAGCACTTCATGACCACTCTCTTATCTAATGAATTGCTTGATGGAAGGACAATATACTTGATCTTGATTGATAGTGTTGGGTAAGTAACCAAGCGGAATCTGTAAACTGTAAGATGGAATTTTGTATCAGAGATGAATATAAATGGACATCTTCGACATATGTCTCTGTGAACCAATGTTGATTGTATTTCAAGTAAATTGATGGACTCTCAATATCTGTATCCTCAAGGAGTAGAAGTTCTAAAAAGATATATAAGGTACGGATGCTGTGAATAAGGTGTTCGGGTGAAGTTGGTGTTCCTGACAGCTCGGCAAAACCGCGGGAAAGCACTTTGTAACTCATCAAGCCCTAACCTAACAAACTTGTGAGATCAATAACCGGGGGCTTTTTGGGAAAATAAAAAGTGCTCCTTTCCAGCACTCCATAAGTGACATTTTCTACCGCGCGACTGCCTAACAATCATTGAAAGTTTTCGATTCCCCCCCCAAAACTGGCTTAGCGTAACTCTTTCCGCACCACTTTGCCGCCCCGGACAGATCACACCTGCCCTTCCGCTGCCCTTTATTTAGAGGCCTCAGTTCCCTCCTCCCCCTCGCATTTTCCCTTTTCTCTCTTTTTCCTTATCTTACCAAACGCTACTGCACCACCGCAAAACTATCCATATTTTCCATCAACAACACTTGTTTCACACCAGTTTATCATCAACTTCAATCCACTTTCTAACTAATTCATCATGACTGGACGTAAGTAACTCTATTCTACTCTTATATGTCACGTTTTCCATCACGTCGCCCTGAGTTGTGTAGTTGTATTGTTGCGATGCACACATATCGCGATATCGTAAAAGTGATATACACGCATCGCGTCTCACATCCCACCTCAACCCACACCACCATACAACCTCAACATATACTCTGCACAACACTTCACCTTTCTTCTACCTCTACTATATAACGAACATGCCTACTAACATCCATTCCAGGCGGCAAAGGAGGAAAAGGCCTTGGCAAAGGCGGAGCCAAACGCCACCGCAAGATCCTCCGCGACAACATCCAAGGCATCACCAAACCCGCCATCCGCCGTCTCGCCCGTCGTGGTGGTGTCAAGCGTATCTCAGCCAGTATGTCCCCATCTTCTCCTTTAGCTTCCCCTCCAAGCCAAATCTGCTAACACGACTTCCCACTCAGTGATCTACGAAGAGACCCGCGGCGTGCTAAAGTCCTTCCTCGAGTCCGTCATCCGTGACGCCGTCACCTACACCGAGCACGCCAAGCGCAAGACCGTCACCTCCCTGGACGTCGTCTACGCCCTCAAGCGACAGGGCCGCACCCTCTACGGTTTCGGTGGTTAAAGCGTTCAGCCATACCGCACGATCTTCAGATGCGAGTTTCCGTCGGCCTGGTTGCTGGTTAAAGTTAGTTCATGTATGAGAGGAATTCATTCTAAGGCGGATTTGTAAAGGGGCGTTGCGGGGGCTGGGTTACGGTTTTCTTCCTTTTACCCTGGTTGCATGGTCGATGTGTCATGAGATGATGGAAAGGAACTATGGTTGATAAACATATATCATTTCATGACTATTTTGCCTCTTCGGGGCGCCTGATACGGCTTTCCGTGCTCTCGATGTGTGGTTTGCATTCTGTGAACAAAGTATTCCTCAGATTCAATTCATTAACGTGTAAACTTGCTTTTTGGGTCATTTCGCACATGCTATCCTATCCCTATGCATCATATCTTTATTCTATTCCTCGCATCTAATGCACAGCACTACACCATCATCTCCTAACGTATCATCTCCCACAATCCAATTACCACATCATACGGCATCATTCTGTCGTAACTAGAGAGCCGGGAAGGTCCCCTCACCTAATCATCTTCGGTCAAGTCGCCATACTCCCACATACCCCTTCTCTCTTTCTTCGCTTCTTCCTCCCTCTTCCTTAACCCCGTCAACGCATCCCCAGCGGCCCTTTCCCATGCCTTCAGCTTTCTCGGCACCATCGCGAGACCCTCGCCCACAACATCCGCATTTACACTCTGATCGAGATTACTGCTCACCTTGGGATCAAAAAGCGTAATGTACATCACATTCTCGACCGTAGCCTCAACGTTAGCGACAAGCTGTCGTCCTGCTGCCTGTTGGCTAATGAAGTCAACTGCGTCTGCAGCATACTCGGGCGACGTCGGGAGCTGGATGAACGCGAGCTGCGCATCGACGGCTTGAGGACGCAGCGCTGAAGGCAGGAACTGGGACTGCACGAGTGGGCGTAAACGGCTCCAAGGTACGGTTTCTGAGTTGCCGTAGTCGACATACAAGACCTCTGCCTTCTTGTTCTCACGGTCGTTACGGCGGACCTTAGCCCGATACCATTCGTCATCCTCGCTGAACTTAGCGGCCACGAAGTCTCCCGCCTTAGGCGGTCCTGGTAGTCCGGTATTGTTGGATGGAGTGAGATGGAACTTGCGGAACGTAGACATGAGCTCTGTCAAGGCTGAGGTACCGGTTCCGACTAATTGAAGCTTCAAACGGCCTCCCTCATCCACGTGTGTGACAACGACGTCACGGTAGTCCTTGCGTCGCTGTGTTGGTGCTGAGTCCCCGTTCGCAGCACCGTTGGTGTCGGCAGTAGCGAGTGTTTCGCCGTCCTCTTCTGCCTCCGGAGTCCAGTCGTGCCACATACCCTTGCGGGCTTCCTTTGCTCGCTTCTCTGCTGCAAATAGCTCATTAGCATTGCCAGATTTCTCGGCGGAGTAGGCATGTACGGAAGCGAGACCCTCTTCCAGAAGTAACTTTGCGAAGTTCTCGCGGTTGACGTAAAGTGTGCCGATAAACGCCCCTATCTTATCAGTATCTTCAACGTCAACCTCAATGTCTCGTTGCAGACATCGTTTGTTCGCAAAGTCGTGAGCTTCCTTTCCAAATGGTTCTGACTTCTCGTTCTCGTTCCTCGCTGACTTGGGGGCACGAATTCCAGATAGGACAAATGTGAGCTTCGCGTTGTCACGGGGAATAAGAACAGTGAAACGGGATCCAGACTTGACGAAATCGACGATGGCAGGGACTTTCTTCTGCCTAGAAAGCAAAGAGAGTTGTCTCTTTGCTTTTTCCAGGCTCTCGGAGTAATCCACATTTGGCTTGGCCGCTGGTGGTTTCGCACCCCACATGCCCTTCCCTTCTTCCTGTGCTTGTTGTTCTGCTTGTAACAGATCGTCATAGATTGGGCTTCTATCTGAATCATCCGCTCTGTGCCTGATGACCGAGGCGAACCCGTTTTCTACAAGCAATAGCCCGACATTCTTGCCGTTGTGGGAAACGGTAGCCATTTCTCGCTCATCGAAGCCCTCCTGTGCGGGTCGTTTACCATCAACCGTAAACTTGACATGCTTACCGATGAGCTTCTTGCGAAGGAACTCTTTCGCCTCGGGCACCCAGGGAGCTTGTTTCGGATCGGTAGGTTTCGGTTGCCTAACGGAACTGAGATTTATCCTTTTCTCCCCTCCTGCCTTGTTGCGCAGGAATATTGTGTCCGCGCTCTGGACTTTGCTTACAACTGCTTCAATTTCGCCTCCTGCAGATCGAGGGGCGACATGACCTTTAAAAACGCCGACCCGGTTGTCCTTTGCTACTTTCTCGGCCTGTCGCAATGCGCCCATTTCGGATCCGAGCAGAGTTGAATGATGATCCGTACATCTAGCCAGACCAGCCTTGAGCAGATACGGGGCGATACTTCCATGTGTTGGATGCTTCACACTGCCCACCAGATGCCCTTGAGGGCTCACACCAAGAATATCGATTGTGGCATTTCGTTGTAAGAGACGTTGCTCCACAAAAGACTGTGCCTCTTCTCCAAATGGTTCTGCAGGTTGCTCTTTACCGTCTGAGGGGTTTGTACGCTTCGTAGCCGGCGTACGGACTCCAGCAATGAGCAATACGGTTTGGACATGTTTTGTAGGCGTCTGTACAAGACGAACGATAAGACGATCGCCGCTGAGCACCTTCTCAACAATAGCTGTATAGAGTGAGCACCGATTCAATCATATCATTCATTCTGAGCACATACCATCCATAGCTTTACCTTTCACCTCATCCGCAAATACTTTCGCGTCCAGAACCTCGTAGATACACTCGATTCTATCGCTACTCTCTGTCCACAATCCTTTCGAGTCTGCCTTTGCTCTGGCCTCTGCGGCCTGAAGCTTCTCCAAGAAAGAAACAGCATCCTCGGAGTCGTCCTTCCTTCCGGCATCATCTCTGACCTTGAGCCAACCTTCAGCAACAGCAACCTCGGGTAATTGCTTGTTACTGCCAGGTAGACTTATGATACCATACTCTCGCTTGGCTCCTGTTGGAATGGTGTAGATGACCCTGAACTGGACAACTCGTCCTACTAAGAGACGGCGGAGGAAATCGCGGGATTCGAAGGCGAAGGGCTATATACAGATTAACCGTTAGCGATATTTCACCCATAGATAAACGAGATATTCCAATGTCTTGCTTAGCTACTCATATAGCTAACTTATTATGTTGTACCAAGTAATCATACTAGGAACCGGATCCGTACTAACCTCATCACCCTCTCGCCGAAGTCGTGGTGCAGAGACATAAGCAAGACTCAATGTTCTCTCTTGTTTTGGATTGTTGAGGTTGTGGAGGATAAGTGTGTCGCCTGATAGCACGCTCTTGACCTTTGCTTCCATAAGAGCCATGATAAATGTGTGTGATAAATATTTATCTTACTAGAGTGTTTTGATATATATGGTTAGCAGCGTTTTCTTTCCTAATAATAATGAGATAGAAGCTCTTACGAACGAAATTTGTCAGGGTGTACAGCTAATTAAGGGAGACTTTGAATATCCAGAACCAATTGCGCCGGTGCTGATGCGAGGATACAAATGAGTTTTGTACACGAGCAGAAGAGTTTTTGGAGTATAGTACCTATAGTGGTGTTAATGCAATGATGTGCGATGGTCAAAAGTTGTTGAAGTTGCAAAATGTGGGGAAGGTGGCATCACAGGAAGCGAGGATCAAAATGCGGGACCAGATTGCGGTGAATTGAGCCCGGACAGCATCACCAACCCAAGGTACGTACAGGACCATCTATCATAAATAGAAATATTAAAGGCACATCGCTCGTAACGTTAGGACATTATTTCATTGACTCTTCCCACTTCGGACTCCCATGTACTGTACTGTACTCCGTACAAAGTACTGTACCGCAAGCAGGGAGATGCAATAAAATTCACTAATCGTATAGCAATATCTTGTTCTATGATTGATTGTAAGCTATCTAACTATCTGTACTAGCTTTTCCGGCCGTGTAGCCTTCATAGGGCGCATTAATCGGTTATAGAGGTCCTGATGATGGGGTTGTCTGTTAAATTTTTGATCGTTGTCTCTTTATGCAGAGATACCGATCACTCCTGATATGGTATCAGCATTCCGAAGAAAATTGGTCGGGAACCCGATAGACTTACCGCAGGCCGGGCGAGCACCGGCATTGCCGGTCTTCTTTGATTCTTCATGTCCACCCTTACCAAGGTCGTCGGTACCTGCGTGGATAACGACGGTGCGCTAGCGCTGTTAGACCAAGCTCTCTCTCTGCTTGATATATCACTTACACCAATGACGCTCTCCGGACCAACCAACTTGATCAGCCTATCTGTCAATGAACCCTGGGAATTGCCCTGCCCATCTGTCCTAAAGTTGCCTAAATCACCTACGTGGCGTACCTCGTCAGAGGGAGCACCATGTTCCTTGCCGTGAGGGTTGACTGATGTCGCAGGTTAGCTTCGGGGAGTAGTCAGGAACGTATGGGCATAGAGCTTACAATGAGGACCAGCTGATGTGCAACCGTTGGTGTTATCGCCATAGGCATGGATGTGCCAGCCACGCTCAGCGTTAGCATCATGACCGGAGATGTTCCAAGAGACCGTCGTTGGCGAGGATTCACTCTCCTGCTCGAAGGTGACGGTACCCTTGACATTGGAGTCACCGCGGACGACTGCGACTGTACCAGCGTCAATGATTTGTTATGGAACATCTAAAATGAAAAATAATTGAATAGGGAAAAGGGACTGGGTGGGACAAGCTGTCTGAGTGATCGCAGGGGCGTTTTGGGTATTCATGCCATCAAGGTATCAAACATTGGGTACAGAAAGGTCCCAATCGAGTAACTGTCACTTCTGTATCTGTCGTGACAGGCAAATCCTCTGGCCCAAAGCAATGAAAACATGCTCAAATTGCTCAATCACCCTCAGCATGACCCCACCCTTGTCCCCATCAAGGTAGCGGCATTATCAGGATAGGACTAGTTGGAAGTAAACTTACCTGCTTTGACCATTGTGGCGGTTTTTGGTTCTGTTATTTTGGTTTGATATCCAAATGGATGAATTTCTGACAGTTTGTGAAGCTTTTCGAAGGAAAATCTGAAGGGAGAAGTTCGCAGAGTTTGTATCGGAGAAAGCGGGACCTTGGGACGGGACTACCTATGTCACAACGATGATGACACCGAGCGGGGTTTTGTCCCTAGCCACCGAGCCAATTGGATCACCGTAAATCCCAATACCTTGCAAAATCAGACCTACCTCAGGTATTACTAAGCACAAGGCCGGAATTTGAGGTTGCTGCTACGGTACATGTTTTCAATTGCACCAAAAAAGAGGATAGCATATAGCAGGGCTTATACATAAAGTCGTTTTGCTATTCCATAAACTAACCGAACCTATATAGGGGTATGAATCTGCTATAATTCGGTACGTACCGGGTCGGGGACAAATACACGACTTCACCCCTTTTCACTACGTTTCCGTTCATGCCTTCTCAAGCTTCTCCTTAAGGATACCCTTGAGGGTAACAGCATCCGCTGCAAACTTGGAGATACCCTCTCGGAGCTTCTCAACAGCCATTTGGTCCTCGTTGAAGTCGAAGCGGAAATCAGCCTCATTGCTAATATAACTCTTCTTCTCAATGTCCAGTGAGCTTGCACCTGATGCATCGAGCTTCTGGGGAACGCTATCGGTCGAGTTGTAAAGATCCTCAAGGAGGTTGGGCTATTCTCAATCAGTACCTTCCGCATTCCCGGACGAAGATTAAAAAGGTTTCCTTACAGAGATAGTAAGATAATCGCATCCCGCAAGCTCGGTAATCTCACCAACATTCCTGAACGACGCACCCATAACGATGGTCTTGTAACCGTACTTCTTGTAGTAGTTGAAGATACTCTGGACGCTCTTCACGCCAGGGTCTTCATGGGCAGCGTATTCCTTCTTGTGTGCGGCCTTATACCAATCAAGAATACGACCGACGAAAGGAGAGATCAGGAAGGCATTGGCCTCGGCGGCGGCAATCGCTTGGGGCAGAGAAAACATCAGGGTGAGGTTGCAGTTTATACCATAGTCCTTTTGGAGCGTCTCCGCGGCTTTGATACCCTCCCAGGTCGAGGCAAGCTTGATAAGGACTCTGCTCTTATCGATACCGACCTCTTTGTAAAGCTGGATAATATAAGCATTTGGTCAAGCTGAGCTCCTTAAGTGCAGACATACTTCAATGATATGCAAGGCCTTGTCAATTGACTTCTGATAGTCGAAGGAGAAACGGGCATCCACCTCGGTGGAGACCTTTCCGGGAACAATTTCCAAAATCTTCTTGCCGAATTGTACCAAAAGATTATCTAGAGTCGCGTCGACCTGCTCATCGAGGTCTTTCCCATGAGACTTGCCATATACAACAGCATCGTCAATGAGTTGCGCATAAGCGGGCTTCTTGGAGGCGGCGAGAATTAGGGAGGGGTTCGTCGTGGCATCTTGGGGCTTGTACTTCGCGATGGTTGCGAAGTCACCAGAGTCGCAGACCACAGTCTATCGAATTTGTTAAGTCAGTATCAATCCAGCAAAAGCAATTGTCGGAATAATTTGAGTCGATGATAGCGCTTCTCCGGGAGTCCGCGGGGTAATTGCGCAGTGGCGGGAATGTACTCACTGTACCAGTGGCTTTCAATTGATCCAAGGAGCTCGTCATGATGAAGAATTTAGTGGTTTGTAATGTGTAGGAAAGTTAAATTGAATTGTTGAAGATGAGTATGAGGAAAAAAGGAAAAGGATTAGAGATGAAGGAAGAAGAGGAGTCAGAAGAATGGTTTTAGGGCGTTGGGAAGAAAAAGACCCTTGTGACGAAGGGTGGGGTGGAATGGACGGATTCGATAGGGCAGCGGTCAAACGCCACCCGACGACGGGCTTTCTTGTCAGCAATTCAATTCAGCATGGATTTTAGGTTGTTCATCAGCGTTTTGGAACGATCGCCAGAGGAGACGTGAGTACTAGAGAGTAGAGATAGGGACGAAAATCTGCCGTATACTGTTGAAACGCTTTCCTTTTTTTCTCCGCAAAGTGTGCCATACGGACTGACTCAACGTTGCTCCGCCCTATTCGTCTCCAAGAAGCCGGACTAATTCTTTGTTTGTAACCTGCATATGCAGCATGGATACAGCACCCGATTTTCTACGGTCGTTAACGCATCCTACAGGCACGGTTCAGTGCAAAGATACAGCCAGTTATTCATTCAGAACGTTCTCTATCTTGATACCGGATTGGCTTTAATTCTGAAACGAAGACGTGATTAGACGGGAACGCTAACGACCGTAGAAAATCGAGTGCTGTATGTCAGTCTAAAACGCACCAAGTGCTTATAAAAAGCACCCTTTGTTCAAGTTGACAACGGCTAATACCAAACTTTGCTAACATGGAAGAGCTCCGGTGGCCGAACGCGGTTGGAAGAGGTTCCAGGTTCAGGAAGAAAAGGGTTCGAATATTCGGACACTTCTCCCGTCTTTATTCTTTGCGTAGGTTTTTCCAAAAGCTGCAGAACATGGATGACCGGATGACTTTGCATCTCTGTTTGGATTCCGGTAGTTGTTCCCGACACTCTCCTCGAGATATGGATAGAGACCTTTATTTATAGTCTTCCGCTTTTGAAGGCACCACGGGGTATCCAAAGCATGGCCCTTGAACATAAATCCGGTCACATCTGTAGTATGAATAGTCAATCGAATAACAAAACTAGTTCGAAACATTTAGTACTATAAAACAAGATGATAGAGCTAAAACGCTCGATGCACGAGACAGAATAGCTGATGTTGACGATCACCTCGTTGTTGTCTTGCGGGATTAGGAAAGCGCAATACACGTTGGTGTACCAGAAGTCAAGTGTACCTGATACGATGGGGATATAATGGATGTTTGGCTGTAAGGTAGGGAGTACGTGGAAAGTAGGTAGTGGTAGGGTTCCTTCTAGAGTTCAATCGGAAAGGGTCTAGCTTGACCGAAAAAGAGCCAAGCGAAAAGTCACGATCTCAAGCAAAACCCTTGCATGACGTAGATCCTCAACTGAAGTTTAATTCTTCGACATCGATAGCCAATTCCATGTCTAAAGCTTCAGGTTATCAATCACTTCTGTAATGATCTGAAATCTGTTTGGCTATATCACCAGTATAGGACCATCCATGACCGATATCAATCAGAGCGATGAAGACCAACGAGCCGCCGAGGTGCTCGCCAGACATCTGGACCCAGATTATACCGCTGATTTCGATCCCACGCCAGACAATGGAGATAAATCACAAATCTCTCAGCCAGGAAACAGCCAAGCAGAGCAGGAGTCATCACTGAAACTCCTGGGTGGGGATATGCATAGAGATCTTTACAAAATCAAAGGTGGTAGGGCGAGGCTTCAACAACGCTCGGCGACCTTCCACTATCCCGAGAGGAGCAGCGATACAGATTTGTCGCAGACGTCAACGACCTTTCAAAATCAGATGGCTCCTGGTGGATTCCGGCGCCAGTTCCTGGAAAGACAGCACCGACGTTTCCATAGCGTGACGACGCCGGTGACGAAGAATTTCGTTTCATTCCTGGATCTGTATGGTAGTTTCGCCGGCGAGGATCTCGCTGAATCAGAAGATGAGTCCGCGGTTGAAACAGAAGATGAAGAGACTGGTATGCCTGGGGAAGAAGCTGGGGAGAGACGACCACTGCTTGGAAGGCGTAAAAGTTCGAAACGAGCGAAGCAACAAGGAGACGCATCTCAACTACGGACTTTCTTTACGTTGCTGAAAGCATTCATTGGTACCGGAATTATGTTTTTGCCAAAAGCGTTCAAAAACGGAGGCATTCTTTTCTCGTCTATCACGTTGGTAGTTGTTTCATTGGTTACATCCTTGTGTTTCTATCTGCTACTTCAGTGCAGAAAACGATACGGCGGCGGTTACGGTGAGCTCGGAGAAGCTATAGGCGGAAAGACACTACGCTCTTTGATTCTTGTTTCTATTGCGCTTTCTCAGGTTGGATTCGTCTGTGCTGGGATCGTTTTCACGGCCGAAAATCTTTACTCATTCTTGGACGCCGTCACGAAGAACAGACCTGCTCCTCTATCTACCGCCGAGTTGATCATTGCTCAATGCATTATTCTCATACCGCTGTCTTTCATCAGAAATATTGCGAAACTAGGTCCCGCCGCGCTTCTAGCAGATGTTTTCATCCTCATTGGTTTAGTCTATATTTATTACTACAACATATTTGCCATTTCCAAACAAGGTGGCTTCAACCCCACCGTTCACCTCTTCAATCCCAGGGACTTCACATTGACAATCGGATCCGCAATCTTCACCTTCGAGGGCATCGGTCTCATCCTCCCCATCCAGTCCTCGATGAAGGAACCGGAGAAGTTCAATCGCCTTCTTTATGCTGTAATGTTCATCATTACGATCATCTTCACTTCCGTCGGATTTCTCTGCTACGCTGCTTTCGGCGCCGCCACTCGCACGGAGGTGATTTCCAACTTCCCTCAGACCAGCAAGCTTGTCAACGCAGTCCAGTTTCTGTACTCGCTCGCCGTGCTCGTTGGAACACCCGTCCAACTCTTCCCCGCCGTCCGTATTATGGAGGGTAAGCTGTTCGGGCCGTCATCGGGTAAGAGGGATAGCTCGACCAAGTGGAGGAAGAATGCGTTCCGCACGGGAATGGTGGTCCTCAGTGGCGGCATTGCAGCTTTAGGCGCCGGAGATCTGGACAAGTTCGTAGCGTTAATCGGATCCTTTGCATGTGTGCCGCTAGTTTACATCTACCCGGCATACCTGCATTGGAAAGGGGTGGCTACCGCAAGGTGGGTTGTCATTGGTGACATCGTGCTCATGGTGGTGGGCGTCATGGCGATGATCTACACGACTTCCGTCACGTTAGTGAGATGGTCTGAGTCGTAGAGGCTTCCTGTAGCCTCCTGGGCCTCAAAGGACCTCGAAACCAATCGATATTTGAAACTGAAAATTGATGGAGTGGCTGGTCTCCCCTATTGTACATACGTGAGTCTTCAGTTTGTTACCCGTTCCACAGGCGCTTCAGAATGCGCTTAGGATGGCATGTATCTAAATATATGGTTAACGAATGCTAAAATAATCCATTAGCATGAACCTCCAGGAACCTAGGTCATAATTTGATGTAGTGATGGGCAGGTTCTGGAGCAAAAGAATGTCTAACTGCTCCATTCTCATATTACTATTAAGTATACAGT
The DNA here is from genome assembly GCA_010093705.1 of Patellaria atrata CBS 101060. Taxonomy (NCBI): domain Eukaryota; kingdom Fungi; phylum Ascomycota; class Dothideomycetes; order Patellariales; family Patellariaceae; genus Patellaria; species Patellaria atrata. The sequence goes on from MU006091.1 coordinate 24,690, forward strand.
TACTGTTATAAACCCCCTGCTAACAACCCAGATGATCATTTAAGACTGCCTAGATTATCCTGCTCGTCCGCAGGCGCTTGAATCCCGAGTAAGTGCATGATATTATTTCTCCGAAGACCGAATATCCCCATATAAATAGTCAACCCTCCATCTCATCCATATATACATCTTCGCCCCCTAGATTCCACTACCCACATACCGACTCCATCCCCTAACCCTCCCCCCCCAGATCCAGAATAACCACGGAATCGGCAGCAAAACGACCATGACCCCGGCCCACATACTCGTGGCCTTATCCGTGCCCAGCCTCTCATACAGCTGTACCGTAAATAAGGGGAAGACGCCGCCCATGGTGTACCGTACCATCCCGTTCCCCGCCAGCGCCGACGCCGCCGTCAGCGCATCGTACGTGTCGGAAAAATACAGAATGACGCACGTGAAGACGCACACGTTGCCCCAGACGATCGGGATCGCGGCGAGGATGGGCACGATCCAGTGGATGTCGTCCCTTGCGGTCCACGCGAACCAGAAGAGCCCGATGGGCGGGCCGAAGGTGCCGATAAGAGCCGCGTAGAGGCGGTCCTCGGGTGTGAGATAGGTTGTGGATCTACGGCGTTTGGGCTGGAACATGGTTTTGTCGCAAAGGATGACGGTCACGGCGCCGAAAGTTGCGCCGACGGCGAGGGAGAGGAATGGTAGACCGGCTTGGGCGACATCGAAGTCGTAAGTGCGGGTGAAGATGAGGGGGAAGGCGGCGAAGAAGGAATAGACGATGCCGTTGATGACGCCTGTGTACAGGGTGAGGAGACTGACGATCGGTTCGCGGATGAGCATCATTATCGGACGGAGGAGAACGACCGTGACTAAGAGTTTGAGGGCTTGAGCAGGTGGAAGCTTCGGCGCAGTAGCGAGGTTGTGCTTCTTTGCGCGCTTAGCGACGAGGGCTCTGGCGTAGGTTTCCGACATGAAGGTTGCAAAGAGGATGGCAGCTCCGGTAAGACCGGCTGCTTCCCATTGAGTCCAACGCCACCCTTTCTCTCGCACAGTAATGCCTCCCACTAGCTTGGTAGTTAGAATGCTTTTCAAATGAGTGAGAAACGCAAAAGCATAGTACTCACAAACTGGACCAAGCGCAGATCCGAGGAAAGGAAACAGAACAAAAACCGCACAGACAGTAGCCCTATAATCGGGCTGAGTCGGCTTGACATGCATTGGATACAGATCTTGTGCAGTTCCTGCTGACACTGCCATTGTTGGTGAGCCGAAGAAACCCGCAAAGAATCGACAGATCAGAAGTGTATGGAAGTTTTGCGCAAAGCCTGCACCCGCCATAAAGGGGATAGAGATGGGAAGAGTGAGGAAGTAGACTGGTCGTCTACCAACGGTCTCGCTGATTGGAGCAGCAAGCATAGGACCAAATGCTAAACCGAGAACATAAAGCGTAAAGGGGAGGATTGCCAAAGTGGGAGAGACGCCGAATCGGTCTCGGATATCTGTTGATGCTGGAGTGTATGTTGATACACCTAAAGAACTAACAAATTGGGTTAAAATGTACTCAATCTCCAAAGTTCTTGTAGAAAAAATGGGCCTTACATGACAAAAGCAATCGCTGCCGGCGCTAGAAAGTTATAAGCCTTCTTTACGTTGCTCCAATTGTATGGGTTAGCAGGATCATCCTCCCATTCCGGAACTTGTGGACGCTCCTCGAGAGCAATGCTACGAAACTCTCCCGTAAGATGTGTAAGTGAACTCCACCTGTTTCTCTGAACGGGGAAGTCTTCATCATTTCGGGAGACTACCGAGACCATGCTCGTATTAAAATGGTTCCCATATTCTGGGATTGGCTGCAGTTCATATTCTGAACCATGTAGCGAGTATGTCGAAAATCCGCCGGTATAGTCAAAACTCCCGCCGGTATAATCGAAGCTCATCGTTTATTCGGAGTATGAAGAAGAACGGAAAACGGTAAAGCAAAGTGGAAAGATGTACAACTTAAACACATACGACGGCAACAATGATGGACATGTGATTCGGAGAACTAAGAACTGCTTCGTACTCTATCACCGTCCAGTGTTGAATGATCAGGTTCAACCGGCCTCGGTATATCCGCAAACAGTAAACTTATGTCACAAGCGGTTCACGTTAACATGTCGGTCGAACCCCACACTCTATCAAGATATTACCCCATATGCGTTATTCGAAGTCCTCTCTCCGATCCATCGCTCCTTCCACAGCTAAGACATGGAAAGAACCTTAACCGCTCTTGACAACCGAAACATACTCTACAACTGAAGTTATTGTATATTCGACGCGGCTGTACATAAGGACGCAATTTACCGTTGAATTCATCTTTAGGAATCGGTTGATACTAGACACACCTGACACTTCGAGTCCTCGTCATCAGCATCTACCATACTGTCGTTATTATCCGTCCGCGTATCGGAGCTGCATGCTGCCCTTCTACCACTCGATCACGTTACATATTGTAAAGTCCCTTGACCACGCTCTCTCTTTGGAATTGAACACCAGAACTCCTGCTGCGCGAGACCCACGGGGCACCATCGGTTGGGATCACGCGAGACAGTAACGACTTGAATTGACACCTTCAGATTCTCTCCTCTATAGGGGGCACCGGACTCAGAAGACTGAAAATTGGATTTGAAAAGTTGCCAGATGAGCTGCTTTAGTAAAGAGGAAGACACAAGGCTACCTTATGTGTAGAATACATAGTAGAGTCGACTTAAGTGATGAGTTTCATGAAATGTAAGTACAACTAGAAAGGTGCCTGATTACTTCAATGATGAATATATATTAATGGCTTATGTCACTGATATTCAAAATCACAATGATGAGAAAGGAGAAAGGTTAACACGATTGCAAAGGAACTATAGACTAACCACTTTAGGACTAAAATGACTCCTTTTCAAGCATCGAACGCAGTTTTCAGCTAAGAAGACAAATATCACAAGTAGAAAATCAATTATCTCGTCTACAGGAACCGAAATTCCAATATTTACATCAAAACCCCACTGTAAACTATAGGAAACTTGCGTTATCAGGTCCAAACACCGCTTCCAAAACAACCAGTTCATTATTCTGCCATCCCTTCAACACCACTTTCCACCAATCTGTCCCTCTTAGACCTTGTAATAGCTGTACTCGTCTCAAGACCAATTCTTCCTTCTGTTCGGAGACTAAACTGGACCACCTTTCTCGGTCCCAGCGAGGATTCCGGCTAGTAGTTGTGCGTGAAGATGGATGCCACAGAGGCCGGGAATTTGCATGTCTATGAGCTCCTGAGCCATTTTCATATCCTCCTCGCTTGGTAAATGTGACTTTTTCGTGTCTTTGGTATTTGTTTCGGTATGCTGCGCCATCTCTGGTGTGGACTCGGAGGAGTTAAAATCCATGCTAAGGTTTGAGTTCATATTGCGAAGAAGTTCAGCGTCAATTGTATCGTGAGATTCGATGATAGAGTTTGGAGTTGGTGAAAGTGACACCCTTCATCAATACTCTCGTCCGGGTGGTCAAAATCAAAATGCTCGTCAGTAGCGATTTTGACCGAAGGGCCGCCTTTCAACCTCGTATCGTTTCGCCCCAAAGAAGCTAGAAACAAACTGGGGAAAATATTAGGTATTTGAAAGCTCCCTTTCCGTCCTATAATAGTAGGGTTTTGATACTCAGAGAGTTTAAGCATCCTGGCCTTTAAATCCCTCTCAGTGGGGGTAGAGGGACGACTGCTCTCGTCGAACGAACTGCTTCTCTGGCGTTTAGCTCTGAATGAGCAAACGCACCCAGTGCAGTGATTCTCCTCGTTTTCAGTTGAGGGAACTGGTAAATCGCTGTCGCAGGAATCCGCGCGCCTCCTCTTCAGAAGGTTTTCTGAATCTGGGCTAGGCGTCAGAACTGTCCCGGCTTCATGTTCGTTATGACTTACCTCGGGATTCTTTGATCCAATACCAGTATAATGGTTTTCGGTGGTCCATTCCCTAATGCTCCCGTTCAAGTGCATCGGCATATTAATGTTCGGCTTCACCGTGATATAATTGTTGACAGTCTGTTCACCGGGAACGGAGTCGATGGTGACAGTGATGTTGATTGGCATTTGGATGTTCGGACTGACGTTCAAGTTGGTAGTCTGGGTAGTAGTAACGCCGTTATTGCTGTTGCTAGTTGTCGTTATGTTGCTAATCCCCTGAGTAGGGCTTAGAGGTTGTGTCGGTTGATTTTCCGAGCCCGCGGAGCTGAGAGGTCTGCTGGACGACCTTTCCCCATGCATGTAATCAGGGCTGCATTCGTATCGGCTTTGCGTATCCGGTGGAGTTGTCACGGTATGTTCCATCCCATTACCATGATTCCAGTACCCCATATCTGTCTGCGAAAGGAATGGAGAATCAAAACTAACACGTCGATTCCAGTTCCTGGACATCGGTTGCCTCCTTGGAGAGAGAGGAGAGGGGCGCCAGTGCTCAGGAATTTCCTGTTCGTCATAATACGAACTCGCCCACGGAGTGAAATTTTTCTTCCGCCGCCGTTCCATTTGCTCTTCTTTCGCCTCCTCCTGGGCCAAGAGGTTGAATTGTCGGATCTGTCGGTTCGCCTCATCCAAAAAGTATCCTAGGGCATCTATTGCCGCATTCCAGAATGTGCGCGGAGCATGAGCATCCACGAGTTGTCCGATACGACCTACCCAGTCGTTAAACGGGGCAAACCATTGTTCTGTTATGTCATCGATCTCCTCCTCGCTTACTTCAATGAGATCGATGAGAAATTCGCCATGATAATCAAGTCTAATCCTCTCAAACGTACTCGGCGTAACGCCAATTGTTCTCAAATGTCCAATGGTATCCGACATATTGTGGAAGGTTCTGCATACCTTCTCGCATAAGTCTTCTATAATGCGTACCTCATTAGGCCCGTACTCGTTTCGCTCATCTTCCTCCTTCCACGTCTCTTCAGGCACCAGCTGACACTCAGTGTTACCACACACCTCAAGACTAAATGTGTGTCCGATAATATTATCGCTGAATAAATCTTTCCTCTCCGAAGGCGTAAAATAGCACCTTGCAGGTGGCGTATCAACGCCAGGACGTAATCCGCACCGAGATATCGCTACTGGACATAACATCACGTCTTCGGGATCCGGGCTCATCCTCCAGTGACCGCACCGGTAAAAGATAATAGTGTACTTGCACATATTACTGTTGTTACTTTTGGGTTGAAAAGATTGAGGAAGTTTTTGGTAAGTGATTTCGCGTTATTGAGTAAGAGAAGAAGACTAAAGACCTAGAGATAAGATTCTTCGAGCACACCACCATTATCTGTATTCCGTTAAATGATTGCTCGTTGGCTAAAAATTATGTCTTTGCCAGATTTCTTCGATGTAAAATGTGGGTAGAGACAAGGTATTGTGTCGTTTGATGTCTGATTCTAACGTCGGACAAAGAACACGCCAATCTTGTTGTCCTAATGGCTAGGAGATGTTTAGGACAAGGTCATCTTCTGATTCTGCTTTACACGAATAGTAAATAGTAACCGACTCGTCTGTATTTGCTTACTCTAAACCTTTCTTATCACGTATTAATTGGATCCCTGTCTCCCTGAGTTTGAACTTCTGTATCTTGCCACTTGCGGTCTTGGGATAAGTGTCAACCCAGAAAACATACTTCGGAACTGCATTGCAGAGTTAGAGCAATATAGATGGTAATAGTAACAATGCAGAATCGCGCTAAGGGAATTCGCTTACCTAACTGATGACTGAGTCTGTCTTTTACCCATCCTCTCACCTCGCTCGTTTTAAGCTCTGACTTCTTTCTAGGCACAATGAACGCGGCAACAGTTTCGCCATAGCGCTCATCAGGAAGTCCGACGACAGATACTTCATATACGTCTGGATGCGCCAGAAGACAGTTCTCTACCTCTAGAGGGTGAATATTTTCACCACCCTTGATGATCAGATCTTTAATACGACCCGTGATTTTGATATACCCATCTTCATCTATTATAGCTTCATCTCCTGTCTGGAATTGAAAATATCAGCATACCAATAAGAAACGGAGAATCGCCGAGACAGTTTTTATAACTTACGTGCATCCACATTGTCCCTGTGTCATCTGGTACCAACACTTCTCTTGTCCTCTTCTCATCTGCCCAATAACCTTTCATTAACAGATAACCGCTCACTGCCAACTCTCCACGTTCTCCAACGTTAAGAACCCTGTTCCAGTCCGCAGGGTCAACCACTTTAGCGCTAACATGGGGAAGAAGCCTTCCGACGCTATCCAGCCTTTTTTCCAATGGATCATCTGTGGTTGTCATCGCGCTGACAGGACTCGTTTCCGTCATACCATAGCATATCGTCAGTTCCGTCAGATTGAGCGTTTTGTGCAGCTTTCGCATCAGCTCAGCTGGGACCGATGAGCCTGCCGCGATACCAGTTCTGAGATATTGAAATCCCTCATAGGAAACAGTACCGGAAGCGAGAAGGTCGAGCTCGGCAATGAACATGGTTGGAACACCATAGAGAGCTGTCGCCCTGCATTCCTGAACGGCCTTAAGCGTTGCGAGAGCATTGAAAGCCTCGGCAGGAAAGATGATACTTGAGCCATGGGTTGCTGTCGCCATATAGCCCAGAATGCATCCGAAGCAACTGGAGAATATCAGCTGATATCATCGAGTGGATTTTGTGTATGATTCCATAGGGAGATTGCAAGTCAAGCACGTACTGAAAGAGAGGGGGTGGACAGCAAACGATATCATCTGGGGTCAAATGCATCCTATCACCAATGCTTTTCCCATTGTTCAAAATAGAAGTATGCGTCAAGCAACTAGCTTTAGGCATTGATGTGGTTCCAGAGGTAAACTGGATATTTACAATATCGTTGGGGTGAAGTCCCTGATCAGATAGGGCACGCTCCGCCGTTCCATTCTCTAGGATATCTTCATATTTTGTAGCGTATCGAACATCACTACGGTCGATTCGCCCATTGGAATTTTCTACAAGAATTACGTTCTTTAGGGAAGGAACAAGTTCTGATTCCACGCTTTGGCCATTGATGTTGGGTATGAGATGAGTTAAAAGAGTTATATTGGATCTTGGGTCTTTCCGTGGTAGATTGGTTTCTGTACCTATAATGAGATGCGTAGCGTCGAGATGGCTCAATGCAGATGTCACTTGAATAGGAGTAAAAGCCGGGTTGAGAGGGACCTTGAGTGGTTAGAGTTTGGGCATACAGAAGACCAAGACACTGTACCAATATAGCACCAAGTTTAAATAACGCATAGGTAGCCTAAACTTGTCAGCGAGTCCCCAAAATCAAGGAGTAGACTATCGACATCTTACAGTTGCAAATTCAATGTTGTTGCCGAGGGAGACCGCAACACGATCTCCCTTCTTGACACCAATACTAGCAAGACCTCGCGCTAAACCATTGCTTTGTCTATCCAGTTTGTCATATGTAAGAGTCGTATTCTGATGTCTCGATATAACACTAGGAAAATACTTCAGCTTCAATCTCCAACCTCGTACAGCACCATAAGGTACAGTACTTACGCAGGACGATCCCCATGTTGCTGAACTATAGATGCAAAGTGTTCGGGTACCGTTACCTTGAGGAGTGGAGGCTGGATTTTTTGTTAGTCAATCTAATCAACTCGTTGTGCTGTCCGAAGACGGAACCAGTTCTTCTACTGTAGTCGCAAAGCTCTAAGAAATGCTGCTCTCAACAAGTCCTCTACACGAGTTCTCCGACGCCACATTCACAATTAGACTCACCTCGCTCGGTCCTTCACAGAAAGCTCTGGTTAGAAGCCCGCGAACGAGTCTTCTTCCGATTTGAGCTGCTACTTGTGATGATAGCGGAATGCCCCTTTTAGCCACCAACGTTCGCAGCATCATATGCAAATTCGCAGTTTGATCATCGCTATGATCAGGACACGTTAGAAATTCTTATGAGAAGTTCTACAAGGCCTAAGGTGGTCATGGTGGACCTCGGAGGGATGAAGTTCGATTTACGTCTTGACTAACTTCCTGCTTAGGATAAGGGGTGGCGGATGGATGGCGGGGAATGTGCACGCGAGTCGAGAAGTCGAGCCAAGGGCGTAATTATCCAAGATACTGTATTTATACATATGAATAACGTGTAAGATAGCGTACTGTACAGTGCAGTACAACGTACGGGTACAAAGTACGGAGTAGGCACTTCATCATTTGAAGATTTTCCGTGGCCTCTATTCTCTTTTATATGTATTGGCTCAGATTATTCTACGTACAGTACAACTACTACTGAGTAAAATGGCTCTACTGGAAGGTGTTTACATCCACCCCACTCATGAATCTCTCCACAAGATAATATAATGTACTCGTTTATTGATGGATGAAAAATGTTATTCTTCATCGGCTTCCCCTGAACTTGTAATATGCTAATACCAACTGGTCTTTCTTATTCTTCGGAGCGGAGACACGATATTCAACACCACAAATGCAAATACCCGCCGCCCATGCGAACAAATGAGATGGCCTTTGGGAAAAATGTATCAATGATACACGATAACACAAGTGACAATAACCAAACCGGTCCAACGCAGTTCTATGCAAAGAAACAACACAAATGTAAAACAGCAGAAAAGGGCAAGACGGAAAAAATGCGGAGAAAGGAAAGGCAAAGAGATTCGGGTTGGTGAACGGCGTTATGCTCTTCCCTTTCCCGCAGAGAGTGGCGGGTCATGTCCCTCTTTCCCTTCTCCAGCACCGCCGTATGTCTCCCCACCCTTAACGTGATCGTACTGTCCGACTTGCGGTGATTGCACTGGAACTCCAACACCGTCGTCATATTCCTCGTCGTAATCCTCACCCTCGATTCCTTCATCTACTTGCTCTTCACGTCGCTCTCTATCCCTGACTTCTTTCGCTTTCTTTCCTTTCTTACCCTTCCTGCCTTTCATTTTAGCCTTTTCTAGTAACCTCCTCTTCTCCGCCTCCCGTTTCCTTGCTTTGCGGTCATTGCGTTCATATCTCCTTATCAACGCTTCTGGCTGAGTACCGAATATAGCTTGATACTCACAAAATTCACATATCCATATGTCCTCTCGGGAAGGGGGATTGTGATAATTATTATACTCTTGTTGAAGCCGACGCTGACGGTCTGCGAGAGCATATTCGCGCGAAGGTGTTCGACGACGGCGAGGTTTTGCTGGCAGAGGTGCTCCCTGGGAATTTGAACCGATTTGAGCAGCCGATTGGGAGCTCATGTTTCCTTGTTGCGTCCCATTCATGTGTGGACTAGTCTGCGTACCATGAGTTGCTACCCGACGGTTTGTAGCATGAGGAGCAGTAGGGTTTGTGGTCATTCCAATCGAGTGATCTCCGATTTGACCGGGCCAAACCATCTTAGTTGCAGAGTCGGATTCACACGTGAATGTAAACTGGGTTTTTTGTGGCGGTGTCTTTGACGCTTCCTGTTGTAACAGACTAACATTTTCTGACCCAGTGGGCGATGTACCTGCGCTAATACCCACCGCCGCATTCGCGATTGCGGTAGAGATAATTCCCTGTTCTGGCGAGGAAACTACAACTCTAGCGTCAGTGGATATCATGTAAGAAACGGAGAGAACTAGTCATGCTTTTACTTTGCGATCCACTCCATTCCCACCTGTCACGGCCCTTCCCCGGAACTCCATTATATGCGTTTAGACCGTTGGTGGAAGAACCAAGGGGACGGCGTTCAGTAACGCCGCGCGCAGCAGGCCTTCCGAAGCGGCCACGCCCTGCTCCTGAAATCCCCGTGCCGGACCCAGGGGCGGATGGCAGACTATTCCCCCCTGCATAGTGCGAGGGATCATCTTGTGCCGAATGGTCGCCAGCTTCTGGGGATATACCCATGCTCGCCATTTCTGCTGACAAATTCGTATGGATAGCTCCATTGGCCGGTATCTTTCTTTTCTTTTTATTATTAGTATTTTCAAAAGATTCATAACCGTCTGCAGAAGGGGAGGTCGAGGCTGGGGGTACCCCTTTTGCGCTCCTTTGACTAGCAGTTCCTATTCCGCGGCCTCCGAAGCCTTGGCGAGCAAACTGTATTGGCGAGGACTGGGGCCCGTAGTCTTGGGGATCTTCTTCTTCTTCACTCTCTAAGTCCGAATGATCAGCGCCGCAATGGCAGGTCTGTGAGTGTTCAGAGTTTGAATGCCGGGTCGGAACAGGTGTCTTTTCGGTCGACCCGTAGGGAAACGTGAAAAGTGGTTGGACATTAGAGGGTGTAGGAGGGAATGGTATAGTGCTTGCTTGTTCCGGGGAGAGTCTCGATCTAATACGACGTTTGGGCATGGGACGAATCGGTCTGTCAGGATACATTGGAGAGGTAGTGTCGGGCGACGAATGCTGTCTTAAAGTTGGAGATGAGTGAGACCACTCGTAACCTAGCAAACCAACCGTAGAGATCAGTAAATATTTCGGAACGCTAGAGAAGCGACGTAACATATTTAGGGAATCCAATATCTATGGCGGATTGATAATATTGCCATGACGAAGGAGCCAAGTTGGACACACCTGCTGTTGCCGCTGCCATTTTCACCAACGAGCACTTTCTTAGTACATCCAGTCCCCAATATGCTGGTAGTCACACCTTCAGTAGAAATGAATTGTGAGAGCGGAAGGACGTCGGGTGAATCAAATCTGTAGTGGCCACCGGTACATTAGTGTTGGGTTTTCGGGTTGGGGATTGAAGTCGGGGATGAGGGGGAAAACGGACTCTTGAACGGTTCTAGTAAGGAAGATGCGACGCTGTACAGAATTACTGGTATTGTTCACAATGTTGATGGCAACGATGGACAAGAAGTGCAGAAAGGGTACAGCTTCGAAGGTTGTTAAAGATGTTCCTCGGGCTCAAGATTACGAAGCGAGTTGCTCTAGCTGCGACAAAGCAGTGAGTTGTCACACACCAGAACCAGCGCAATTTAACAACTCACAATCACTGATTTCTATGTGGAAAAAGGTACACATCATTGGATATATCTTCATTACATTAGATAGAGACTTATATCATAGAGAACATAAGGCCGCACTGCTATAAAGAATCCCCGCAATGTAGACTGTACGAGTATCCCGCTCAATATGTTCCACCGTCGTCTACAGCCATCTCTCACGCTAGCTGAATTAGGATATCAGAACAAAAGGGGAAGATGAGCCGCCACAATAGGAAGATGCCCATATCTTCAATAATCTTCTTATCATTGCATTACAATGCCACCAGCTGGGACTTCGCATTTGCTACCCGTCCCCTGAAATCCAATGGGACATATTAGAACCGCACCTTATGCGTATCAGACCGATTTCCGGCTTTCATAAGCCGGATGTGATAATTTGTCCAAACACCAGTACCACCACCCTACTATAGACAAGAATACCAAAATTCAAGCGTTACATCCTACGTAGTGTTCCAAAGACTTCCATTCATACGATCCTAATCCTTTCCACCAGGCACCTTCCTACTTTTCACCGTATTTTCCATACTCTTGCTGCCATAACACAAGTTGTCTGGTTAATACATCCATCATTTCTAAACTCGACAAAGTCTCAAAATCCTTCTTTTTACTCAGGGCGTGGGTGACATCCATCTCGCCGTTAAGTACTGCTATAGTTTTCGACACAGCTGTCGCCGAGACGGTCGTCTTCTCAGCCGCCATATCGACCTGTGTCCTCGAGATGAATTCAAGCATGTTTGCAGCTTTTTTCTTGAGATCATTCATGCTCGTTCGTTCCAGCTTGTGATTCTTCCCCTTCCCCTTGTTCCCATCGCTTGCATTACCGGTGTCGGTTCCATTCGCACCTCGGCCAGAGGGCGACAATGACTGATCCTTCTGCATTGTAGGGTGGGGTGAGGGTGCGTTTCCAGTTGAGCCAGGAGGTACGTCTTTATCACGTGTATACTGGTTACGGCCAACTTTACCCTTCCTCGCCGGTGGACGACCTGATTTCTTGTGCGAATTACTGGCAACGCCAGTGTTTGACGGCGGATCCGGTACTTCCGGTACAGCTTGCTCAGGTTTCGACTCCTCCACTAGAGGGTTGTCGTCCGGAGAGACCGACTCTGTACGAAAAGAAGTCTGGTTAGTTCCTGTAAATCCAAGAATCTCAATGTCTGCGCATACCCTCGATACCTCTGCGGTCAACCCTCCCTTTCCTCCTCGCGGCTGCTTCCTGGCGCTCTTTCTCCTTGTCTCTCAGCTCCTTCTCCCGCTGACTTCTCGCCGCAGCACCTCGTGGTTTCTGTTTAGCTGGTGGTCTGATTTCCTCTTCGTCGCTGGCCAGCGGAGGAGAAGCCGAGCCTTGATTGGATGGACTTGACGAGCCAGGCCGCAATCTTTTAGTCTCCAATTTGCCCCTGTACGCGATGTACACATTAACACTAATACCCAACAATAAGTGTCCTGACGACCTTGACTTACTCGTCACTACCATCGCGACCTCTCTTGCCTTTCCTGTGTCCATTCTCAGTTGCCGTAATATTGTCGCCCCTACTTTCCTCAATGACTTTCCGTAAGATCTCGTCATCGTTATATGCCGCGCGACTGTTCATTGTAGATCGTCTTTTAGTCGAGGCGTCATTTGCACTGCGCTCTCTTTCCTTTTCTTTTGTGGGCTTTAAGTCACTGTCTTTGGATGTGGACTTTTTGCGATGGGGTACTCCTGGGTGGAAGGCTTCCCAGACAGGAAGGTAACGGGAGTGTTTTTGACTGAAAAAGACAAGTGTTAGTAGAATCTCGAATAAGAGTTTGATTAGTAGGATCGTCCGATCTATTGATCGGAAGAGTTGGGTTCAGATACACAGTCTGGGGGTAGCACTTATTGCCACAAAGCACACAGATCTCTTAACCATGTATATAAATGAGAACCTCAAGTGGTAGGAAGTAAGGAATAGCCTTTGATATAAACTTACCCTTTGGAATTCGTCATGACCTTGTGTAGCTCTTTCTTGCACTCTTCACAGAAGTACTCGTCTGGAGTAGAGGGTTCCTCCATAATCCCTACGCACCCACCGTGCTGCCAAACCTTACACGTGTCGCATTGTATAAAAAATCCACCAGGTTCTTCATTTTGAGGGTCGGATTCTGAAAAGTGGCCGTCCTTCAACTTTACGTCTAAAGGTGGACCTGGGTAGTCTTGGTGCCCACAGATGCAACGAGTGACTTCGTCAACATCTGCAACGTCTTCATCAAAGTCATCGTCCAGTTTCGCGTTCTCCTCTTCGTCATTATCTTGACCGCGCGTCCTACGTCGTGTCAGAATAGGTTCAGGCGCTTGACCGTGCGCGCCGTCATCACCATCCTCGGAAGAAAGCGACCGAGGAGTTACTGATTTTCGGGGCGATGATTGCTTATGATATGACCTTGTACTTCTATCGGCACGATTCGATGACGTTGTAGAGGGAGAATTGCTGTGGGGAGGTACAGAGGGTGGAGGCTGGGTAGTGCGGGCTCTCGAGGAGCGTCGTGGTGACAAAGGCATAACTGAGCGTCTGATACGCTAATTTCCAGTGTTCTGACGAGAAGTAAAGTCAGTATTATGAACAGAACTAGCGTCAACAAGCATTGTTTTCCTTCCTGTCGTGTGTGCCCAAAGGAGCGGTAACTGACCTGCGGAGTACGTTGGCTAAAAGCTTCCTTGAGCTTCAGAGTAAATCGTGGTTGTACGTGGATTGACAGAAGCATGGATGGAGAAAGTGCGCGAGCATGATCTTATGAGTCTCTGATGTGATTGTGAAAATTCTTCAAGTCGGACAATGGCAGGTGAGAGGATGATGAGTGATTTCAATCCGAGTCTATACAAAGTGGGTGAGCCTCTGGCTATTCTGAGCTACGGCGGACCGTTAGAACGCGAATGAGCAAGCGGTCCGAGCGTCACAAGCCGAGGCCGATTCCGACAACCATCAAAGTATTTAATTAGAAGTGCCGCCGCCATACAAGCGTCTGTTGAGGGTTTTCTCCGAGAGAATGAGATGATGAACATGATGCTATATTGTAAAATTGAGGTCTTCAGATTAAAGGTCAGTAAGGTGTTTGTAGAGTAAAAAAAGCTGGTGAGAAAGGAAGAGAAGGCAAGGAAATTTCATGGCGAGTTGTTGTTCCGGGTTTGTCTCGAAGAAGGCGTGAGCAGGGTGGGATACTGCCAAGACCCAAGAGTACTTCCACCACCCAAACGACCTCTGCCGACCTTACCTTACTGAGCTTACATCATTCTTCAGGACTTTGCCCTAACTTAATGGAAGCTACTGTATCCATTCTGTCAACAATTAAACAACAATCATAACCTCTTTCCCCGTCCTGATAACCATCTCTTACTGTTCAATAATCACTCTCCAGGTGATCCCCGACTCATATGAGTCGAACATACAGAAGAACGTACGAAAGGACACCCTTCCATCCGCGGGACTTGATAGCCGTAAAAGCGTACAATTACACAAGGAATATGGATCGCTAGTCACCAGTAACCAACTGACTAAAGCTGGCTTTCAGAAACATCTCACCGACAGAGTAGAGGAAAATCACAAATACGATACAGTTGTCTTCAATGTAACGTTTTAGCGAAGTTTATAGACTGTCACAATCATATTTTCCATTTCGAACTAAGTATGATTGGCTCATCATTTGTCCTTATCCATTCCAAGATATCAACCTGTAAAATCATAGCACATAGCATTTCAATATTATTTAATTGGCGCCAGCTGTGTTCGCCTTCAGATCCTTATGGGTACCCTTCCTCGGCCCACCATTATTCTCCGTGATACTCAATCCCACCTTCGAAGTCATTCCATTGGCTACCCTGTTGTTCTTGTCCCTTGCCATACCATTGTGGGTGCCATTGAATCGAAGATCGGAAATTCCTGGGTAGCCTTTGATTCCAGTAGCTTTTTCTAGACGATTGGCAAGGTCGTCGGAAACCTCCCTGAATATGCCAATTTGACGCTTGATGCATTCCTCCTTACGACAGGTGGACATATGCCCCGAGACATTACTAATGAATCGCTCTCTGGCACCTTCATCCCAAACCCTCTCCCACAGTGCTCTTGGGGCGTTGAAGTCCTCCGGGCGAATTTCAGAGAGGAAGGTGACGGCATTACCAATGAAATGGCCATGCGTGGAGCTTAGATCAACGGTTCGGTTGCGGAAGGAAATAGGTGCAATGGATGAAAGGTAATTTGGTCTAGATCCTTGGTTGTAAAATGCCATTTGCCCATCGCGCTGGAAGTTGCCAATTCTGTAAGGCGTTCGAGGAGCATTGACGGGAAGCTGCTGGTAGTTGGAACCCACACGATGACGGTGAGTGTCGGGATAAGAGAAAAGTCGGCTCTGTAAGACAGGATCGGCCGAAGGTTCGATACCTGGTGGCATATGTGCTGGGTTGAAGCAGGCTTGCTCAATCTCAGCGAAGTAATTCTTCGCATTTTCGTTCAAATAGAACTCTCCAACTTTTCGTAGAGGAAATTTAGCGTGCGGCCACACGTGGGTCAAATCGAACACGTTAATCTTCTCGTTCTCCCATAAATCTTCGGCTTCTTGAGGTGTCATGGTCTGAAAATAAACATCCCAGCCCGGATAGTCACCATTCTCGATTGCGTAGTAGAGATCTTTCTGGGAGTGATCTGGGGACTTGGTCATCGACTCTTCCTGGGTGAGATTCTTAATGCCTTGTTTCGTCTTCATGTGCATCTGAGCATACACCCATTCTCCCTTTTTATTGACGAGCTTTAATGTGTGGCCACTGTATCCATTCATGTGTCGATACCCGTCTGGAATACCTCGATCACCCATAAGAATCATGACCTGATGGATGGATTCAGGGTTCTGTGAAAGGTAATCCCAGAACATGGTTGAATCATCCGCACCGCTCAGGTGGGTTGCTGGATCACGTTTCTGTGTGTGGATAAAGTGAGGGAACTTCGCGGGATCTCTCAGGAAGAAGACAGGGGTATTGTTGAAAACCAGATCCCAATTGCCCTCCTCCGTTCTGAACTTGAGGGCGAAACCGCGAGGGTCACGGGCGCAGTCATGGGATCCAGACTCACCACCAACAGTCGAGAAGCGGGCGGTGATGGGACATTCTTTCCCTGCTTGAAAGATGTCTGCTAGGCAAAGGTCGTCTAGAGGATCGGTGGTCTTGTAGTATCCATGTGCACCACTGCCCTTAGCATGGACTACACGCTCAGGAATCCGTTCTCTGTCGAAATGGGAGAGCAAGTCGACCAAGTGGAAGTCTTGCAGGAGAAGAGGGCCATTCTCGCCCACGCGTTGAGATTCGTAAGGGTGGGGGTATGGAACACCATTGCTAGTGGCGTACAGGGTGTCTTCAGAAGCGGCATTGCGGTCATCTATATAATCGCGATAGATGTCACCATTGCGTTTGCCGTCTGGAGCATGAGACAGGTAGGAAGACATGTTGCCAGAGATTTTGTCTTTTAATTATTGAATATTGATAAAATAGTGAAAGAAGCTTTGCCAGAAGAGAACAATTCAGTGCTATTATTGTCTACTCCACTGCGTAACAAGCAATGGAGAGTGAGGAGAAGGTCCGAGTCGGATATTGGGTTTATATTGCTGTAGGAAGGAAGGAGATGCAGCAGGCGGGGGTTGCTCGATGGAGTTTAGTGAGTGACGAGTGCTTACCTTGGAGGTGGGGAAGTTTGTCTGGTGCGTCGGATGAGCCTGGATGAGTTGTCTCTCGACTTTCTGCTTATCGAACATCGATATTCTGGATCTGCCCTTCTCGTCCAATCAACAATTCCCATTTGATCAGCAAAAGATACTTTCTATAAGGTAACTGTCCAACGTCTATCTTGATTCGTCTAACTTTACCAGTGAATGAGTGGTCTTCTGTGTCTACTTACACATCTACTTACACAATCTACCTCAGTCGAGAGCTCTTTTCTTTCTCTCGCATACGGAATATGCGACGCGATCTCTTCCTGTGAAAACTCTGCGACATTGCCGGACATGAAATCCGACGAGTCCATAGGTACTGTACCTTAGGCATAAGGTATTACCGTAGATTCTCACAATGGTACAGTACAGTATTGGATTAGATGATTCGAAAGCTCGTGAGTCCGTTAAGTTCCGTTGTACAGTACATGCGGCTTATGTGCAGATAACATCTTCTGAACCTACAAAAGTATGATGTGCAGCTCCCGTCGCTGCTCACGAGTTGGTTGCTGACGTAATTCGAGTATCAGACAATGCTTCATATAGAGCGGGTAGAACGATGGAGATAAATTGATTGATTCTCTGTTAAAGGTTTACCAGAGGGGGGCAAATAGCGTCGAAGGTAAAGGTACCTATTTCCAGGGTACAGGGTACAAGGGTAGTTTAGACTCAAGATAGCTTTTGAGACTAAGGTGGTCGGTAATGATTGGGCGCCGGAAACGAAACCCGCTCCGCTCCGCTCTTGTAGAACTACATGTAGAACCAGCTTAGCGCCCGCGGCATCATTCCGTAACATAACGTCCAAGGGGTCCCATAGACTACGCCTGATAAATTTCGAAAGCATCAACAAGGTCTTTGTTCCATTCAGAAAAGATAGAACTCAAAGACCCAGAGGAAATTTTTTACTTCACTGGCCTAGACCTAGGGAGTTACACTATATATCCCAGCTGGAGAGCTACTAGACAGTCATAGAATCCATGACACAAACTACCTAACTGGGCCCTTGAGAAGACTCTCGTAAAAGCCCATGTTGTTGTTAACATACATCTAGTTCTCTATTTTCAAGCACATACTCACACATAGTGTATGGTAGCCTTAGCAAAAAAAGAACCTCTTTGAACAGGGGGAAAGATTTCAAAGAACTTAATGAAGAGGTTTCTAAGTAAGGATCCAGGTCTCTTCCGTTATATCAAACTCCCAAACTGATTGATGTTAGACTTTTCGCATCCGGCGAATATTCCGACCTCACCGTTATTTGCGAAAATCAGGAATATAAGCTTCATAAGAACATCTTATGTGTTCAATATGACTGGTTTAAGAAAGCTTGTGATGGAGACTTTAAAGTAAGCATATTCTACGCCCCTTCTTTTAACTAAGCTAAGTCGTCCCAGGAAGGGAAATGCAGTGTAATCAACTTCACTGCTGAGGATGTTGACCCAGAGGTCGTCCGAGCTATGTTACAGTATCTTTACACACGAGACTACGACACACCTGCCTTATCTACACCATCCTCCGAATGGGCAGCTGAACCTTTGGCGATGTTCCACGCGCTTGTTTTCGCAATATGAGAGAAGTATATGATCCCTGGTCTCAAAGAAATAGCAAAACAAAATTTTGAATAAACCATTGCAACTTCATGGAGTGAAAACGGATTCGCTTCCGTAGTAGAAGCTATTTACGAAAGCACGCCACCAAATGTTCGGGAACTGCGTTCGATTGTCACAGACATCGCGATTCAGCATGGCATGGTATTGGGGGGGCAAAACCCGAGTTTTTGGAAATGATGGACTCACGAGAAGCTTTTGGGAAAGACATCTTTCAACAAATAAGCGGACTTTCCTCATCACTTACCGAGAGACACCCCTAGAAGAAAGCGCCCATAGAGGGGAGGAGAGACTGCATCACTGGAGCCGCCTCTCAATATTTTGTTGAAGTTGATGAGAGTAGTTCTGAATAAAGTGACCGCACGACTTAGTAGTAATGTCCTAATTGCATCGAGGTACCATCTCATGGGGGAGAGAACAATTTGAGCCCTTCGTTTTACGCATTGTGAGCTGCATACAGATAATTGGAATTCTCAAATCCTATATACTCTTATATCTTCAAACTCAGCAGGATATGGGAGTAGTATCATATCGAGCTCGAACCTAGGGAGAGAAATAACAGAGAAAGAGAAATGTCCGACTGGATAGCACAATACATTGAAGCACTGGGAACAGTCCTTACTGGGACAGCATTGAATGCATTACTCTTTCCCTTGAATTCTCCAGATACAGAAAAAGTAGCTAGTTCTACCCAAGGACATAATGGAAAAGTCTTACATAATGCAGACTATACTATGACCGGAACATCCCGTCTTCTTAGAGTCTAGATAGGTAGGGAAGATCCTTCCTTATTAGTCAAAAGATTTACAGGGGTGTAAAAGTTGATGGCGTCGCCAATGGAGTCGAATATGGGCCTAGATTCAATGACGACTATCACCACTAACCTACCTTAGGTATTCTCATTCTTGCAGTTTGATTTCCTCCATACCTTCCAGTTTGTTTAGCTTATTCACACGTGCCTTCCTCAATGACGACCTTTCTCCCTCAGAGGAAGGATTCTAACTGAGGTCGGTAAGGTATTGGTCTGTCTTGCTCCTCACCCCTCATCATCATTTAGGACGCAAACCTAAGGTGCCCTCGAGGATCTCATACTTTCTCTTCCGGAATACCCTTATTCGGAACGATTACCATTATGCTCGCAGATTCGGTGCGCTTTTCCAATGGCGTCGCTGAGTAAGTTAATTTCATTACTCAAATAGATAACAATGGCTAACACAAAGGAGGCTATTCCTATCTGGTGACTACTCGGATCTCATAGTTATCTGTGAAGAAGACACCTACAAAGTTCACAAGGCTATTCTATGTTCACAGTGTGACTTCTTTAAGAACGCGTGCAGTGGTAGATTTCAGGTGCTGTTTACCAAGATAGAACAATGCTCCTCCCTATATGGGACTTTCCGAAAGCATCTTCCTAACATCGACTAGGAGTCAGAAACCAACGTCATTGATTTGACGAAGGAAGATGTAGATCCTCGGGCTGTACGCGCTATGCTTCAATACCTTTATACTCGGAACTATGACACGCAATGTGCAACTACGGATGTGACAGCGGAACCTATTGAGCCAGCTATGTTCCACGTTCTCGTCTTCGCTGTAGGGGAGAAATATCTACTTCCGGGTCTTAAAGCGCTGGCCAAAGACAAATTTGAAAACATCGTCTCAAGTACATCCTGGACAGAATACGACTTCCCAGCTGTTGTCACTGCAATATATGACACCACGCCAGCTTCTGTTAAAGATCTTCGTACTATCGTCATTAGCATCACGATCAGTCATCGCGCTGATTTGCTCAAGAATCCTGCGTTCTTGGAAATGATGGATCGACAGGGTGCATTTGGTAAAGACCTGTTCAAGAGTATGAGAGACTGGCTACCTCCCGCTTCAGCGAGGGCATCAGTATCGACCAACAGTTTATATAACCTGACTTCAAGCTCTCCAATTCAGAACTCATCATCTTATTTCGGGCTAAACTCCAACCAATCTACAGGGCAACGGACACGTCACCAATTTAACACTATTGGTACCACGTAGGACAAATGAGAGGCAAATAGTAGGTACTAAGGCATGACATGTAGTGTGAGAGACGCAAATAAAACATTGTTCTCCCTCTTCATCGACGGAGCGGGTCCGAGCGCAAGCGTTATAAATAGGACAGGAGTTTTTAGCTTTGCTTATGGGGGAAAGGTTTCATTTGGCGCTTGTGGCGTAGACAGCACTTAAAGATATAAAAAAAAAGTGTATCACTCTCAACAATTGTAAGTTGACTGCTATATCGAACCAAATCAGAAATTTAGACTTAAATCAGTTAACGTGGTTCTGTAAATGTTCATCTGCTGTGAATCTTTACTTATTATTCATAAAATAAGTCGACGTTCGCTCAGCCTCGTGGTGACGCTGACGCCTCTTCCTTTGATTCCACATCGGTGCTTCTAAAACTAGAATTATGGCGGAAAGTACAGTTATTCTGCTAAGCAGCATTGCTAGGTGGGTGACACCATCGGAAGATATGCTCTCAACACACAATTCACTAACATCAGCCTTGCGAAAGCCTCTTCACCTCCGGGAATTACTCCGACTTTACAGTAATTTGCGGTTCTGAGACGTACAAAGTGCACAAAGCTGTCATATGTCCCCAGTCAGAATTCTTCCAAAAGACATTTGAGGGGAACTTCAAGGAATCGGAAAGCAACAGCGTGGATTTGAGTGCTCAGCATCCACGGATTGTCCAGGCAATGCTTATGTTTTTCTACACTGGCGGTTACTCTCAGACTAAGGGTGAGGAGTCCGAGGAGCTTCATCCAATGATGTTTCATGTCCTTGTGTACGCTATCGCTGGAATGTACACCGTACCACATCTGAAAGAATTAGCGAAGAAATGGGCAGCCGAAGCGTTCAGACGCTCCTGGTCAGAAGCCGAGTTCACTAACGTCATCGAAAAGATCTACGACGACAATGTTCTCCCACGCGATAATGAACTGAAGAAGGAGGTATTATGGGTTACACGGAATAATAGAAAAACACTACTCCAAAATGATCGATTCGTGGAAATGATGCGAGAGATCGGTGACTTTGGGACAGATCTTTTCATACTCGGTCCACCGCCTCCACCGAACCCGGTGGAAAAGAGACTTCGCTGCCCGCTTTGCAGAGCAGCGCAGCCAACTAATTCTGACGGGCATTACTCTACTTATAACCCAACCTGTCGTGCTTGTGCTAAGCAAGTGGGTCATTGGAATTGGTCATGAGTTTGACGCTTGCAGACGCGTTTTGTTCTTCTAAACGGCGTGATTTTTTTTTGTCATTTGCTGAACGTTTGGCCGAAGCAGAAATTGATATTATTATCTAGAATCTCACTGAAAAATGTCGAAGATTCATGTGCGACATGAATTTGTTTGCATGTGTTGAAAGTTCAGTTTCTGAAAGAGTTCAGATGTGAATGAAAGTCGCGTTGCCCTAACTCCCAGCACGACCTGAGCTATCTAAAATCTTGACATTATTAAGTCCTGCCTTAAGGCCGGGATTTCTTTAAAAAGGTCGTGATTTTTTAGGTCATTTACTTAATGGTTGATAGAAGAAGAAGTTGATATTGTTATCTGGAAACTCACTGAAAACTCTCGAAGATTCGTGTAGGATAGAATTTTTTTTTTTTTTTTTTGAGATATAGCAGAAAGTAAAAGTTCTGAAAAAGGGCAGACGCGAATGAAAAGTCGCGTTACCCGCCCACGTGCCGCCAGTGTGGACCAACAATACGTATCGATAAGGTATTAGTAATCTCGGTATTTCATCGGTAACTTAGTAGAAGTTCACTTTCTCAAAGAGCGGCACGTGGCCGGGTGTTTACGGCCCGGGTCGGACCTTTGGTTACCGGATGTGATAGAGATACAATAATAGGGGAGTCGGGTGTCAACTTCTACTAATACATAATAAAACAAGAGCCAGAGCCTCCTTAGATATATCTTGGGTTCTCATCTGGTCTACAATATTAGCTTGAGAAACTTAAGTACTATGTATGGTAATGAATTCTTTATCACGGATACCTAACTCTTCAGAGCTTTCTGAGACCTGAGAGATAGTTTGACACGCTTGATGGACAAGTACAGTATATTGAATGAATAGCAGCAACTAGTGAAAATATCTGATCAATGCGCTGAGCTACTTTAAGTCGTACTATCTCTCTACACGGGAAATTATGACGCTTTAAATGAAGCAATCCCTTCGACGGAATTGTCAAGCGAATCACTGCGCGTACGGCCAATGACCGGTGTCTTGCGGATGTGCTTTTTATACTGAAGGAGTCTGTCAAAGAGCTAGTCCCAGTAACGATCCGAGGGGAATTAAAATTGGACGTTCAATATTGCAGGTTGCAAAGAAACTCCATGTCGGGTTAGGTTGGCGTCGAACTATGATGTCGTAGGCTTAAGATGTAATTGTGTCTTGTGAAGATGTAAAAAAGGCTTTTTTAGAACGTAAAGGCGCAGGAGACCAATAATCTTTTCGCATTGAAACCAAAAACCTGGAGTCTGAGGCGGTGTCGATCGTAAGAGGCGCGAACACTCCTAGCCAAGGCCAACAACCATCGTAGCCCATTTCGTCCGACGAACATCCCCAGCTCTTGAGTCTCCCTCATCTCACTATTATCCCTCTCTGTTCTCCATAATACCTCTCTCGTGTCTTTTCATTTATTTTGAGGGTTTTGCATCTCCTTCTTCTCCTTGCTGTCTTGCATTATGTCGCTCCCTCCCTAACGGAACGTTTCATCCACCTGGGGCGCACTCCAGCGCATCCGCGTCTCATGACATCAGAAAACTGCCAATTCCAACCGCGCTGCTGCCCACGATAATATTTCCTTACATTATCAAACCACTAATTACACTCGACCTTTTTTTGAACGATATCATTCAATCATCATGTTTTCAAGACATCGACATCGGTCGTATTCCAATCCAGTAAGCAAGCATCCTTCCTCACAGTCAAGTCGTACAATTCGTTGTCTATCATGCTAACGGACGCGCCTCTGTTCCCACAGCCCAAGAATACTACCCCAAACTCTAACGCCGCTCTTGCCGCAAGTCAAGCATTTCTAAAAGACCGCGCTTCTAATGCCTCCCTATCAAATGCAGCCGCCACCGCGGCCCTGCGGTCCTTTACTACCTCACCAACCGCCGTTGCTGATATTCAGACAAAACGCATGATAAGACGCGGGTCAACGTCCTCGCAAGGTTCTGCTGATGCTCGCGGTCAGTCGAACAGAGGTTTAGTGCGTCAAAGTAGCTCTGGATCGATGACTGAGAGGACCTTCCGCTCTCCATCACCCAATCGAAAAGGGAGCCCTTCGATAGACCCAAACGCTCCTCCTGTACCCGCCATACCAAAGAATGTGCCTAGTAAGTCTCATCGTCGTACCGCAAGCTTAGAACCACCATTCAGAGTTACATCTCCGGGCCCGAAGAAGCAAGGTGGGCGGGGAGTGAGTGTGGACAGGGGCACAATCCAGATGCACGCTGCACGTGTAACCAATCTGTCTCAAGTACCCGAGGTTGACCGGGAGAATAGCCAGCGATCAATCAATTTCTCGCGCCCTATTTCACCACAGAGTAGCTCTCCATCTCCAGTTAGTCCTAGACAGAACCAGAAAGGGGGATGGTTTTCTTCTCCAGCGGTGTCCGATCAGCCACCTAGGGCAGGTCCGCCGGGTCCTCCGCAACCTAATGGGGGTATCTTAGCTGTTGACACGTCAAATTCGGGACAGGAAGTAATAAATGCCGCCGAGAAACCTGTAACGAAAAAGAAGAAGAAGGCTGTAGATGGAATACCCGGAAGTCACCTGGCCGAGGGCCACCTGGCTGGTAAACCCAGAGGTACAGCTTTGGAGAGTACTACAGGAGCACAATCGCAACGGCCGATGTCGCCGTCGAAAGATTTAACTCTTCAAGGCTCTAGGCATGCCATCAAACCAGCCCTCAGACCTACAAGTCCGGTGGAACGCCCTCAAAGCCCTGACACTGATCGCCCTCGAGGATTTCAAACGCGAGCTGCTGGTCTACTTTTCAAACAACCGTCAACAGTGCGCGAAGATCGAGAACGTGAGGAGTTGGAGGACAATATCACGAGTGCGAACACGAGCCGGAAGATTGATGGCCTGTCGACATCTACCAACTCGGAAGTAACCCACTCAACTCCACTAAAATCGGTATCAGCCCAAGCTCCTAACGGCCGTCAACCAGACACTCAAGTCGTTACCCCCGCATCAAAAGGTCCTGCTTCTGCACTTCGTCCTTCTACTAGTAAGGGAAGCGTGCGTAGCGAGAGACCCGCCTCATTGAGTCCAGCTAGAGCAGCACATTTCGCTGAAGCAGTACTAGAGTTACCGGGCGTCATTCACCACCCACCTCCAAGGTCTATTTCCCCTGCAAAATCTGCCTTGAAGTACTCACCATCGTCGTCCAGCAGGACAGCATCACCTGTCACTGGTTTCGGAGTAGGACGTGGTCGCCAGGGTTCCATAGATGCGTCTTCAGATGATGGGACAAGGATAGGACCCAAGAAGAAGAAGAATGTTAGAGTCAGTTTCGATGAGGTGACTACAATGCAAAGTGTTCCCGATGTTCCAGGTTCTCTTGGTTCCAACCATTCCGCAACTTTGGGAAACGCAGCGGAAGACGACTATGAAAATGAAGGAATGAAACCCAGGCCTGCACTACCATCTTTTGGAAGTATACGAGGAAGAAGCACGCGTGAAGAGGAATCTGCTCCAGAGAAAGTGACTGAGACGATACCCTCGTCCATGTCAACATCTGCAAGTACATTGCCTGATCGGACTGGCGCATCTAACGACCATGCTCTTGCTAGAATTATTACGCAAGATTTTACTGCAAAGCAAGAAGGTCAAACGCAGCAGCATAGCAATGAACCATTACCTCCCGAAGTCACTTCCGTTGAGGGCTCAGGCTATGTTTCGGATACAGATAGCGCTTATAGTGATGAAAATGTTGCTGTTCCTGTAGCAAAACCTGCAACTGAGCTTGCACCCGTGGAAGCTCAAGAGACCACCTCTCAAGTACTCGCTACTGAGCACAAAGAGCACCAGCTTCCTGGGATAGATGAACATATGGTGCCTACACTTTCTATACAGCCGCCAACCCCTGCTCCTGAAGAGCGGATTCACGAGCTAACTTTTACGATGCCGGGCGGCTTCCCGGACTTTTCCCCGGAGTGGGATAAGGAATCTATTTCAGACAAAAATAGTGCTATACGCAAAGGACCAAGTTTGGATACGCCATCAGCCGCGAAATCTACCACCATGGAGACCCCCGTAGCGCCAAAGTCAACACCATCAATCTCCTTTGGAGCAACGTCAATTCACCAGTATGAACAAGTAAATCAAGACTCCTCTTCCGAAGATGGAGACAGCATATACAGTGACGCGGAAGAAGATTTGTCTCATCTCGATGAGGGAGGTTTTGCTTCGCTCGATGCTATCGTAGAGAGTCCATTGGTTGCACCTGTGCGCCCCTTTGCTCTCTCGTCTCCTCCGGATAGTCCATCGATAGCTCAGCGGTCACAACGCCTCAATGATACCGATACTTCTCCGGTCGCCTCTAACGAAGATTGGAATTTGACAAAGGCATATTGGAATGGATTGAGCGAACAGAAAAGGGAACAAATAGAACGTGAGGCGTCTCCACACTATGAGTCCACCCCAACGAAAAAAATCACCGAAACAAAGGCAGTGTCGCCCACCTCTCTTGCGGAGCAACCTACTGTCTTAGCGTCGAAACCCAGGAAGAAGAAACAGCCCCAATCTCGAATTGATACGGAGGAAGTCGTCTCGAACCCTCCTCAACCGGCTCCTGCGAAGACTCGTCAAGCCCAAAAACAACCTCTAAAGTCTAGTATGCGCTCAACCGCAGAGGAATCGCGGCCTGAAACGCGCATTAGGAAGTCTATGAGAGGTGCTCCGGATGTTGCTAGATCTAAGGAGCCACCGAGGGGCGAGGCTCACATGCGTCGCTCTATGAGGGACGAGGAAGCTTCTCTCTCGCAGAGATCGGACACAACCATGCGCCAGTCAATGAGGAATCACGAAAATGTTCGACGCTCTGTAGGTTCTGCACCCCAAGGTCTTGCTGCCTCAAGACACGCTATTCAACCTACACCGACGTCTCCAAAGGAACCTAGAGGAGCTTTGCAGAAAAAGAACCTTCCCCCCGCAGCTGCACTTAAACCATCACTGAAGAACACGGGATCACCAGTAGCCAATAAGAGATCATCAATGCCTCCACTTTCCAGAACATTTTCAAACGATTCATCCGCCTCGGAAAGTAGTTTCAGGAAGAGACGTAAATCTAGGACTTCAATCGGCGCGGATGGAAGATACGCAATGCGGAGATCAATGAGAGGAGCATCACAACCTTCGATGTCGATCGATCGGCCGATTTCACCCACACCAACACGGCCAAAGTCGTCTAGATTCAGCGTGCGATCACTATCTCCAATCGGATCTACCACCGGCGGAGGTGGGATGCGCTCCACAATGCGCGGGTCAATCGACGCAGGACCGACCCTTCGAAATCGTGCACTTCCACCTTCTAAACCGATGTTTGGCGGTTTTGGCAAAACAAAGGCCAAGTCTGGGCCTTCGAAGTCTTCGGGTGGGTATAGATCACGCTTTGCAGACTCGAGTGATGAAGAGGATGCAAGACCTACTTACAGGAGCCGTTTCGACGACTCGGATGAGGATGATGATTCCCCTCTCAAACTCACACCTGTAAGGCCTATTCCTCGGCGTCGGGGTGAGGAGGATGGTGATTCTACCGATCTAGAAGACAGCGATGACGAAACCACTGTTCGTCGAGCAAGGAATATAGAGAAGGCTTCAGCCGTCTCTGGTCTCACGAATGGGAAACCAGCAGGCGGGGCATTAGCGAGTGGGACCATGCGGACGGATACACAACCTGGAATTAATGACGCTCCTGTCAAGAAAGAAAAGAAGAAGCGCGGTTTCCTGGGTTTTGGGAAGAAGAAGGGCAAGAAGGAGCCGGGAACTCTCGACATCTCAACTGAATCCGCACGACCAGTGACGCCACAGGGTGAAACTGGCTCGTCGATTACAGCTGTGAATTCTGCTGGAAAGACCCAGGACTATGGCTCACCCGCATCCCCATCTTCTCCTATTCGCATGCCGAAGCTGCAACGTAGGATTACACCTCAGAACCAGATGCAACGCATCATGTCGGACACGTGGCCTTTACCCACACCGATTGAGGATGACGGCAGACCCGCGACTAGTGATGGGGCAACGATGTTGGGCAAGGCTTCACGACCGTCACTGGGGAACCGTAAATCAACGGCGCCGACAGTGATGGGAGACGAGGAAGGCAAACACGTGGCTTATGGGCGAAGCGGGAAGAAGAAGAAGTTCATGGGATTGAGAAGAGTATTTGGGTTAGATAACTAAGTTGCCACGAATTGAGTGAAATATATTTGATCGGAGTTTCGAGCTTTGGACAGGGGAAGGCGGTCGGCAGGAGGTCCAAGTTAGGGAACTACGAGACTGCTGGACCTTATCTTATAATTTTACAACTACTTTATGAGCGTATTTTGCATGTATAAGTACTGTCCATTATCATGGAAGACAGAGTTCACATAATAAATAATTAATACTGCTCTTAATATCCTGTTCGTATCAATTAGAAATACCGCAAATTCATTTCATGTAACATCATAGACTATAAGACGGCTTCGTCTAGCTAGGACCTCAAATATTGTTATCTTTGAATAGTGAACCGTGGTGTGTGAAAAAAGTATGAGAGGGGCTATTTTGTGATGTTGATCGGGAGCTAGTTGACCTCATTCGTACTTCGCCAGTTCGCTCCATATATCTACTATTGTACTACAGTATATACCACAGAAAGGCTATCAATCCGCCGTTTGCCACGATTTCGGATATAAGATATGGAAGTCTATTAGAAACATCTCGTATCAAATATCCACGATGTTCTCTTTCCTCAACCCTTCCTCACCCTTCGATCCGCCCTCCCGCATCAACCTCTACCTCTCCTCGCCCCTGAAAACCCTGATCCGCCTCTTCCACCTCCTACTCGTCTCCCTCCGCTCCTCACCCACCCCGTCTAAACACCCCATAAAGGTAGTCTGCATATCGGACACGCACACCCTCACGCAACCGATCCCAGACGGTGACCTCCTCGTTCACGCCGGCGACCTCACCAACGCCGGCACAACGACAGAGCTACAAACCGCGCTCGACTGGCTCGCCTCGCTCCCGCACGCCCACAAGGTCCTCATCGCCGGCAACCACGACACGTACCTCGACCCGCGCTCGCGGGCCACACTGCCCGAGCCCGACCGTGCAGGCCCCCTCGACTGGCACGACTTGCACTACCTCCAGCACGGCGCCGAGACGCTCACTTTCCCGGACCGCGGGAACAGGAAGCTGAGGGTTTACGGCGCGCCGCAGATTCCGGCGTGCGGGGGGCCGGAGTTCGCGTTCCAGTACCCCCGCGGCACGGATGCGTGGTCAGATACGGTTCCCGGGGATGTGGATGTGTTGGTCACGCATACCCCGCCGAAGTGGCATCGGGACCTCCCTACCGGGCTGGGGTGTGAGTGGTTGCTGAAGGAGGTGTGGCGGGTCAGGCCACGGTTGCATGTTTGTGGGCATGTGCATGTTGCGGCTGGATGGGAGGTGTTGTGGTGGGATGAGGCGCAGAGGGCTTACGAGAGGGGATGCGAGAGGAAGGATGGGTTTTTTAGGAGCTTTGTAGATTTTTTGGGGGTCGGGGAGTTGGTGAGGGTGGTGGTTTATGGGGTTAGAGGTGTGGTTTGGGATAGAGTCTGGGGAGGGGAGGGGAAGAGTTGTGTTTTGGTTAATGCGGCGTTGATGTATCAAAATACTGGACGGTTGGGGAATGAGCCTCAGGTGGTGGAAATTTGAGGAATGGGAATCATGGTTATGGAATAGAAATGCTCCTGATTATTTTTGGGGGGCTATGTTTTGAGTTTAACCCAAGGTGAGTTCACTTC
Source organism: Patellaria atrata CBS 101060 (assembly GCA_010093705.1). Taxonomy (NCBI): domain Eukaryota; kingdom Fungi; phylum Ascomycota; class Dothideomycetes; order Patellariales; family Patellariaceae; genus Patellaria; species Patellaria atrata. The sequence continues at coordinate 54,029 of MU006091.1, forward strand.
CTCCAGTCTATACTGACTTCTCTCTAAATGCAATTAGACTGATAGTAATCGGTTCAATGGACAATTTTGAGAAACGTGTAGGACATATCCTAGTGTGCCTGTCAATTCTTCTTAAGATTGGAAAGATTTATGAATCTAAGAGTAGGAAGGAGGTCATGCCATTTTCAATCTTCATCTATGCTCTATTAGGATAGGGGTAAGGATGAAGTTCAGAATATACCGATGAAGGGCATTATTAGCTACCTAACTAGTACTAGCTTGTCGAATGTCACCGTTCTTGATATGTATATTATATATACCGGTAAGCAAATACATCTGATTATACCTCTTCTAAGCGGGGCGATAGGCCGTTTAGTCGCTATCAAGCTTCACAGGGCTGATGATAACGGTGGCTTCCAACTGAGCAGAAGCGGTCCGGCTAACCCCTCGATCTTGTAAGCAGGGCTAGGTATCAGGGTATACTCCATTGAAGTACGTACCTTACCTCTGTCTCTTGCGTATCTTCAGAATATCTGTGTCCAGCGCCTAGGTAAGACGCTATCATGCGTGGGATATTCTCAAAGTTAAATAGATGTAAGAGACTCAGCTGTGGCCTCTGATTGCATCTTCAGAGAATATGAGAGTAAAGACATAGTGAAGTAACATGGCAATGGCCGCATGATGGCGCAAGGAGCGGCAGATGTGAGAAATAGTCTGACGTTGGTATTGGATGGGTATGATATGTATAATGCATTGTTGTATTGCTTTCCCAAGTGTATGCCATGCACGTTTCCCCTCAACTCGCACGTCTCCGGTTTCCTAGCTCTTAAGCTTATCATCATTCGTACCTGTGATGTAAGATGTCATATTTGTGATGAAGAGTGAATGAGTCTATACCAAGTTGATATGTATGATCCCTTTGACCATAACTGCGGGGCTTCATCTTCACTCAATTTACAGTACAAGCAAGAACGCAAACAAACACAGCAAACCCCCACCTCCAAAATCCATTTCAATACCCCACCACCACTTCCATCATCACCGCGCAGAAACTCAAAATACTTCCCTGCCACTCATCTCTTACTGGAATTCCTATCTATCTCATCCTCACTTTCGTTCCCTTCAACTTCGCGCAAAATCTTTCGTCGCAGCTGTCTAGAACTACCCATTCAACCCAGCAACAGAGATCTGGAAATCGTCCACAAATATTAGTAAACATGTCCTGGCAACGTAAGTACTGAGCCGTGAGCCGGCTAATCGCAACCCTCTAGAAGGCTCATGTAACTGAAAATCTTTACCAATAGAATATGTCGATCAAAGGTACAAATATCCCCTTTCGGTGGTCTAGTTCCACGCGTCAAAGTTCCAGATATTAACATATCATCAGCCTCGTTGGCTCCGGCAATGTTGACAAGGCCGCCATCTTCAATTCTGAGGGCAACTCTGTCTGGGCTACCTCGCCCGGATTCCAGGTGAGTTGATCCTTATCTCGATCGATAATGGGCTTGACATGGGCGAGAATCCATAAAAAAAAAAGCAGGAGTGGAATGATTAATAGGCAAACGCGAACATTAGAAGGAGGATGCTAATATACACACCAGGTCTCTCCGAAGGAGATGGAGGAGATCGTAGCCGCGTACAACGACAAGGGCGATGATACCGGCGTGAAGCAAGTTCAGAGCACCGGCCTCCATGTCGCCGGCGAGCGTTTCGTCGTATTGAAAGCCGACGAGAGGAGTCTATACGGTAAAAAGGTCAGATTCTTCTACCGAGTTTTTAGTCGCTTCTCTTCAGCACTTGAGATACTTCCCTTTAATCACCCTGTTACACGAAACTTCCGATCTTTTTATCTTCCGGGTGTTCACACATTGCAGGGCAAGGAAGGCATTGTCATCGTCAAGACCACACAAGCCATCCTCGTAACCCATTACCCCGAACACGTCCAACCAGGTTCCGCCGCGAACACTGTCGAGCAGCTCGGAGACTATCTCATCAGCGTCGGGTACTAGCTTCTACATATAGCGTTGGATTGGCATGGTTCAAGAACTTCAATTCAGATCACGACGTTTAATGAGTTGTACGTTACAGGTTTACATTATCTTGCATAGGATGGCTTTCATGATCATATTGCGATTGGGAGGATGGTAACAAAGAGGGTTCAGTATGCTTCATGTCACTAGGATGAACTTGTAGGTGTATCCTGGAATGAAGCTGAACTGAAGGACTGTTGAATGAATCTGATTCATACGCATGTCTGAATCATACACATACATGCGTCATATCGTGAATATCTCAGTGTCGGCATAGTCGAAGCCATCAATGGAGATTCAGAAAAAATGACACGTTTATAGGATTATATGGTCCAGAAATGTTAACCAACGCCAGGTATGCTATGATATCTCGTCACTGACTCCAATACATCACTGATGACAGAATCCAACGTATCTCATATCTACAAACCCAATTCCAACCCTAACGTCACCCCCTTCTCTTCTCTTGCACCCTAAACGGCAATTTCCTGCAACCTCCCTACAACCTCTCTGTAAAACCCCCTGGCCAATTCCGCCCCTACAGCCTCCTCCCTCTCGTCCTTCTCCTCATGAATACCAAAAGCCGTCGGGCCCTCCAAGCACGACCAAATGACCTCCCGCACCTTATTCCCGACAAAGCTCTTGACGTGGCCCAAGAACCTGGCCTCGCCCAGCAAGCGCTGGCGCACCTTGATCGTCACGCTCGGGCGCGCCGAGCCGACGTCCGGGATCTCCAGGATCCGGTCGATGGGCTGCCAGTACGCGATCTCGAGCAAGATGACACCCAGAGAGTAGATGTCGTACGTCTTGCGGAAGTTGGTCTGCGGGTAATACGGCGTGCCGGAGGTCGGGCTCATCGGCGGCGACGACGACGACGAAGTCGCGTACAGCCTGTTCCCCTCGGCCGGGTTGTGCGGGCTGTACGGCGCCATGTCCATGGCGCCGGAGCCGTGGACGCGCGGGTGCCGGTACAGATCGTATGCCGCGTTCTCCGGCGGCTTCTCCGTCATGTCTTCGTTGGCGGCGGGCCGGGAGTAGTCGAAGCCGCCGATGAGCGGGGCCGCGAAGTCGATGTCGACGTCTGGGTCGCTGCTGTTGCCGCTGTCGGCGAAGAAGAGGATGTTGTGGCTGCGCAAGCCCTTGTGCAGCCAGTTGACGGCGTGGAGGCGCTCGATGGCCTCGGCGATGCGCCGCATGAGCGCGATGCGGTCCGTCAGTGAGGGCGTCTCGAGCTTGGGGTCGCGCAGGAGCTCGAGTAGGGAGCTGGGCCGCGTCGAGTGAGGCACCGAGGCCGGCTTTTCGAAAACGAGGCCGAAACGGAAACGGTCATCGCCGGCTGGGTCGGTGTCGCGGAAGAAGCCGACGCAGTGGGGCGCTGGGAACATATCTTTGCGGTTGTTCTCTTTGAGGAGGGCGGTGAGGGCCTTCACACGCTCGAGGACCTTGGGGTGCGGCTCGCCGCTGAAATTGAGGGGTTCGTAGGTGCTCCATTCGATCCAGACGTGTTGTCTCCTTTTGGAACCGGGGGCGTGGTAGATCGCTTCGGTCCGGGTTGTCTCTTGGAGGCTGTCGTCTGGGTCTGCGTTGTCGAGCAGGTGGATGTCGTTGCGTCTGAGTTCTACCGAATTGTATATCTCTTCCGCTGAGTGTTGAAGCTTGAGGTTCAAGGCCGTATCCTCCGTCAACGTACATGAGTCGGTCGCTGAAATGAGAGCTTTGAATTGTGCGAGTTGCGCGAGTGTTGGCATTTTGACGGATTTTTCATCTTTGATGTCAGTGGAATCGTCCAGATTGCGGGCTTGAAGAAACGCGCGGAGAGGATTTGTAGCATTTCTCCTGGAAGAGGATGCTGCATGGGCTAAAGCAAGGAGAGCCCCGGCATCAACAATCTGGACGAGGTGGTCTATCTTGCTGTTGAGCTGGATGATTTGATACTCTGTTCGTGTCTGCTTGTCTGCTAGTTTCTCGAGTTGCTGGTTGTTAAGTAATTCCATCATGAAGTCATTAAGAGCAGAGAGCTTTATGAGCAGAGCCTCGACCTTTTGCTTGTCCCAACTCGCCCATTTCAAACGCTTTGGATACTTTCTAGTCGCATCCATCAAGTCCAAAGATCTCATGAAAAGTGTTTCCGACTGCGGAAATCGCTTCTGAAGATTGGTCTCACTCCTTGAAAGACCAGAATTTACCGTATCTGGGGACGTCGGTGAGTCTGGTTTAACTGCCGAGTAGGCCGGAGGGTCATCGGCATGAGTATTGCTGACGTTGTAGACGTCGCTATCGTCCGTCAGGAGCGGCTTTCGTAGCGGCTTATACTTCTCGTCGTATTTGCCAAACCGATTTACGAGCTGCTCCTTCTGATGTAACACATCAAGCAATAAGCTCTTGCTCGCGTTGCTGATGAGTAAGTCGTCTTCATTTTCACTGAGGTTCGCAACATGAGCCCAGTCCAGAAGCCTATACTGCTCCGTCTTCATTCGCACACGTAGGTATTGGAACTCCTTCGGCATGCCACGGGCATCTGATAAAAGCTGGTATCCTGTAGATAGTGAGAATCGTATTACAACAAAGCGGAAATCCACTCACCCTTCACACATCCCGAAAATACTTGAAATGTAAGGGAGACAGCTCCCAGGATCATACTAGCTGGATCCATAATTGGGGTAAGATAATAGAGTATACGAACAGAAATGGCGACACGGGAAGATGCAAATTTCAATCAAAGTTCGACTATAGTACATACCTTTTATCCCATCACAGATGGAACGATGAAATATTTGAAGTAGAAGCTCGACGAGGCTTGTGCAAAGTCGCGGTCACATCAAGCGCCAGGGAGGCTGAAACTCAGCCCCCAGTGGAGAAAAAGCCTTACCTACCATCAGCATTCATTCTAAAATTCTGTTGTCACTGCCAGCTAGTCCGCTCAGCCCTCTCGTAACATATTCTCAAAGGCAATAAATGTCAGATACTCTATTCTGCCTTGATGGTTTGGCGTTTCACGGTGAACTGAACTTGCAGAGCTTCGTGGTTATCACTTTGCTTCCATTCCATTTGGTTGCCCCCTACCTGAGGTGTGATCTTCTTGCACCGCCACATTGCGCCACTATCGGTACGGCCAACTTCCATTCACATCGGATTACTTGAAGATAGAAATATTAAAGACAACATGAGCCCGTATATTTCAATGTAATGATGTCTATATGACAAAGTCATGCTTCTAGTGTATTGTACTTATATGGGTATATGTATTACTCCTCGCATCCCCGCACTATAGCGAGATGTGAGATGAGAAAAAATGCCCGACCATTGAATGGTAAGAAAAGAGGAAAAAGCTACATCAAGAGAAAGCACGTTGTTACGTATCCTGAGACCAATATCTGCTGTTCGAGTTAGGGTGGACCTGGCGATATGCTCAAGACCTAAACTCAAAACTAAAAATGAACAGACGACGGTAAAATGATATTGAGAAGCAACGAAAATAGGAAATCAAAATATTAGGAAAGTTTTGATATTTTCTAATATTTCCTCTGCAAGCTAACATAGGACGAGTGAGATCTGAGAGCCGTAGTGGCGGTCGTTGAATCGATCGTGCATCTCGTCCTAGCTAGTTATCGTAAGTCATGAGCCCTAAAAGTACACCATATCGCCTTAATCGGGAAAAGGTACCGCCTAATCAGATGAGTAGACTGGAGCATTAAGTGCAGGGTATTTGTACATGGGGGGAAACGGTAAAGAAAGGGGCCAGCCACGGTTGTTGCATCCATCGAGCATTGAAGATCTTTCTCCGGTTACGTCCATATCGTGAAAATAATCAGCAATCGCCTCTGCTAAACACTGACTGTGTTTGCAACTTTCAGCAGGCGTCTTTACCAAGAGTTTCGTTATTCCTATACTCCCTTTGCTGTGTAGACCAACTGTGTTAACACTTTGAAAATGATCGCATGAAATCTAAAGTTGTTGTGCTTTAGCAGCAGTGAATCTCTCCAGAGCAGTTATAAAAGACAGGCTTTAGAGGGTGAAAGATGTGGACCTGAGCCACACACCTGCAGCAGTTTAATAGGACCGAACATCAACTGATTCGGAATATTCCACTGCAGGAAATCGATCTTTGAGGTATCAGGGCAAATCATGGGACTATCAAGTTGAAGGTTAGCAAGGATTCCTTACTTTATTTTGGGTTGCCATAGTCTCCTGGGCGCTAGTCGTGACCTTGGGACCTTGAGATACGGAAGGGCTAGCCTTGGGACCATGTAGGCTCTTATCGAGCTGATCCGAAGCTAACGTGAGATGTCCTGCGCAGAGACCTGATGCTGCAACGTTATTGATCGCAAATCAGGGACTGATTAGTATTTACCTGGGAACATTCGATGCTCTCTTTTCTGTCAGTGCGATAGGTACTAGCGGTTCTGGATGGCGGGGCTAAAGAGATGCTCTTGTCAATTAACTGTATCATCTCAGGGTGTGCATGATAAGATGTACTTACCTATCATCGTGAATTTTCTTCAAACGCTTGCGTTGCTCAATGAATGAGCTGTAGTTGCCAGCAAGTATGGAGCCAAGGATACTCTTGCCTTGGCGTGAAGAGAAGTCGCTGTCGTGAAGCAAGAGCATTCGGTTCCAAAGTCCCTTGAGTGCCTCCGAAAAGCACTTGAAGACTAGAAGTACGTCTTTGGAGCCTGATGATATGTCGCTTCCTTGCATATTCGGGTTTTCGATAGACAAACGCGTTTCATTATCGTTGAGCCGAGCCTGTGTGCATTAGTAAATGACCAACGACATCAATGAACCTTACATACTTTGGGAAGGTATCCTGCTGGGCGCATTGAGATCGCAGTGGTCGCAATGTCAAATTTATTACCATACAGATCGAAAAATTCCATTAAAATATCTGCAAGATACTCTGTTTCAGCCATATCTTTACTCTGCACAGCGGGCATGAGCTGCAAGAGACTCGTAACCAAGCAGGTCACGGTAAATCCTCCGATACCACCGCTGAAAACTTCATTGAGTCCTCGCATGAGCAGGAATTGCTTGACGAGCGGAACAATGATCGGCATAGCAGGATGCTCAACCTTCCACTCATGGAAAGTACGGTTGGCGGCCGTACCAGTGGTATTCTCAAATGAAACATCGACACGAATTCCAGTCAGTTTATCCACAAATTTGACTAACGGAACCCTAGCGTTCGCGACAATCTCCACCTGAGTCGCGAGATTCTGGCTTTCGAGTAGGTGTCTAAACTGGTAATAAAACCCGTTGTTTTTGCCAAACTCTTTTACGTGCTGATTGAGGTATGATATTGAATTGAAAGCAAGGTCGATGTCTGCAGTTGGCAGATACAGCCCGGCAGCAAACGAACCGAAGGTTTGAATGCGGCCCTTATACTTAAGCGCTACAACCCTCTCAATACGATCGATGAGGTCATCTCGCACCTTTCGCTCAAACTCCTGGGGTTTTGCGAAATCGTAGAAATCGAGTATCTCTCGGTGTAACCTAATTCTGATTAGTTTCTTGATCGCCATGCTGAGGAGGAGACACTTGTCTATGGAAGAAGGGTGTGTGTGGGGATGACTGATCTCTAGAAAATTCTCATGCTTACCATATACCCATCTTTTTCACCTTTGAATGATCCTCAGTACACCATGGCGTTGGAGACGAATCGATACGAGGTCGCCACTCCGGCAATACTTCGCCTTTGTTCAACTGAGCACCTTTGCGATTCTTTGGACGAGATGGAGGAGGTAAGGGTTCCTGTGCAGGCCTCTTTTGACCTCTAATGGCAGTATTGGCATCGGGGGGAGGCCATGCGTTATTTCTCTTTATTGCAGGTGCTCGTGGGGGAATCAGATCAGGTGAGCATGCTTGTGTAGGAAGACGCTTCAGGTCCGTACTTGCGGTAGCGGGGGTGCTATCTGTCCTATTTATAGGTGTCCAATGACCTTGAGGTGGTAGCATAGACACCGGACCTTCCAGAACAGATTTATCCACCGAAATGCTAGACAACTCTTTGACTTCGTGTGACCCTCCCATTTTCTGAAGTAGACCACTTGGATAATCACTAGTGGTAACGACTTCTTGTGGCTCATCTTCAAAGCTCAAAGATATGAAGTCGAGATCGTCTGCGATAATAGGGTTGGTCGATTCAGCGTTTGCGGTAACTAGTTTAGCTTTGCGGATAAGCTTGACCACATCTTTCTTTTTGCCCTGTGAATCACCTGTGGGTGGAAGAATCGCATATGGGTCGGGGTTCGACCACCTGGGAACAGAATCGCCATCATTCGCATTCTGTTTCACCGTCTTTGACTGCTTGTTTGAGGAATCTTCATTCTCACCAGTGACATCATCCTCGTCGGACCCAAGATCCATTTCTGCTTCGCTCTCTGACACATCTTCTGGGGCCATAAAGCGTGCGTGCCCGTCAGCCATGCCGTTCATTTGCTCAGGAGTGGTCTCACGATTTGAGTTCAGAAGGGGACGATGACTGGCAAGCTTGGATTTATTGCCGCGCCAGTTTCTGTTCGCACGATTCGGGTTCTTGGTGCGACGAATTTGTGGTGTTGCTAGAGACTCTTGAGGAGGAAAGCGTGGTGCATTCCTATCAGACTGGAAAGTGAAGTCATCTTGGTGATCGTGGCGGTCGGAATGACGCGAGCCGGAATAACGCGAGTGGGAATAGCGATCATCATATGATCGGTAGCGAACTGGACTTCTTGAACGATATGTGTCACCACGATATGTGTCACCGCGATATCCGTCACCACGATGTGCGTCCCCGCGATATGCGTCCCTGCGATATCCGTCACCTCCGAAGTGGCGCATGGGTGGAGGCGAACGAGAACGCGAACGTCTCTGGCGCTCACTAAAATCCGGAGGTCGAGGTGGCAGAGGATGGGGGTTTCGCGCAAAGTTGTTGCTTTGGTTAGGGCGATAGTGAGACATTTTTGTGAGCGAAGTGAAGGTTGTCGCGTACTGAAAGTAGAAACGAGAAGGGCGCGTTTAACACAATTGATCTGAGAGGAATGCAAAACAATGTATCGTTTCCTAACACAGTGAGGTAGCAGATGAAGGCAACGAAAACACCCAGTTGGATGGTTTGTTTGTTGTTGAAGAAAAAAAAGAGAAGCAGAAGAAGGGGAGGAAAGAGTTGAACGAAAATTAAAGTTGAGGCCTCGGCAATGAATAAGCTTTGTGGCCCGTGCTTGAAGTCGAGTAGGTGGACGGGAGACAACTGAGTGGAGCTGGGGCCGCTAGAGTGTGGGAGTGGAGAGTGAGTAAGGTGCTCTCTATCGTCGAATACAAAGCAAAAGTCACATTAAATAATGAAAAAAGGGGGGAAGATGGGCCCTAAAATTGTATTCCAGTAGCCTATATCCACTGGTAATTTCGTATTAAGGTGAAAATGTCTCTCATGAGAAAGGAAATACAACAGTTGGCACGTTCAAGTATATCTTTGTAAAATACTGTACAACTATACTAATATGGAAAGTTACAGAGCGCTCTTTCATGCGTATGCTCCTTTAGAGGCTGGAATAGACAGTTGATGACCAAGGCTAAGTTTGCTTTTATAGTGGTTATGACTTGTAAGAGAGATATTGGAAGATAGGCACATATCCCCATTCCGGCTACCAGACCAGCGCCATCCCGACTCAAGGCCGTAGATGTTGCTCCAAACGCCCATATAATGCAAAGTTCCAAACACCGCACGGGATTATGAGATCTTATCGTATTCACCCTCGTTTATATCTCAACCCGTCTTTTGCTTCTCGCGTTCACGCGCCGCATCTCGTTCAGCGGGATTGTACCTATGGACCAATCAGAAAGAGCCAATAACAAGCAATACTCTCCTACTTGAGCAGCTTTTCGATCAGATCCACATGTGTCATTATCATGCGTCGGCAGCAGTAGCGGTTTAGTTGTAACTCGTCCATAGCATCGCTATTGAGGATCTCAGTTGAGTCTGCAAACGCTTTGAATAATATATATACCCATCTTGCATATTATCCACCTTATCGAGGAAACGTTCCCACAGATCTCCAATAACCTGAAGGTGCATGGTTAGTTGGAATCATAGAATGCTCGGGATTGGCTACATACCTTTCCACAGGAAAAGCATCTTATTGGAATAATCATGACAGAATATAGTGTAAACTGGGTAGTTTCGACTATCTGATATAAGTGATCTTTTAAGAATCTGGAGAGCGAGGACCGTGTGATATTGATTAGATCCTCTGTAGGATACAGACGACGTCCTTTCAAAAGTTCTGCGGCTATTGCCGTCATTGGCACTAGCGTGAACCTTCAAAAAAAATGTTCGCAAATCTTGGCATCATGATCCTATCATCAGCTCTAATTGAGCTCCTAGACTTAACCAGCGAAGCTTTGGACATATGTGAAAACCTCCTGAAACGCAATAATCGATACAGGCAGAATGTCGACGGAACAAATCCCATCCTCCAAAAAACGTAAGAGGGCGACAAAGGAAAAGCAGCACATTCGAGAGCATGCTCTGAAGCGAGCCAAAAGTTCACACGATCAAACACAACCAGTATCAGATGGTCAAAATGCATCTGCTGAGAAAAAGGCATTGCCAGTTGAGAAGATTCTGCCGGAACCGATATTTAGTGAAGTAGGAAAACAAATCCTGGAGAAGAAAGAAAAGCACGCAAAGCGCAAAGTTAAGTCATGGCGCATATCGGAACCAATTGGCGGACGATTCTTGAATATGAAACCAATATTCACGAAAGACGAGAAGTGAGGCTTCATGCTATCGCCGTGACGCTCTTTTAACGGTGCTATAGGTATATTATCGTCGCCACTTACCACTCGATATTGATATATTCAACTGCGACCTCACTCCTAGTTCGAAGTCTCCCTTGCAACGAGAATGACACAATTTGCTCTTATGCGTTGTCAAGTACCAATGAGACCAATTTGTACATGGGGATCTCATCCGGGACTATATATCTGTGGGATTGGGTAGAAAGGAAACGGCTAACGCAATGGCACCACAATACTCCACTTATCAGTTTTATTGTTTCTGAACCAGCCGCAGGGGAAGACGATATCATTCACACGCTTGAAAGGAATGGTAAGAGCAAGAATGGAACATTGATCAAGAGCTATATTCCAATCAAGGGAGAAAGTATTCCAAACCGCGTCACTTTATTCAAAACCTCATCGAACATCCATTACTTCCAGGTCCTTCTAGGCGGTAAAATCATCTTTGCAACATCGGATGATCACTTTGTTGTTGGCACTATCGAGAAAGAATCCGAATCTGCTACCTCAAAGGATTCATACAGATGGAGAGTAGTGAATGCTACAGATCCGATAACATGCTTTGATGTGAGAATAAGCACTCAACTGGCAACAAGCACTCATAAAAAGAAGAAGTTAAAGCGTTCCATACCCATAGTCGACCTAATTACTGGAGGTGCTAAGGGGGAGATACTTGTGTATAACAACATAATCAACAGTTTAACTGGTATCGAGCAATCAGGACAACAGGGAAATTCAAACGTCATGCCTCGACGTCTGCATTGGCACCGTGAAGCAGTTGGAACAGTTAGGTGGTCACTTGATGGTAAGTTGAGCTATACTCGCCTAAACCTTATGCTAATTTACTTCAGGAAATTACGTGATTTCCGGCGGGATGGAAACAGTGCTAGTATTGTGGCAACTCGATACGAACCAAAAGCAGATGTTGCCGCATCTCACAGCGGCAATTGATGGCTTGACCGTATCACCCAGCGGCAGTTCATATGCTGTAAAGCTGGCCGACAACTCCATCATGGTGCTCTCAACAACCGAATTGATGCCGAAAGCACATTTCTCAGGAATTCAGTCCCAATTTTTTTCCGAGAAAGAAGGTCCGGAACTACGGGAGACAGTCAATTCGCAAATTCAGAACCAGAGTGATCCCTTACGCATATTTTGGCGCCTTTCATCCGTTTTAAACCCCTCCAACCCAAATCAACTTCTCATAGCAGTGTCACCAGGCCAGAGTCGACTTGAATCAAATAGTATCAGGACTTCGCCCTTTCTACAAACTTTTGATATTTCTTCCTCCCACCATGTTTCTCGTCAAGCTTTGGCTCGCAACAATGTCACTAACTTTAACATTGGGCCTGATCATAAGAGGCTGGTAGACCCTGACGTGATTCTCATGCGAATGAGCTATGACGGCCAGTGGCTTGCTACCGTAGAAGAGTGGCAACCGTCGCGATCGCAGGAAGATCCAGAAGAGGACCGCCTCGATTTAGAAGTTTATCTCAAGTTCTGGCTATGGAATCCGGAAAAGGACTGCTGGATGCTCGAAACCCGTATCGATTCTCCCCACCAGCTATCAGGTAGCTCCTTCTGTACCCGTATCCTCGACCTTGCAACCAGCCCGTCTGACATCAAATTCTCCACCATCGGTGGAGATGGCGTAGTACGTATTTGGCGACCCAAAACACGTTACCGCGATGGGAGAGTCGTCCGCGGTGGTGACCCCAAGGGGATGATAACGTGGTCTTGTCAATATTCCATCGAGCTAGAGAAGGCTGTCGAAATTGTCGACGCTGATCTCGAACTGCGTTCCGCAACCCTTCCCATCGCAGGCAAGCTCGCCTTCTCTGGCGACGGCTCCGTGCTCGCCGCGTCTCAAGATTTCGCATCTAGCGCTACCCAAACTCTTGTCACCTTCATCGATACCTCAGTGGGCGAGGTCAAATTTACCCGTGCCGGCCTTCATGCCTCCGGTCTCGCTGCTTTGACGTTCGTGAAGCAGTACCTTGTGATCTTGTCCGAGGCGCTCAGCGTCTGGGACACAGTTAACGACAGCCTGACCTACGGCTTCACATTTCAGATCCCACCTTTGCCGCCACACGAGCGAGAGCGGATGGCTCATCTTGCTGGCAACGAGGCGGAAGGAACGTTTGCCGTCGCATTGCCTGTGATACCGGTTGATGCGGAAAAGCCTACCTGGAACCTGAAGCAGGCATTCTCGAAGGTCATGGTGTTCAGACCCGAGAATCCGGAACCCCTCTTCTCCAGTAGAATATCCCATGTGGTGACTTCTTTACTACCGCTACCGTCGAAAGGCTACTTGACCGTGGACGCGGCAGCAGAGATCCGCGTCCTAACCCCCAAGACTGCCGTACTGCCATTCGTAGCTCAGGGTTTGACTATGGATCTACCACTCGAAAGCACCGATGCAGAACCATCTACCGTGGAAGAGACCGAGGCGGTCAATGGAGATGAAGGGATGGTTGAGGAAGAGGTAGAAGTAGAATCTGATAATGGAAAGCAGGTGGAATTACTCACTTTCGAGGACGACGATAAACCGGTCGTGAGAGCACAGCAGTTGACGGAGATCTTTGACGTAGGACCGTCGTTTGCGCTACCCCCGGTTCGGGAGCTGTTTAAAGCTGTTGTGGGCCTGTATGGGAGGAAGTCGAGAAAGAAGGCCGTGGGGGAAGTTAGGGCTTAAGGATTGCTGTTTATAGCCTGTTCATATAGATATCCGGTGAAAGCAACTTTATCGACGAATAAGCGCCCTCGATGTACAGTAATGGTCTCGTAGCCAAGTATCGATATGAGCATAGGTATTGCAGCTCTGACCAGTGCAATTGTCTTTTTGTGCAGCGGTAATATATTATAATGAAGATCATTTGAACTTAACAATAGCGAAGCATCAGATCAGCAAGAGATTCTCAGATAGATACCCTGATTACCTTTATTACCATTGGTATCAAAAAAAAGTCAACCTCTATCTGTGAAATAAACTGTATCTGCAGGTGCATGGAGTATGTCGCTTCATTCTCCATCTATCCACTAAAGGAATTTCTATATATACTCAAGAGCTACCGAGAACACGTATCCAAATCTCAATATATCTAATAGTCGTTGAGATATCTGTTGAGATAGTGGAGTCAGTTGAGGACGAAACAGATAATTGTTGAAGAGAGATTTTTTTTTGTGCTCCATGCTACTCCGTGGTTGACGGCTGACAGATAGTTGACAGATCCACCAAAGGACCCATACTTCAACATTACCCCTGGTCGCCAGTAGGACCAATACTCCAACAGCTCCACCATCTAACACTATCCTACACGAATAATTGCATAAAGTTCATCCACCCCCTTCCCGAATGTAAGGGTATCATATCCACTCTGCACCTCCATCCTGACTATCAAGCTCATTAACCAACTCCGGCTGTGCTCTTCGTTGGGTTTTTCAAACCCACCATCTACGCATGCATATGCACATCCGTGCCACCGCTCCTATGCCACGTTGCCAACAGCGTCCCGCACTTGGAGCACTTATGCTCGACGTCCTTGAACGAGTTGACGAGGTACGGGACGCAGCCGAGACAGAGGCAGAAGCAGAAGCCCGCGGCCCAGAGACTAGGACGGATGAATCAGCCATTTGGTTCCAGGTTTTGAGATCGAGAAACCCCGAAGAAGGGGAGAATGGAGATGTGGGAGAGGAGACTACTTACTGCGTGCTTCCCCCGCTCTCGTATGAGATGTTCGTCATGGCTCTCTGGCCGCAGGCGGGGCAGTCGACGGGTGCAGGTCCCCTCTGGAGCGCGGCTATGGGCGTCGTGGTCTGGTATTGGTGGCCGGTGGGCTTTTGCTCTTGGGACGTCGTCGGGTGCTGCTGGGCTGGTGGAGAGATCGTGGGGCTGGTGGAGTAGCCCGGAGGTTGCTGCTGAGGGCTTTGCTGGAAGTACTCTTGCTGGGAGGGATCGAAGTGTTGTTGTTGGTGTGGTTGCTCGTGCACCTGCTGCTGTTGGGGTGGAGGGGTGGCGTAGTGTGGGGATGAGGTTGCTTCGGCATAGGGGCCTGGGATTGTGAGTTAGTGGAGGTCTCATGAAGTTGGCTTTTGCGAAGCGCTTCTGACGAGGGGAAGGGTGAGTGTGCTGAGGAATTGACGAGGTTTCGGAAGGTTTGACACGTTGACTGGAGAAAATTTCCATGTGACGTCTTGAATCAAAAAAACAAACAAGTGAAATACTCCACGTGGTTCAGAAGAATAGAATTGCGGGTATGCTAAACAAGAAAGGCTACAACATACCTTGTTTCTCCATTGTGATAACGTGTAAAGACTATTGCTTGGTATAAAACGGAGAGAACTAAAAAGTAAGAAGAAAAAGTTGCTGTAATACGTGACCAAAAAAGAGAAGGGAAGTAAGGGCTTTAAATCCTGGAGAGCCACCTCTATGCGTAAATACAAGACTGAGAAGGGCTGAGTCTCAAACAAGGATATAACCGTTGGGATCACAAGGATGAAAAGCTTCATAGGGCTACAAGGAACAGCGCATCCGTCCATGCGAATCATATTCTCAGAGCGTGACTTTCATTACTTGTATGATTCTTGTTGATCTTTGCTTAGCCACGTTGATGGATGTTTGTATCCCATGGGGCGGGACATCTTTGTGAATGGATACTACCATGACAAAGAAAAAGATGATAACATGTTCTGTAATTCGGAACGGGGATTTACTGAAATACCCTGACTAGAAAACTAGAATACTGATTTTAAAAAAGTCTACGAGGTATAGATGTAGGTTATCATGCTGACCTAAAATCACGGCCAAGCCGAATTTAATACTGCAAAACTTACCTGTTCCGTTAGTCTTCAGATCTCGGGAAGTCGGAAGCCATAGTGCTTAGCAGGTTATGGTACTGGAGAACCTAATGGAGATCCTCGTACCCAAAAGGATGGAAAACGGCTGGGATGATTTGGTGTTGGAAGTAGCTGTCTCGAAGTTCTAAGGTAGTTCCATGCCGCCGTTTCTGTGTAGGGTCTTTACTTCTTGTATAAGCAAGGTACTACACAGAGCTATAAAAGCCCTTGGCCCCAAATACCCACAACCACTTTATATCAAGGGGCTGAAGTTTTGGTCAGGGGCTAAGGGGAGTTGAACTCCACGTGCAAAAGCACCACTGTACCTCCCTCCCTAGACCTTTGGAGACCGTGTTCCTTCAGATACATAATAGACATATATCCTGCAAGACCATAGTCGAACTCGCAGTAAAGACTGCTTTCCAGGTATGCACGAGATATCGTCATAACAACGAGGGGTGGCAAGATTCTCAGACGTTGCCGATTTATCCTCTCACAGCCTTCCTTTTCCGAGTTATCCATTTAATTTCCACTGGTTACCAACAGCCGGCACGCATTTATCTTACATGTAAGATTACCGGTCAAAGAGTTTGCTGGGCGGGCTTTGGTTGTGGGCGGCGAATGTTTTGACGTCAGAGGTCTGCCATGCTGCGGTTGATTTAAGGATTGGGGGCTATACATACTACCCCTGCGTAACTATTGGCTTTGAGCTACCTTATATCTCGCCGTCGAATATCAATCAAGCAATAGGAAAATTATACGAAGTATATCTCTATAAAGGTCGACTCTACTACAGTTTGTATCACACTTTATTACCATCCTACCATCTTTCTTAACCTGACCTAAACCAACTCTGGGCATCAGTTTCCATTGACTTCGATTTTGACATTCACTTTTTCCAAAGTCAGTCATTCTCCTTGACTGCTGGAATACTGGATTCCTAGCTGAATTTAGAAATTGCGCCCTGCGTGGAGACACTTGGCGAGGTTCAAATCGAGAGATGCGAATACTTACAGTAATCCAGTATAGGTGCTAGCTCTTCGCTATTTGATCATGTTCTATGGCAATCTGAGTTCAATGCCCAGATAACTACGCGTCCCGAAGCTCGTTATAGCAGATTTCTTTCAGAACGTGTTGGTAGTTTGAGAACATGACGGACATCTCTATGTATGACCATGGGCTGTGTCAAGCTGCGAACTAACAAGTTTACCGCTTCCCTTGCGCAGGGATAGTATATCCCCGATTCATAAAATCCGTGTTCTTGGACGTTGCTTTGGGATCTTTGGATGAGAACAAGCCCTTCAGATTTGCATTCGCATCCGTTTTTCGCCGTTTGTTTAATATTTCCTGCTCCTCCAACACCTTAGCTGTTAGTGACGCTGTAGATGCGTTCTTAATACCGCTAGGTACGTTCTTGCTCGATTCTGACTCTAGAGCCTGCTGTTTTGGGCCCTTCTGTACCTGAGGTGCCGATTCGCCATTTGTTTCATTGCCACTTTTCTCGCCGTTCTTCTTCCGCTTTCTACTGCCCGGTAGTTTCTTGAGTGCGTGTGTTAGACCGCGCTCTCGCAATGTCTGAACCCTTAGTGAAAGACGCGCAATATCGGTTGGGTCTGTAGGTAGAATGGGAATTATATCGTTAGGGGCGTATGGTTCGTTACACTGTTGCTATTAGACATAAAAACGTGTATTTACGGGGCCAGGTCTCCACATACCTGTAGACACTTCTCCCCTGCGATCTCTTTGATAACGCTAGCAGAGAAAGCATGACCGCAGGGGACAAGATATACGGTCTTAGATCCTGGGCCTAGTGTTTTTTTCGTGATCGGGCATATAAACTTCCCAGCTGTAGAAAGCCCGTTTTTAACGTCCTCATCGGGACTCACTTCGAATTTGACTTGAACAACGTCGCGTAAGCTTCTGATTGATCCCCGTGTAATCCTTTCGGCCTCAGTTTTCTTCACAACATTCTCCTCCTCCGATGGTAGTAGGAATTCGATTACGGAATCTTTATTATACAGCTGCCCCAATAAATCAGACACTATTGGCTGCGCCAATGGTTTATTGCTTAAAGGATCTGTGCTCCAGTAGTATTCCTGTTGTTCGTGTTGCGACGCCTTGAGTTCTGTGGTGGTGGGATCTCGGGTTGCTTCCTTGACAAGCTCACGGCGTGTGGGGATGCTGAAGAATGCTAAATTAGTTCTGAGAAGTTCAACGCGAGGAGATGACTCACCTTCCTCCATCATTACCCATGATGATAGTAGAGTAATAATAGGTTCTGACGGAACTTTGAGTGCGTGTTTAGTATATATAGGTGTGAGAGGAAAGAATCCTAATGATATCAGAACGTTATCCGTAGTTTCTCCGCCAATGGCTATGGGCTCGTGGAGTTGCTACCTGAGCTCCCTGAACATTGATTACATTTAAATGGGAATATCATGCAATTTCGTTGAATATTTGGGGTTCGTATCTCTTTATGCATTGAATTATATTCTTTTACACTACCTGTATTTACAGATTCTAGAAGCGCTTTACAATTGAAAAAAATAACAGATACAGGATATTTTCCACGTCATACCAACGTCTCGTCTACCTTCACATGCACCGAACGCCGCTAACAGAAACAAATCTTTATTACGCTGCTGGAGCAGTTTTGGGCTCCTCATACTTCTCCCAATTTGCCAAAATATTTCCGATCTTTGGGGAGTTCGTTAATTTGTATACGTCCTCAAAGTACTCTTTGGTGAGCTCGAACGGTTTAGCGGTGACGTTGGGGATGTACTTTCCAATGAGTTTGCTCGGGTCAATGGACGTCTTGTGAATCTTCTTGAGCAGGAAGCTGCGGAATGGTTTCACGCCTGACCGCAAGAATGTGCTGTGGAAGGGTACGTCAATGCCCTTGAGCGGAATGGTTGCAAAACCGCGCTGCAATTCAAGCGGCCTAGGCTTGGTTTCCGTCTGTTTGGCGCACTCTTTGATGATTTCGACGAGATGGCTTTTCACATCTTCCAGGGACATGCTCTGCATCAAAGCCTGAATGTCAATTTTTTGCGCCTTGAGATAGTTTGTGACATTCGTCAAGCAATCCAGGGCGCGTAGGTCACCGGCACAGACATATTGCATATTAGCGATATTGTAGTTCACAATCTCGAGCAACCAGCCAGTCTCCTCTGAAATGTTCTCGACGACATATTGCAGCGCTTGTTCATTGAACGTCTTGGAGATTCTGCTGGGGTTGACTGCGCACATCGAGTAGTTTGATCGACCAGCCTCATCACGCTCAACAGCGACTTGCATCGTCAAGCCACGGTAGAACACGACCGATACTAAGCTCTCGATAGGCATGACCTCTGCTAGTGCAGCAAGGGCAGAATACTCTCCGAGCGAGTGGCCAGCGAAGCTGCTATCACGTTGAACTAGGCCTTTGGCACGCATGTCTTCGAATGAAGCTTTCTCCATCAACGTCAAAGCGGGTTGGGTAAACTGTGTTGCCGACAAGAGACCAGTTGGAGAACGGTAGGTATAACAAGTCGTGTTTTCGTTGATCTCTTTGAAGATCTTTTCAGACTTGATCGTACCATCTGAACCCACGGTTTCGAAGGTCATGGACATATAGTTTTGTCGGATGGCCTTTCCACGGGGACCACCAAAGTGAATAGTAAGTTCGTTCGGATTATTTTTGACAATGTTTGTAATGGCAAATCCTGCGGATCAAGTAAGTCATTTGGTTCACGAAGGGGTACGAAGTACACTGACCATAATTATCCATGAAATGCTTATCTGCGCGGTCCCAGACCTCTTTAGCAACAGCGCTGCTAGCATACAAGTCCATACCCATACCTTGCTCCTGGGAACCTTGGCCCGTAAACACATACGAGGAGGTTGGTTGTTCGACTTCCGCTTCACCCAATAGGACCTTTTCCTCCGTTTCCTTATTGCTTGCCTCGACCTTGATAATCTTGCGGCCAGAGACCATGCCCACATGCTGTAACTTGACATCAATCAAATCATCCGGAAGTACCATGCCGACAAGGGAAGCATGGAAGCTGCGGACACGACCAATATTGTTTTCAGCTGCCCAGGTCTCGACTAAACTCCTTACAGCTGCACTAGAGTACATGCCATGGGTGATAGTGCCTGGTAGATTGGCGTAACTTGAAAACACTCTCGATACGTGGATAGGATTATAATCGCCAGAGACACGTGCGTACGTTTCATTAGAAGCGGGTGCCTTTAGAGTAAGTGGGGTCTTTCCATTGAGAGGAATAGGGTGTTCGAAGTTGACGGGTTGGTCCATCGCAGAACCATTGCGCTGTAGGTAATCCAGAACGGGATTGCCTTGCGATGTGCCAGCTTCATACTCCACCGTAGCAATCTGTATGATTTCCTTGGTTGGAAGCTCAAGTAGAACTTGTCCGATGGTTTCCACGGAGCTGAAAACAGTTCTACTCTTATACCGAACCAAACTTTGAAGCTTGAATGTCAAAGTCTTGTTGAGCAACTCAGTGTCAGGTTCCTCAAGCTTGAACCATTCCTTGGATCGTAGGACGGCAACGTCCTTGGTAGTCGCAAGATGTAGCTCCATAGGGGTTTCGATTTTGCGATGGAATGTGTTCTCGAAATCGGAGTACGCTCCACGGTAGAGGAACTGACTCGTGACTTCCATGACGGGTTGTCCGTCACGAGTGATAGTTCCACATACTTCGACCATCTTACCTGATTCTTGGTTGATAACCGCATTGATCTGCGCGGTGGTGTCAAGGACGTCACCCTTTTTTAGAGGTTGCGCACCTGGGATCATTCGAAATCCATTGGAAAGGTGAACAAGTTTGAGAAGATCCCCATCGATTGCTTTCGGAAAGATTGGTTTGGTAATCGCTTTCCAACCTACAACAATGGCGAAGTCCATTGGTGCAAAAGTTTCTTTGCCCGGACGTTCAACGAAAGCTTCACCGGTATTCCCTACAGCGTGGACAAAGTCATTGATAGCCTCACTCGTTACCGTAGCCCTGCCGCCCTCAAAGGTCGACGTAACAGATGCATTGAACGGTACAGCGTCGTCCCCAAACCAGATCCTGTAATAAAACTCTTTGATACGGTCGTTGCGAGCTTCCATAACCTCATGGATCGGCGCGTATCCAGTCTCTGGATGGTATGTAAACTTGAGAGGAAGCGCGATCGGAGAACCGGACGTAGTTCTCTCTTCGATCATGTTGACCAATATTTCCGTCTTATTGATCAAACTTACTACGACAGTCTTTATGTGCTTGCCGGCTTGGGAAGGTTCCTTGACCGTGATGACGGTCTTTGAAGGTTGCTTAGGATAATCAACTTCAACCACCATCCCGTGCGTAGGAGCGAATATTCTCCGCATTGGGTTCGTTTGGAACCTCTGACCTTGTATGAATACATCCGTGGTAAAGAAAGCATGACGCCACGAGTAATCCTTTCCTCCAAGAAGTTCCATCCAAACGTCCAATTCTGGTAGGGTAGCATTGGCGGCTGATGATAGTCTGAAAATAACCTTGTTCTGAATTTCGGATATAGTAAGACCTTCAATATCCGGATCCTCGGTTGACGAGAGGGCTTTGCTACCGAAATATTCTACGATAGGAATCCTGGATTCATCACCCCCATAGATGTCGCGGACCAAGTATTTGATGTGGTCGTTATGAACACCATCAAGGATATCCTTCACAGGTTCGTCGACAACTCTAGAATATTTGACCGCCATAGGCCCTTGAAGAATGCAGGTTCGGCCAACGTCCTGGTCAACGACGGCTTCCAAATCTTCGGACTGCCAAAGGGAATCCTTCTTGAAGAAGAACTCAAAAGTATCGTCGAGGACGGGGACGAAAGGGACTGGCTTTTGGCCTCGCCTCTGACAGAGTAACAGGAAGTGTTGCACATCTTGAGCATTTATCAGTTGCTTATTTGCTTCTGGGTAGACCTCCAGGACCTTTTTTACGACATCAAAGGGTTGATCAAGCTCTGCGTAATTTTGAATGATAGATGACTTTTCGCCGTCCGAAGTAAAGCGCTCCTCAACGCGGCGGATGAAGTCACCGGTCAACCTAGCCAAACTCTTGTCAATCCATCTTGATTCATGCTTGACGTACATAAGCTCGACCATACGCCGGAGGACCTCGCCGTAGGTCATATCCTCGAGGTCGACAGATTGTCCTGCGGAATTTCTACCAAACCAGACTTTCTGAAAGTCATCGTTCAGCTTCTTGATAATATATTCACGATTCTTCTTCAGTTCAGGGACACGTTTAGCTTTATCCAGACTGAAGATCTTCTGATCCATTTCTGCCCAAAACTTTACACCTCGAGTCGCCAGTTTGTGGATTGGTTCGCCCATTTCGGAGCGAACAGTGATAACACCACCTGCCGGGCCCTTATAAGTCTTCTCCCAGTCACCGTCGTCTAGACCTTCAGCTTCCGTTATAGCCTTCTTCGCGTTCCTGGAGGTGTGAGCTTCCTTTGCCGTCATAACACGGCTACCGAACAAGCAACCATCGAAAGGCATCGGAGGATATCCGAACTTGGCAGACCATGCACCAGTTATGTAAGGGTAGGTATCATCGGCACCACCGAAACCACTACCGGCGATGAGGATCAAATTGTCGCATTTGCGGATTCTGCTATACATCTGCAGGATGGGCTGATGGAAATCCTCAAAGGAATGGTGACCACCACCTCGGCCGCCGGTCCATTGAAGGAGGACTGGGAACGTGGGATTTGCCTTTGCGATGTTGATGCATGCTTGGATAGCTTCCATCGAACCTGGTTTGAAAGCAATGTGCTTGATACCCAGGGTCTCAATGTACTCATTAGCGACTTCGATTGATGGGACGCCTGCACCGATGGTAAGACCCTTGATTGGAACACCGTCAGCACGAAGTCGGGCAAGCATGGGAATTTGCCATCCCATTGCGCGAGGATTCACATAGATCAGATTGACTGTGATACCTCGACCTGCTGGAATAGACTTTTCAATCTTCGAAATAGCTTCCGTCATGGTCCTATCATTGTAGTAGCCGCCGCCAGCAAGTTCAATCTCGTATCCCGCATTGATTGTCGCGGCAACAAAGTCCCAAGGGACTGTAGTAGGCGTCATGCCGGCCACCATGACCGGAGGGAGGCCAAGTAGTCTGCTCATCTTGGTGTCGACGAATGTCTGGCCAGTAGAGGTTTTTATGAGCTTTGGACCGTGTACCTTGACCCAATCCACAGCATATTTGACCGCATGATCACTATCACGGTCGAACAGCTCCGGTTTATACCCTACCTCGGTGTTCGTGCCGTCCATGGCGCCAGCCAGGATCACTCTCACACCAGTTCCATCTTTGTTACGGTTGGTGAGTACACCCAAGCCGGAAATTCCTCCGGGACCGAAGTCAAGGATATGTGTCGCTCTGGGAAACAAGGTAGCTTTCTCCCAGTTCACAGGGTCTTTCGTGATCATACGAACTAGAGCCGGAATGATGTTGGCTGACTGCTCCTCTCTAAGATCCTTTCCTGTGTTGGTATCATACATTGGAATACCTAAGCTCGAGCTCGGGAAAACAATATCCTTCAAGTCTTGTTCAAGTTGTGCAGATGCTTCGGCCAGATACTGACTATGGAAAGGAGCAGTAATTGGCAAGAATCTGTTCACAAAGCGGACTTTACGTTCCGTGAAAGGAATCCTAGTCTGATCAAGACCAGTGGGAGCTTTGACTTTCCGCAGTCTTAGGTTCAAACCGTACAACGAACTTGGTGGACCGGTAACAACAAAGTTGCGTGCACTATTAACAAGAGAAATGGCAATATGACTATTTCCCGGCAAGTGCTGATTTGTGGCATCGATATGGGACTGAACAGCCTCTCTCGACAGGTCACGAATTGATAACATAGGCGTGGGCGTCCCCTCTCCATTCTCAATGGAATCTTGTAGAGTCTGTGGAGTTATCGAAGTCCGAGGATACGCCTGTTGACTGCGCGCGCCGATCCAGAAAAGGGTTGTTAGGGCGTCTTTTGATGCCTTGTCAAACGACTCCCAATTATTCGAGGCCGCAATAGCTGCAGCAGTAACAACACCTTGGGAATGACCTGTGGCTCCGCTAAGTTGGTCTCTTACGTACCCAGGGTGGGTGCCGAAAACCCGGCAGGTCACCACATAGTGCGCGAGCTGAGTAAGTCCAATAAGGGGGAGACTGACGGGTGCAGACACGAGGTAATCGGTATCTGGTTGCGCATCACGGTTGTTCAGCCAGCGGACAACATCGAGGCCTTTCGAGTAGAGTTTTTCTGCTTTTGTATCTCTGGATAGAGTTTGCAAATGTCCTGCGCAGGCATGAACGAAGTCTTCCACCAGCGGTGCGTACGTGAAGTAAACGTCACGTAATTCCTCGAAATATTCTTCAATATTCCCCTGGCCACCAAAGACGGCATAAATGCGCGCATGGCCGTCAACAGCTTCCCGGAGTAGGGCGGATTCGTGGAGCTTGATAGGCCTGTCCGCCGCCACACGGGCGGCGTAGTATGACTTGATCGTCACCAACTTCTTCTGTGTGATACCAGGAAGAACAGCTGCTAATGCGTGGATTTCGTTCCCACGTAGAAATGCTCTCTCGAATTCATTAAGAATGATTTTGAGCACTTCGTCGAATGAAGCCGTGTCGTCCCCTTCTTCAACTTCTTGCGCTATGAAGCCAAGGTATCTCGCTACCAATTCTTCCACAGAAGAAGGCTCGTCATCTTGAGCAAGCTCATCTGTAGGTGCTGGGATTGTCGAAAGGAAGGTATCCTTCAATTGCGATGCGCTGAAGTGTAACGCGGTAGGTATAAGGAACGAATGCTCTAGAGAGCCATGTGAGAGGATAAGCGGTCGGAGGGAAGCTTGAGAACGGGGCGTAGAGACGCCGGTTTGCGGTCCAGAGCCGTACATGTTTGGGTATTAGGAATAGTTCTAATATAGAAAACGCTCAAGCATGCGATTGCCTAATAGGAAGTCAGTCAATATTGGTTCTAGACAGGACAGGTTGGATGTGTTCAGAAGAATCCTTCCTTAAGCGGTATTGAGGATCGATACTCACGTCGAATGGAGACTCAATGCAATGCTTTACTACGAAGACCCTTTCCGAGAGACTTTCTCCAGACTGTAGTTACAGCTCCCTTTGGCTTTGAAGGTAACTCTCGGGGGGAGGGTTGAGAAGAAGGGTTGGACGGAGGAGTATATTGGGCGAAGGAAAGTGTTAAAGAGGAGAAGTTGCAGACGAAAGTTGTTTGGCGGCGGAGATAAGGGGATTCTTTTGAAGGTTGGTAAGGATTAAGAGTTGTTGGTGAGTTATAGGTGGGTTGAAGGAGAATAATTGAGGAGCTTCTCTCTCGCCCTAAGCTCTGGCCTCAGGGTCTCTAAAATAATTTCTATGGGCGGTACTCGAGGTACTTTGGTACTTCCCGTAGCGTTGAGCGGCGACAAGGCCTAACTTTCGGTTGGGAAGCTTAGATCGGCCACTATACAATACCTTACCCTTAACCTCATGCACCGAAACGGGTATGCGTCACGAATGCTAGATAACACCTCACCTGCATTCACCAACACAATGGAAGGAATTGAGTATTTACTATACACTCTACGGGATGATGATTAATCCAGAAGATATCTCATCAAAAATAGAGGTCCTATACTATGTCGTAGTGCTGCAATTGTGCAGTACGTCTTGACAGTACGGATGTTGAGAAACTTTTTTTTTTGACATGAGAGCATTTGCGGGTTGTACGGTACTGTACGGGTACGGGTACGGGAACAAGTAACTGGGGACCAGTGGGGGGCATTGACCGTTCCTGTGCAGCACTTGAGCACTGGACACTGCGTGAGCCAATTAACGTAATTGCCTGGTAACCCCTTAAGTAACCCCAATTTCCTACCAGGCTACCAGTAAGCTTTTGGACCGATGACTGAATTATCCAATCAAATCATCCAAAAACGCATTTTCTGATTAATAAGGTAACATATTTTCCCCCAATCCTGCCCGTTTCGTACTAGCCGAAAACTGGAATAGCCGTTGGGCGGGCAAAAAAGCTCCAAAAGCTCAACACAAGAAAGTGAGCAGATGTTGCTGCATCCTACTTTTTGTTAAGGCTCCACAGGCTCCCTAATCTACACTACACTATCTTCAATCCTCTTCCCATATCTTCTCCATTGGTGTCTTCGAGTAAAAGAGTTGCGCTTGCTTCCTACTTTCACAATAATTAGAGCTGGACACACGACCTCATCATAACTTCCCCCAAAGTTTCACCTCTTCCCGTCTTCTCTCTCCAACCCTCCACCCTGGGGATATTGATGCACTCATTTTCTACCGCTTGACTACGATCTTTAACGATTAATTCTAATACCTACCTTCTACCATCTACCAATTACTGACAAATCACGATGCGCCCAGAAGTAGAGCAAGAGCTCGCCCACACCCTTCTAGTTGAATTACTCGCATATCAATTCGCCTCGCCAGTGCGGTGGATCGAAACCCAAGATGTCATCCTTGGGGATAAGTCCACAGAGCGGATCGTGGAAATCGGTCCAGCAGACACACTCGGTGTAATGGCAAAACGAACTCTTGCCTCCAAGTACGAAGCACACGACGCTGCATTGTCACTGCAGCGACAAATTCTCTGTTACAATAAAGACCCAAAGGATATCTACTACGACGTTGATCCGGTGGAAGATGAACCAGCACCAGGCCCAAGCAGCAGTGAATCTGCTCCAGCGCCGTCCTCAGTACCAGCAGCATCAGCAGCTCCAGTCGCAGCAGCTTCTCCAACCCCCAGTGCAGGTCCCGCTGCTCAAGTTGCCGATGCTCCCGTAACAGCTACAGATATCCTAAGGGCATTAGTTGCCCAGAAATTGAAGAAGCCCCTTATGGACATTCCGTTGAGCAAGGCGATCAAGGATTTGGTGGGAGGTAAGCGATTCAAGACTTGTATTTCTAGGGGTGTAAGACTAACTCTATCGATTTTCCAGGTAAATCGACCCTCCAGAATGAGATTCTAGGCGATCTAGGAAAGGAATTTGGTTCCACACCTGAGAAACCTGAAGATACCCCCTTGGACGAACTTGGAGCCTCCATGCAGGCTACCTTCAATGGTCAGCTAGGCAAACAATCTTCGTCTTTGATAGCGAGATTGGTATCATCGAAGATGCCTGGAGGTTTCAATATCACGGCTGTACGGAAACACTTAGAGATGCGGTGGGGACTTGGCCTTGGAAGACAAGACGGTGTCCTCCTCCTGGCACTCACTGCCGAGCCCGCTTCTCGTCTTGCCTCTGAGAATGATGGAAAGGCGTGGTTAGATGAGATGGCCAATAAATATGCATCAACCGCGGGCATTAGCTTATCTGCGCCGACAGCGGGCGGAGATGCTGGAGGTGCAGCTGGTGGCATGATGATGGATCCTGCTGCTATAGATGCTTTGACCAAGGACCAGAGGGCTCTCTTCAAGCAACAGCTCGAATTGTTCGCCCGATATCTCAAAATGGACCTCCGAGCAGGTGACAAAGCTTTAGTCAATTCACAACAGAGCAACAGTGCTCTTCAGCAGCAACTGGATCTCTGGAACGCGGAACACGGTGATTTCTACGCTTCCGGCATAGAATCCTCCTTCACCCCTCTTAAAGCACGTGTTTACGATTCATCCTGGAACTGGGCGCGACAAGACGCTCTCAACATGTACTACGACATCATTTTCGGCAGACTCAAGGCAGTAGACCGTGAGATTGTCAGTAGGTGCATCAACCTCATGAACCGTTCTAACCCGTTATTATTGGACTTTATGCAATATCACATTGATCATTGCCCAACTGAGCGGGGAGAAACCTATGAGTTAGCGAAATATCTGGCTGAACAACTCATTGAAAACTGCAGAGATGTTCTCAACGAGGCTCCGGTTTACAAAGATGTTGCTATTCCGACTGCGCCTACTCTAGAAATTGACGCACGCGGTAATATGATCTATGCCGAAATGCCCAGACCCAGCGTACGAAAGCTCGAGCATTATGTTCGAGAGATGGCCGAAGGCGGGAAACTTTCCGAATATGGTAACCGCACCAAAGTGCAAAACGACCTCCAGCGCATATACAAGCTCATTCGGCAACAACACAAGCTTTCCAAATCCTCTCAACTACAGATCAAGAGTCTTTACAGCAACGTCATCCGCTCTCTATCCATGAATGAGGGTCAAATTATGCCATCCGAGAACGGTAAGGCCAATGGCTTTGCTAAGAAGGGCGGCCGTCAAGGTCGTGTAAATGGCAACCTCAAACATGGCAAGGTTGAGACTATCCCCTTCCTCCACTTGAAGAGGAAAGATGATCATGGATGGGAATATAGCAAAAAGCTCACTGGAGTCTACCTCGATGGTCTCGAGAAGGCAGCAAAATCCGGTGTGACCTTCCAGGGAAAGAATGCGCTGATGACCGGTGCAGGCGCTGGCTCCATTGGAGCAGAGGTGCTCAAGGGCTTGATTAGCGGTGGTGCCAAAGTTGTTGTCACTACTAGTCGTTTCTCACGAGAAGTCAACGAATACTATCAGTCGATGTACTCAAGGTACGGCGCTCGAGGCTCTCAATTGATTGTTGTTCCCTTCAACCAAGGCAGCAAGCAGGACGTCGATGCTTTGATCTCTTACATCTACGATACCAAGAAGGGTCTCGGGTGGGACCTTGATTATGTTGTACCGTTCGCCGCCATTTCCGAGAATGGACGAGAAATTGATAACATCGATTCCAAGTCTGAACTCGCGCACCGTATCATGTTGACAAACCTGCTAAGATTGTTGGGCGCGGTCAAAGCGAAGAAGTTTGAGAATGGCTTCGAGACGCGTCCGGCCCAGGTTATTTTGCCATTGTCTCCCAATCACGGCACTTTTGGTAACGACGGCCTATATGCTGAATCTAAAATTGCCCTTGAGACCCTTTTTACTCGCTGGCACTCGGAAAGCTGGGGCAATTTCCTTACCATCTGCGGTGCGGTCATCGGCTGGACTCGCGGCACCGGTCTTATGGCAGGGAACAACATTGTTGCCGAAGGGATCGAGAAATATGGTGTCAGAACTTTTTCGCAGCAGGAAATGGCTTTCAACCTTCTCGGTCTTATGAGCCCTGACATTGTAAATCTCTGCCAAGTGGAACCTGTTTGGGCGGATCTAAATGGAGGTTTCCAGTATATTCCTAACCTGAAGGATCTGATGACGGACCTTCGCAAGGAGTACATGGAGACAAGTGAAATCCGCAAAGCAGTCGCCAAGGAGACAGCGATCGAAAATAAGATCGTCAACGGAGAAAAGAGCGAAGCACTGTATAATAAGGTCACCGTTCAAGCCCGCGCAAACATGAAGTACGACTTCCCGACGCTTCCTGATTGGGACTCGGAGGTCAAGCCTCTTAACGAGAATCTCAAAGGCATGGTTGACCTGGAGAGGACGGTTGTTGTCACTGGTTTCGCTGAAGTTGGCCCATGGGGTAATTCCAGAACTCGCTGGGAGATGGAAGCGTACGGACAGTTCTCGCTTGAAGGCTGTGTAGAAATGGCATGGCTCATGGGTCTTATTAAGAACCACAACGGACCGCTTAAGGCCAAGAGTTACTCAGGTTGGGTTGATGCCAAGACCGGCGAACCTGTCGACGATAAGGACGTGAAGGTCAAATACGAAAAGCATATCCTTGAACATTCGGGTATTCGTTTGATCGAGCCTGAGCTTTTCAACGGCTATGACCCCAAGAAGAAACAGCTTCTCCAAGAAGTACAGATCGAGGAAGATTTGGATCCTTTCGAAACATCCAAGGAGACGGCCGAGGAATTCAGGCGCGAGCATGGCGACAAGGTTGAAGTCTTTGAAATTGCCGACTCTGGCGAATGGACTGTACGTCTAAAGAAGGGTGCAACTCTTCTTATCCCGAAGGCTCTTCGATTTGATCGTCTCGTCGCAGGCCAGATTCCGACCGGTTGGGATGCTAAGAAGTATGGCGTTCCGGACGACATCATTTCCCAGGTTGATCCTGTGACTCTCTTCGTACTTGTCTCCACTGCTGAGGCGTTACTTTCTTCTGGTATAACTGATCCATACGAGTTCTACAAGTATGTCCATATCTCGGAAGTGGGTAACTGCATTGGTTCAGGAATTGGCGGAACGAGTGCTCTCCGTGGAATGTACAAGGACCGTTACTTAGATAAACCTTTGCAAAAGGACATTCTCCAGGAATCATTCATCAATACTATGAGCGCTTGGGTCAACATGTTACTACTTTCCTCCACCGGTCCCATCAAGTCACCTGTTGGTGCCTGTGCTACTTCGGTCCAGTCGGTTGATATTGGTTATGATACCATTGTGCAAGGCAAGGCGAAGATCTGCGTTGTTGGTGGATTTGACGATTTTCAAGAGGAGGGCTCTTATGAGTTTGCTAATATGAAGGCTACAAGCAATGCGGAAGACGAGTTTGCCCATGGACGGACGCCTAAGGAAATGTCCAGGCCTACAACGACCACTCGAAGTGGTTTCATGGAGTCTCAAGGTGCTGGTGTCCAAGTCATTATGAATGCGAAACTTGCACTGGAGATGGGTGTTCCAATCTACGGCATCATTGGCTTCACTGCAACGGCTACCGACAAGATTGGTCGCTCAGTGCCGGCTCCTGGACAAGGGTTACTAACAACCGCCAAAGAGGCACCATCCAAATTCCCATCGCCTCTTCTGGATATCAAGTATCGGAAGAGACAGATGGATCTTCGCAGAGCAAACATCAAGCAGTGGCAAGAGTCGGAACTTTTGTACCTTCAAGAAGAAGTGGCTGCTATGAAGGCGTCCAGGGAGAACTTCAACGAAGCCGAGTATATGGCACATAGGGCGGATCATATCGCCCGTGAGGCCAAACGACAAGAAAACGATGCTTTATCCAGCTTGGGTAATAATTTCTGGAAACAAGATCCAAGAATCGCGCCCCTTAGAGGAGCCCTAGCAACTTGGGGTCTCACTATCGATGATCTCGCTGTTGCTTCCTTCCACGGAACCTCAACCGTTGCAAACGATAAGAACGAGTCAGACGTCATTTGTCAACAACTACGCCACCTTGGTCGTAAAAAGGGTAATGCTATTCTTGGTGTGTTCCAAAAATACTTAACTGGCCATCCAAAGGGTGCAGCAGGTGCTTGGATGTTCAACGGTTGTCTCCAAATTCTAAATAGCGGCATGGTTCCAGGCAATCGAAACGCGGATAACGTGGATAAAGTTCTCGAAAAGTTCGACAATATCGTGTATCCTAGTCGAACCATTCAAACAGATGGTATCAAAGCTTTCTCACTTACGTCCTTCGGATTTGGACAGGTCGGTGCCCAAGCTATCGGTATTCATCCAAAGTACCTCTTCGCTGTCCTTGACCAGGCACAATACAATGCGTACAAGGTCAAGGTCGAGTCACGACAAAAGAAGGCTTACCGCTATTTCCACGATGGCCTCATCAACAATACCATGTTCCGTGCCAAAGATAATTCTCCGTATCAAGAGGCTCAGCAATCCGAGATATTCCTCAATCCTCAATCCCGCGTCGATATTGAAAAAAGGACTGCAGAATATGTCTACCCCGAATCAGGGCAGAAGCAACCACAGGATAAGAAAAGGACGGAAGAAACCCGGCGCATGGTAGAATCGTTAGCCAATGGAACAGCGACGAAAAATTCGAAGATTGGCGTCGACGTAGAATCAGTCTCTGCAATCAATATTGAGAATGAAACCTTCTTGGAGAGAAACTTCACTCCTATGGAACTAGAATATTGCAGAATGGCCCCATCACCGCAGTCTTCATTTGCTGGGAGATGGAGCGCAAAGGAGGCAGTGTTTAAAGCATTAGGCGTACAAAGCAAAGGTGCTGGAGCTGCATTGAAAGATATTGAGATCAGAAGCGACGAGAAAGGTGCACCTATCGTAAATGTAAGTTTCAATACCCACAACGTGAAATGACAGTTGACTAATGATTCTTCAGTTGATGGGTGATGCTCAAGCAGCGGCAAAGAAAGCTGGTGTGAAGAACGTCAGTGTTAGTATCAGCCATAGTGATGATCAGGCCGTGGCAATCGCAGTATCTACCTTTTAGAGATGGTTCTCATCACCAAGCTATCGGAAGTGTTTGTGTAGATACTGGTTTTTGATGATAAATTCCGACTTTGTTGTCCTTTCAACGTTTAACTAAAGGTCAGGCGCTGGGTGAAGTTCGGTGTATATAGTTAGCTGCTTGAATCATGTCTCCCTTAGTCCTAGGGGAAGTGATTTGAAAATCAATTCACATTCAAGAATCCATCCATATCGTATAGCGATCGACAGTTATCATCCCTAGCGCTTTAGGAGACATTGGGAATGTCATAAACTGTATCGTGCAGGTAAAAGGTTAGGTTAGATGTTTAATCTCGTATTAGGATATCTTGTTACTTTCCCTGTCGTTCTACCACGGCAGAGACGTGATGTGGAGTCTGGAAATGTACTGTACCTACCGAACAGCTCCCCGAAAACTAGAACTAGTCCGTACAAATGAAGTGAAGTTAAGTTGAACCTCAAGAATCCCATAGAAGTCATGCCCTTCTTCCGAAAATTCGCAGAGTACCTTGTAGTTTCAACTGCGACAAGAACTAGCAGCTAGCTGTGGTATACTAAAGACACGTACTTCATCTAACCCTCACACGACGAGCTCTCTCTCCGCAAGCTCAATCCCGGTAGAAATAAACCGGTCTTCCTCGATCATGCTGTCCGCAAAGTCCCCCTTAAGCATTTGAAAAAGCACCGACCGAAATGTATTGAAGCGCGAATTCTGCAGAGGTATCTGGTCAGGTCCTAGCTTTGAGCTTCAGCGACGGTACTTAGAGCGTAAATGGAGAGCGCTGGAAGGGCGTGAGAATCAATTGTAGGAGAATGAGGACTTGAAGAGCTTGAAATATGATGTTGGAACACGAATCGCAGACCATTTTGAGGTTATTGATAGAACGTCTGAAGAGGTGCGCAGTACAGACACACCAAATCTAGGATTGCTCAAATTCTAAACCTACATAATGTTTTGTCTGCTTACATTTATATACATCCGGTAACGATCCGGTGCGGCGATAGTCCGCTCATCCAAAGTTCAAGGCCATCTGACGGTACTTTCAAGATCAGAGTCACTAAGGATGATAAATACGCAACATTTCACCTTATAAGCATCTTCTTCAATTCCACTATTAGTGGAGCGGAAGGTGGAAAGCTACCTACGTGATTCTATCCCGCACATCAAGTCTACACGAAACTGCGGATGGAGACGAGCGTTAGGCGTTTATTAAGATAAGAGCTGCTCTTCTCAACATAAAGCTGTCCTCATAACCATGCGTGTGAGATCCGGTAAGAACAACACAAATCAAGAACAAATCTCAATGCACACCGTGCTGGATTTTCCACTTCCAACCCTCCAACCACCAATCAGGGGTGGAATCTATGAAGATACTCGCCATTGATGGAGAATGGTATTGCACTGCTCATGAAAGTTGTACGCACTTAAAGGTTGGCTTAAAGCGTCTAATGTAAAGGCAGCTTACGATAAGACTGGCAGTTAGCCGATCGACCTAAAACACTACTTATTCAAATCTATAACAATTGGGAACTACCCGAAACCGGTATTCTGCCCTACGGTGTCCCGATTACCGTTTCTCGAGGATGCCGCTAATTGTGAGTAATTTAACCGTCATCTCGAACTTCCTGAATAACAGCTCAGAAAGAATAGCGTAGTATTATGGAGTACACTGCTATTAGACAACAATCATTGCATATTGACCTTATCCTTGCTGTTGTCTCATATCAGTAGTCACGAATCATTTGCCCGTAGTCAGTTAACCTTTCGTTCCTTTCTACGCTGGAAACATGAACAACATTCAGAACTCGATAATCCTCTTCATCCACTATGTTAACACGTGACCGATTATCTACACTATCTGGAGATGGTACGGCTTCCAGGACGGCTAGTCATGCGTGATGGACTGCTGGCATTGTGTTGACTCAGTCTGGAAATACTTTTCCGCTATATCATCTCTAAAATGGTATTATACCAAAAGTTCTTGGAAAGCATGATCTGCACCCCAAGACTATAGAGGCATGCTCGCTAGTTTCAATACCTCACTATCGAATGAGAGTACATCCTTATTGTAAGCTCCAGGTTATAGAATGTTATTAAATGAAGAACCCTGCAGAAATCCTCGGTCCAGTACCGCGAGATCACAATCAAATACATTTCTCCACAATCCTTAGACAGTAACAGCTTAGGACGGCAATAGGCTGATCCCGTTCTTGCCGAAAACATGTGGGGTACCCCATGGGAAAGATCTCTATAAAGTAGAGAGAAAAGAGGATCCAAATTCAATCAGATCTTTGATCATTGGAAAAGACATTGATCTCGTTTTCTTCGTCCTGCAAAAAGATATTAGGCTCATACCGTCATACAATCTTCCACAAAATGGCACACGCCTCTTCACTACCGCCCCTACCAATAGAAAAGTCGGACATCAAGCAAATAGAGGTTACCGCCGAAGAAGATGTCGGCGTTGATAAGAGCGCGTATCGTGTAAGGGAGAGTGAAGTCTCCCCGGCGCAGAAGCGAATGGAGGCAAAGATCATGTGAGTAAGGAAGTTACTTCACTCAAGCTATCACTGGTTTCGTGGCATATAGCCATCTCTAAAGTGCAAATTCAACGTTTACTCTATTGGAATTCGTCCTTGATGTCATACAGCTGGCCCTCACTTCTCTCACGCGCGAGAGTTAGAAGGATGAATTCAATTATTATTCACTATTCCTAACAGGTCACTCTAAGCATCATCTGTGACTGATATCAATTCCTCTAGCCGGAAAGTAGACTGGAGATTAATCCCCATCCTCGGCGTGCTATACTCAATATCTGGTATTGACCGGGTGAACCTCTCAAACGCTCGTGTTGCTGGGATGAACGAGGACCTTCATTTCAATATTGGCGATAGATACTCAATTGCTCTCTTGGTCTTCTTTGTTACTTATTTTCTTTTTGAGCTCCCTACAACTCTAGTTTTGCGCCCCATTGGTCCGCGTCTCTTGCTTCCGTCCCTCGCCGTTTCATGGGGTCTAGTCATGTTAGGCATGGGTTTTGCGAAGGACTGGCGTGTCATCGTTGTCTGTCGAATGCTGATTGGTATATTTGAGGCTGGGTTCCTACCATGCTGCATGTATCTCCTAAGCTGCTGGTATCAACGCTATGAGGTGCAAACCCGGTAAATTCATTCCCCCTTATACCGATGTACTTTTGTAACTGAATTCTCACTATTTGAAAGCATGGCATACTGGTACCTCATCAACCTTTTCGTATCCGCCTTTGGAAATATCCTCGCATATGCCCTCATCAAACTTGACGGCACCTATGGTATTGAAGGCTGGCGCTGGATCTTCATCATCGAGGGGGCTTTCACAGTGGGCTTCGCACTCATCTCCTATCCAATGATTTTGGGCTTCCCCGACCAAGTCCTGGCTACAGGGAAGAGCAGCACCTTCACCCAGCAGGAGCTGGAAGTCGTACTCGACCGTGTAGAGCGAGATCGCGGAGACGCAAAACCAGACAAAGTAACACTGCCGAAGGTCTTACATCATATGCGAAACTGGCATCTCTGGGTCTACGGATTTATGTTTATGGGTTGCTCGGCACCAATATATGTGTTTGCATATTTCATCCAAACGATCATAAAGACCATGTATACCGATACTGCGATTGTTTTCCTCCTGTGCGCTCCACCATACCTCTTCAGCATCATCTGGACTGTCGGCTGCGCTTGGCTAAGCGACAAACATAAGATGCGAATGCCGTACATGGTTGCGAATGCCGGTCTCACTTTTACTGGGATCTTGATCACTGCATATTCCGCCGTACGTATTCCTTTCACGCTCTTTCAAGAGGAGTATCGATGTCGAATTACTGACGCTTCTTTTCCTTCAGAATACCGGTGCCCGCTACTTCGGGATTTTCTTGGGAGTCTCAGGCTGCAACGCCAACCTCCCTTGCATCATCGCTTTCCAGTCCAACAATCTCAGGGGTAACTGTCGACGTAGTGTGGGGACGGGTATTCAGCTCCTATTCGCGTCAATCGGGGGCATATATGCCAGTACAACCTTCATGCAACGGGAGGCCCCGGCTTACAGAAGCGGAGTGTGGGCGGCGTGTGGGACACAGTTTCTCCTTATCATTTTGATAATTGTGATGACCATGGACTTTAGACGAAAAAATAGGAGAGCCGATGAACAGGGAGTTATCATCCAGGAGGATAGGGTATTTAGGCATACTTTTTAAGCGGGAGTATGCTTGAACAAAGTCAAAAACTCCTTGAACTTGATTCACCTCCTTCATGCAGAGAAATGGCCATATGATCATGTTCCTTTTTGTTCTCCTTGTTCTTTACCATAACCAGGGCAAATCATTCGTTGGACATTTATTCTAGCATGTTATGAATCCCACATCTTATAACAGATCAATGCCTTGTTCTACCAGACTTTTGTATGTATACACGATACCAGAAGTTCCGGAAGATTCGAAAAATGCAGTAGCATCGTCTCATAGGCGAGACTTTGGGAACCATGTGCTCGATTGGCACTTGCCAGAACAGGCAATATAAGCACATAATTTCGGAAAGCGGATACCTTGGATCCATCTATGCTCCTTCAGTCGGGCAAGTTGCTTTTATTATCTTTTGAATATCGAGTTCCCTAACTCTAATTATGCTTCAATATCAACATTCTGCATATTTCCGTCTCTTTTAGTCTCGGGATCCGGTGACTACTGTTTTCTACCATCAGTTATTGCCCAACTCTACCTAAGCTCTCGTTTCTACATAATGCTGCATCACTCGTCTGTCATGATTGGTACGCCGTCTGCAGACGAGAAGTTCCAAGAACTCTTTGCCCTCTACAAATGGGAAAAGTCAATCATACGAGCGTTTATCAAATTATTGGATGTGAATGAAAATGATTCCCGCGTTCGAGGTCCCGGATCGGAAATTATTGGAGACGCGCACGCGTGGATCATCGACAGGAAGTGTCATGAAGAAGAAGATTATCTCTCGCACATGGAGGCGTGTCACCCAAGCCTCTCTCAACTGGCAGCAGTGATGTCACAAAGGTTTCGTATGATGTGAAGCCAACTTCTTATCTGATTAGTAGCTAATATTTCCAGCCCCGAGATAGGTCCAAAGGACGAGAACGAGCTACCTACGGACGATCCAGCCATTGATCAAACAAACTGGGAACAACTGTTAGGAGATGGTAACTTCATCGTCATAGATTCGATACTCGTCCGTAGTAAATATCGAGCGAAGAATCTGGACAAGTTAATTCTCCGTAGGCTCTGGGCAAACCTGCAGCAGCTAGAGGGTAAGGTCGGGAAAGTTACTGTTGGGTTTACTTTCTACCACTCCCAACCTTCAGAAGAAAAGCCAAACCCATACTCAGGGACGGGGGGATGTTTGATCCCTGAAGACCTCCTCTTGGCGGCGGGCTATCGTCAACTCTATCATACGGATTGGTGTTACTTTGTACCGACCGCTCTACAACCCAAGAGCTCTGAACCAGTCGTACCAGTCGCACCAGTCGTACCACGAGAACCGCCACAGCCATCGGATCTTGAATCAGAGAAAGCTATTGTGAATACCCTGCTGGCCCGCTCAATAATGGCTCAAGTAGACAAAAGCTTTGCTCCCGCAGGGGATGCGGATATTGACTTAACAGCGTCATCATGGGCTGGCCGGAGAAACAAGGACTTACCGGAAGGAAATACTATAGTCCCGGTCCCTCTCGTCGAGAAAGAATGCACATGTCAACGCTGCATCGACGGTTACATAAGCCCGCGCATGCGAAAGGCACTCCTCAACGCAGCACTAGCCATAATAGAGTTTATGGACAATCTCTTACTACACCCCGACAAGCGAGAACCCATCGATGAAGATATCTGGACCGTGAT
Source organism: Patellaria atrata CBS 101060 (assembly GCA_010093705.1). Classification (NCBI taxonomy): domain Eukaryota; kingdom Fungi; phylum Ascomycota; class Dothideomycetes; order Patellariales; family Patellariaceae; genus Patellaria; species Patellaria atrata. The sequence continues at coordinate 91,665 of MU006091.1, forward strand.
ACCCCGCGGCATAAGATGCGAGATGATGACGTTCGATCTGCATATATGGCTCCGTAGACTTGTGGAGTGTCTGTACAAGTGCTTATTGGAGAACTTAGTCCCCACCTATTCTAATATCCAGTTGATACTGGAACGTAAACAGAGACCCAGCGAGGTACTCAACGCGTTGGGACCGCTGGGATGCTTTTCACAAACATTGAGGATGTGGTTCGGTTTCGCGAAGTGGAAGGGCGGCGATAACTGGGATGAGAAGTACAAAGACTGGCATCATGACTATTGGCTTGAGTTGCCGGAGTGTCGCAACGACAGGCGGTTCGACTTCGTGGAGGCTAAATTTACTGAGCGGCGCGTGATGGATTACCGGCAGGATGATCCCATTTTTTTCGTTTTGTAAGACTTTACATAGGTATGGGGCTGGTAATCTGAGGACACCGTATTCCTAGTGAAACGTTACCGCGGTGAATCTTACGGAATTGTGTTTGCCCAACGAAGGAGGAACTTCTACCCAAGGAAATAGAATACATGCTGAGTTCAGAACTAGCCTGGGACTTGCGTTGGAGTGCTCTTCCAAGTAGAAATCTTCATTTGGTGCAATTCCCAACGCGAAAAACTGGTGAGTAGCCGCATTTGGGTTTGTTGGGCCATCACAATACTCTTACCCATACGGTCGGCCGGCTCATGGTTATTATGGACACGAAGACAGCGAGATAAGCATCGAATCCAGGGTCAGGAGGTGGCGGATGAGTCAGAGAACACGCCGAGAAATGGGTTTGGGGGACCGAAGAACGCGGAAGGCGGTATAACTGGAATGTTAAGTCTTGCTCCTCGAGGTTCAACAAATGCAGGTTCTGGGTGAAACAGACCTTAACTAGAATAAGACGTTGGTGTTGGTGAGGCTGAAAGTGAATCTACAGTTGCAAAGGGGTTGACAAGATGTGAAGAAAGAAGCCCCGAAGAATGGTCAGTGGAACTTCTGGAAAGCCATAGTTTTCTTGTTAAGGTAGTAGATGGTGTAGAACTAAGCATGACATCGAAATCTTCCAACGAGAATATGATTGACATAGTTAATCCCATGGTGAATTTTCTTCATTGACAAAGTCAAAGATCGTCTAAGTGTGCGTCATTTTCATCACTGTGATCTTTATTTTCTTTCCCAGCGTTTGTATTGAATGAAATAAATGCGATATGAGCGAGAGAATGGTAATATTTACTGGGAAAATTATACTATAAGGGTAATACCTAACAGGCTCAACCGATCACACGTCTTGGGTATATTGTAAACTGGGCAGCGCCTCAGCACCAAAGTGACCATGCAAAGCTAAGAAAGGGGCCTTATGGTGGGCTGAGATTTTATTCGAAAAAGCCGCCATCGCTCTCATCTTCTTCTAACACGCCGTCATCTACTGATCTAACAGGTTGGCCACGGCCTTCTCTCCTCTTGGATGGTCCGAACTGCTTTTTCATGACGTGAACATCCAAGGTGGGATTCTGGTCAGACGCTTCGATCTCCAGATGAGCTGCATTTTCGTCCCGGTGGGGGGTAGGTCCGTTTAAACCCTTAGGCATTGACTCTCGAGACGCGTATTCCTCTACTGGTAGACTATTACGTAGTTTATTTAATGTGCCTTCTTTCATAGCTTGCTCAACGGCCTTCCACATCTCCCGGTTCCCATGCTTTTGTGTGTCTACATCCCGCTTGTCTCTATTGTCATCACTCCTATCTCGTCCACTAGATGGGTATAGAGCAGAGTAAGCTTGAGCTAAAGGATAATATTGAGTGTAATTTAGATCAACTTCGGCAATGTGAACGCACAGCCGCAAATTGTCGATATCGCTTGGGTCGGACGCCTCATCCAGTTGCTTCTTTACATGCCTAAGATGACGAGTAGCTTTCTTCCGATCTATACCAAAGCGCAGTTAGAGGATCTATTGGTCCAGCATTTGAAGTTTAGGATCTTTACCGAAGAATCTGACCATGTGGTACTTTCCAATCATTTCTTGCTTCTGAATCTCTGCTTTAGTAACCACTAAGTCACGCTCACAAGCTACCAGTTCGCGCTCCCTCGCCACTCTTAGATCAGCAGGTAAATCATCCCGATTTTCCAGTTGGCGTCGCAGGTCACGTATACGTTTATTGATCGGGCCAATAGTGTGCTTCTTCGGCCGGGAAACACCTCCCTCGAACGGATTTGGTTTCCTCTTCTTCCTTTGTGGTGCTTCCGTGAAACCCTTGATCTGAGCTTTACGAGAAGGGTGGACAGAGGAATTAGGCCGTGTGGAGTGTCCTTCAATCTTCCTTTTAAGCGTCATGTGGGGGGGTTATGGTGGTTTGTATGTTATGTGTCTAATTCATAGACCGTGAGAAAAAGTCAGGAGGTTTAAAAGATTAGATTTGCCAAGAGATATGATAAGCTCCTTCCAAACTAATAATAAGCGGATGATGGGAGACTCAAATGACTTCAACTGTCAACTGATGCTAATACTCTCACCTACAGATAGTAACTAGTACTATCTATGACCATCTATCGCCATGCGCAAAGAGATCACTTTTGAGCGACTAGAGCTCCACTCCTCTACATCTCATCTATGACTCTTTCTCGCTCAACCAGTATATACTTCCCTTGAGTGTCGACATGGAAGCGGCCATACGATGGTCCCCTCATGCTACCCAGAATACTCCTAGATTCATCATTGTAGATGTCGCTGGGAATCGGCTACGTCTCTGTGAAATTGAGTCCTTTGAAGACTCCAAGGTCAGGTACAAACAAGTTGCTCTACGGGACAAATTACCGAATTTCACTGCTTTTGATTGGTCGAAAACACAAGAGTCAATTGTTGGCCTAGGTTCAGCTTCTGGGGAGGCCATTCTTGTTCAGATCGGTGCGCAGAAATCGACCTCGAGTTCTCAATCAGATTTGATCCATTCTTTCCCTCTCAAACATCAAAGGAAATGCAACTCGATAGCCTTCAGTACAAAGAATTATCTCGCCACAGGATTGGATAAGGTACGGAATGACTTTTGCATGAACGTCTATGATCTCAATGAAGGATCTCTCTCCCCTAGTACAGAGCCATATAAAAAGCTTGCGAGCTCCGAGGCGATAACAAGTATCAAATTCTTTCCCAGTCAACCGGATACTCTCATTGCTGGTGTGTCTCGTCAATGCGTTAGAATCTATGATCTACGAGGTAAATCTCTATTCTGGGAGCCTCCTTTTCGATGCTGACATAAACCGTGTAGACTCTGCAGGAATCGGTGCCGCTCAGTTTCCCACCAGACAGGTTCACAATGTAGCAATTGATCCCCTTGATGAGAACTACTTTGTGACTGCGGGACCCTCAGGCGATCCAAATGTCTGTGTGTGGGACCGTAGATTCGCATCACGCGTATCTCCATTAACCCCTGGAGAGGGGGGTCCAGCAGGCTCCATTCTTGATTTACGGCCTGCTATTGACAATAGGATGGGCTCAACTATCTGGACATTGCGGTTTAGCGGAACCAGGCGAGGATGCTTTGGCATTCTCTCTAACACAGGTGAAGTCAAAATTATTGAACTGGCGGAATATACGGCGAAACCCTCTCCTCAGACTGTTCCTTATAATAGCTTCGGCGGTAGCCCTTGGCTTTCCCAACATTACACTAAACTCACGCACAGTCTAAGATATCCATATTATCATGAACACCAAGGTCAAGACCCAACTGCGAGAGTCATAGCTTATGATTTTATGGTTCCTAGTTACCCAACATATGGAGATTCTGTGCTTGCTTTACATCCTAGCCGAGAGATTGGGGTGCTCAAAATTCCGACCTCATCTCCGCAGTTAGACATTACTGCGATGGATGAATTGATTTCATGGAATCCTGGACTAAGTGTTGTGCGGGCGCTGAGTACGAATCTAAGTGTTGCAGAGGACCTCATAAAATTGAGACAAAAAGCTGCATCGTTGAAAGTACAAAATGGGAGTTCTAAGACGCAGACAAGCGCAAATGAGCATATAATGAACTTGAGTAGTTGTGAGAGACACGAGCTTTTGCTCGGTCTTGGTTCTTCCGAGACATCGGATTTTGGAGACTATCTCAAAACTCTCAGTACCCAACGTCGTCGATGTCGGGAAGGCTATTCTTTGAAATGTAGAAGAAACAAGATAATACTCCAAGACGACCCTTGGCTGGTAGAACTGTGGGATACCATCGGGCGCATGGAACATTTAGCGGAGGACGACGGTATGGTTGCTGACTGTCTTGATCTCAGCTATCTTGGTGTTACAGCGATAACTCTCGAAACATTCGAGCCGGAGTCTTCATTAAGTCGGCTTGTGGGCACGGATTCGTTCTCTCCTGCCAAATTCGAAGCTGCTGTTGGTAGTATTATAAAGCTGAAGGGATACCCAGACTTCTATGGTGCCTCTACAGAGAAACCGAAGCACCGACAACTCGGCCTTGCGTTATGTGGATGGACGTTCTCAGAGGAAATAGCCCGCGAACAGAGCATGGAACTCATTGATCGTGGTGAATACTACAAAGCAATAGTACTAGCTGTATTCAAAGGCTATAAGAGTGTGTCCCTCGATCTACTGAAATACTGCGTGCAACAGAGGCTGGTTGAGAACATTGGTCTGGGAGCTGTGATTGCATGCGACTCAGTCAATGAGGAACAACGAGGCATGTGCGAATGGATGGCAGAAGAATCAGAAGACCCTTATCTCACCGCTCTTCTAGCCTACTTTGTGAGTGGCGATTGGAGTGTTATAGCAAAGATGACTCAATTGTCCCTAATCGACCGGGTTGGTATCGCTCTCAAATACCTCGAGGACAACCCCTTGAAAGAATTCTTGGAGCAAGAAACATCCCATGCTACCGCTTGTGGCGATATTGAAGGGATTATTCTCACGGGACTCGACGAAATAGCTATCACCCTTTTTGAAAACTATATCGCAAAGTTCGACGACCTTCAAACTGCTGTCCTCGCTTTATCTTTTACTAACCCACGATATTCACCCAAGGAAGAAGAACGCTTTGAACTTTGGAAAGAAACCTATCTTATGCAAATGCAATCGTGGCGAACGTTTCTCGAGCGAACCCGCTTCACTGCTCAGCATAACGAAAAGTCGGTCGCTCGAGACGGTCGGATCTTAAATCCTTCATCAGGTCGGCAGCTCTCCATTCGTTGTAATAATTGCCAGCAAAGCCTTACGCTCAATGACGACCGTATTTATATTGAGGGTAGCGAACCACCCACCACTAATACCGCCGGTCTTACTGAAAGCAAGTCTCGTCGCGGCCCGCTGGCTGCATCTGGACTTGTCTGCCCGAAATGCGGCGTTCACATGCCTAGGTGCGGTATCTGTATGATGTGGCTTGGCTCACCAGATCCTGCTAAACCAGGTGGTGCTGCAGCATTGGCTGAAGAAGACCCTATGGGCAAGTTCATGACCTTCTGTATGACCTGTACGCATGGGTTTCATGCAGGCCATGCTAGAGACTGGTTTGCAAAGCATGCAATGTGCCCCGTTCCAGATTGCCAGTGCATGTGTGGTTTACGGCATTGAGGCATTCACGGAATGCTACTCCGGCTCCTAGAGAAGTATGGATTTGAACTGTTCGATAAACCTGAAATCGAGAGAACCCATAGTCCATGGATGCAATGGCATATATGCTCATTCGGGTGGACAGCTTGACTCTGATATCGTTACCATCAGGAGGGTAAAAGACATCTTCTAGTAGACTCAAAGGTAATGCTAAGTTTGCTCAATCAAGCAATGCTTTGATTCCGAAATCCTCTTGATAGTGGTTTTTTGGTCTTCAGAGGCAATGGCTTGGAGTTATTCAATGAACAAGCCTCGGATTGGTGGGATGGTTCTTTATCTGCTATACTGAAAGACGCAGAGCTCTCCATGTTATTAGCTTATAATGGTACGATGGGTATCCTAGCTAGAATAATTCATTGAATTTGATATTTACGGTAGATGTGTACTGTTTCGAATCTTACCGTCGTGAGGACCTGGGGAAGCTTCTTGTGAAAGCAAAGCTTTCCAGATCTACTGTAGTTCTACAGACGTCCTGGGATTCGAGGATTAACCGAGTTTGCACTCTTGAAGTAGAACTACAATAAATCCGTACCTCGTAACCCGTACCACTATTTACCTAACTTTCATTCTGTAACTTCCAACTGTCAGTAGACTTTGAGTGATACTTCCTTGGTTAGAACAGTTACTGCTTCTTCACATTACCTTACCAGTCTTCCTGATCAACTAATACAATACTTTGCCCACCGAAGTCCTAGATAACTTCTACATTCCACATATCACATTAAACCTGAAGGCCCAAGATTTTCCAAATTACGCCAATTCGTCTTGTTGCTCGCATAGTTCGAGCATCACGTCCCATTGTCATGGCCGACGAACCACCTCAGCCGCGGAGTGACCGTAAGGGCTCATCTCGCTCTGGTAGGAGCCGTAACGGTCCCTTGCCTAGGGAAGTTATGGTCTCGAAGAAGTTGAGTTGGCTTTTGAGACATGGCGCCGAGAAAGAGGGATTGAAATTGGGAGTAGGTGGCTATGTTAACTTAGCTGATGTGGTAGGTCTACCTTTTCTATGCTTTCATTCTCACTATTAGTTTCGGGCAGTTCTCTATCTTACTGGATAAAGAAAGGAAGCACTTCTTACTTAAGTCTTGAATGATGTAAGCACGGATAAGATATCACAGGGGCTATGGGACACTTTTTATCCAAAACATTATTTCCTGAGCTTGCAAAACTAAGTTGACCCATCTGCTCAGCTTAACAACCAAAGCATCCGCTCTATGAAAGTAACATTTGCAGAAATCCGGGGTATCGTCAATACCAATGATAAGCAACGCTTTTCTCTTATTCCGGTCCCTGGTCCATCCAGTACTACTCAAGCACCCCCGACAGGAGCGTCTACCTCGGATCCGTCGTCATCGCAAGATGTCCAAAACACTATTGTGCCTCCAACAGATGATGCTGCAACTTCCGCCGCCACTTCATTGAGTCCTGAATCGGAGAATCCTTCTGAGTATCTCATCCGAGCAAATCAAGGCCACAGCATTGCTGTCGCTACTCAAGGACTCTTGGAACCGATCACGGAGGAAAATCTACCCGACATATGTGTGCATGGCACAACATATTCTGCATGGCCCTTGATTGTTGAAAGTGGAGGGTTGAAACGAATGACTAGGAATCACGTTCATTTCGCAGCTGGATTGCCCAAAGGTATCATTGTCACCGCTTCTGGTGGAAGTAAAAAGGAAAACCAGGTCGGAGAAGGAGAAGAAGATAAGGTTGAACCATCAAAAGATAATGCTCCAGCTGCTGTAATCTCTGGAATGCGGACTACATCCTCTATTCTCATATTTGTGGATATCCGAAAGGCGATGGAGTCGGGATTGAAGTTCTGGAAGAGTGAAAATAAGGTAATCTTGTGCGAAGGTGATGACAACGGACTTATAAGGCTCGAATTTTTTGAGCGGGTAGTAGAGCGGGATGGGACAGAATTGGTCAAAGATGGCGTCGTTGTCGGTGAAATCAAGGTAAGGCAAGGTGGAGGTGGGAGAGGAGGCAGGGGTAGAGGAAGGGGAAGAGGCAGATAGAGTTGGCTCAAAGGAAACTCTCTAATGAGAAATGAGTATACAAGTACAGTCGAGACTAGAAAATGGATAAAGGAGGTATAAGCAATTGAGTTGACTACTCCTAGGGATGAACTATAGGCATCAGATAGGTCCAAGCTAGCCTCTAAGCACAACCTTGCGAAGTATCGAAGTATCTACTATCCTCTCAGAAAGGAATCGATTCAAGTGGGTGATGTAACTTCAACCTAATCTATTAAGGGGAATAGATGAAGTGTTTTGCAAGAGAGTGCAGAAGAGAGAGAAACAAGCTCATGAGTGCCAAGATATTCTAAAGCTAGGTATTTCCAGCCTGGAACAACGTCATTCCTTGTCTATGGTCAATATTTGAAAACCTTCCCACGCGTCAACTGTTTTCAGTTACAAATCACCAGTTGCTAGTGCCTCCTCGTATCTCTTCCCTTTTTCTATAACTACAGGACCATGTCTTCCCGTCGCAAACCTCCCCCAACCTCGTCTTCTGCCTCTAACGGAATACCGGTGACCATCAAGTCCACAACCACTACGTTTCCTATTCCACCCTCAAAACCACAGATGATGCCGACCATGTCGCCTTTAGTGCCCACGACTCTTGAGTCATTACTACTAGCCATTTATCCAACTACTCTAATGATAGGCTCTTTATTTTCGACTCTCTCTCCCCTTACTCGCTATGCGCCTTACAACCCAGTTACACAATCACACCCACCCGAGTTCGCGCCCAGCTACTTTGCGACCAAGAAAAATGTATTCAATATTTGGTTCGTAAAAAAAGGGTGGTTCTGGCTTACTGTCGCGTTTTGGGGTTTCGTATGGACGCATAGGAATTTCAAGAGAAAGCGTGGGGACGAGAGAGATGGTCCATTTACCCGGAAAAGAGTTCAAGCGACAGCAAGATACTTGGTTGGCACAATATTTTGGCTCTTTGTCACACAATGGTTCTTCGGAGCCCCCATTATAGACCGCGGGTTCACATTTACTGGCGGTCAATGTGAGATTCTGGAAGATCCCGCTCAGAAGGCGCAAATATCCGAGCCGCGGAAGGTCGTGACAGCTGCGGCCTGCAAGCTTGCAGGTGGCCAGTGGAGAGGTGGACACGATATTTCCGGTCATGTTTTTCTGCTCGTGCTAGCCTCCGCTATGCTATGGTTCGAGGTCTTGCCTGTTGTTTTACACGCTGCCGGACTTCGCGAGTCCCGTTCGATTGATATTGGAGCTGGTATTATTAGGAACGCAGCTGCGGAGGCCGAAAGTGACGCAAATCAAGAGGAGACAGGATTTGGGACTAAGCTGGCGTTGGGTATTGCAGCGTTCATGTGGTGGATGCTACTGATGACAGCGGCCTTTTTCCACACGTGGTTTGAGAAGCTTACAGGCTTGGTTGTTGCATTCACAGCCATTTGGGTCATTTACTTCTTACCACGAAAGTCTACAGGAGTTAGAAGTGTCCTTGGTATGCCTGGAGTATGAAGTCCGTTGCTCAGTATGGAACAGGAATAATGAGTTAATGTTGTGAACGTCTCTCGTGTTATAGACGACTCTTCAACGCTTGTACAAACTTAATACTCTTCAATTAACAAAATGAACTGAATCAATATCCCACGCTTGCACATCCTTATCCATTACCCCGTCACCATTGGATAAACGCCAGTCATCTACAGATTCAGCTCCCTTTCGGTTTACTTAGCGTTCTATTGTATCTCTCATGGGTACCTTCGACCATCCTACTGTCGACCAATTAGGATACTATCCTCTCAGCTTCAAGATAATCAGCATGCACACCCCTCCTTCGCACCAGATTCTCTAACGCCTAGATCTACTCTTCCTCTCTCTTCCGTTCTTTGTGTTTGTGCGCCTCCTGCACCTCTCGGCCCCTTTAAGGCGGTTTCGGGAATCTGATTTGCAATGGCCGTGAATACCTCCGCAACGTTATGACCTGTCTTCGCTGAAGTTTCGAAGAATAGTGCCTTCTCTTCATCTGCGTACGCCTTAGCTGTCCGCACCGGGACCTTTCTTATTGTCTCCTCCTCATCCTCAAGCTCCCCTTCCCCGCCGTCTGTAGGTACTGCAACTATGCCGTCGCCATCGGAAATGGGCGCCGAGGTGGAAGGAGGAGGATCGTTGCTCGCCAAATCCGCCTTGTTACCCACCACTGCAATCACGATATTGGGCGACGCTTGCCGTTGAAGTTCGGATACCCAGTGCTGAGCTTTGGTGAAACTAGACGGTTTTGTGATATCGTAGACGACGAGCGCCGCCTGCGCGTTGCGGTAGTACATCGGTGCGAGGCTGGCGAAACGCTCCTGACCTGCCGTATCCCAGATCTCGAACTTGATTGTGCGGGTAGATAAAGAGATTTTCTGGGTAAGAAAAGCAGCTATGGGATATGTAAGTGATCATATCCTTAGAAAGGTATAAGGGAGAGCACGAGAGACAAACCGCCGATTGTAGGCTCCTTGTTTTCCTGGAAATCATTGTTCACGAAGCGCATTACGAGTGAAGACTGGTTGTCTTGTCAGCCTCTAAAAGCTTCTACCTGGCGGACTTTGCTTGATACCTTGCCTACAGCAGCTTCTCCGAGTAATACTAACTTCACACTGCTACTCGGCTTGGGAGCCGATGCTGCGCCCGTATCTGCCATGTCGTCGGTCGGCGAAGAGAGGACGGGTTGATGCTTGCCGGACCTCTGGATAGTCTCACAAGATGAGGGGTTTGTGTTTGAATATTTAAGGTAACGTGGTATACTAAGAGCACCTCTACATAAAAGAAGTTCCTCCGGACACGTTGTTCGTGATAATTATTTAGATGTGGTTTGGACAGCTGGGAAGTACCGTACTTGGGTTTCGGGATGACGAGATTTTGCTTGGCGGAAGAGAGTACATCCTAAGGCATCTGATCTTCTTCATTCAACATCATTACAGAGGTACAGTATTGTCCGCTCAAGTTTCATCCAATTCTCCATTTAGACGTATGATCTGCACTTACGAAACCGAGTTTTCAGATCGTTTGGTTTAAAGCTGTATAGGCTTGTATCCAAATCTCAACCTGGGATGGAATAGGGGATCTTGATCATAACAAAGATTCTGGATGTGATAGATTACATTTTCCAAGTACTCCATTTGAACATCAAACTCTCCTTATGCCTACCAAACTATAGTTAAGGTGTAAAGAACATCTTTGTATCCCTATAACCGTTTGTAGAGATCAAGTTCGATGGTATTGGCCCTCTCGCTGTGTCAGAGTTTGGATGTGACCTCGTTCAGTTAAATCCTCATTCTTTTATGTCCTCGTGAAATCGAAAATCATTCTATACCTCTCTTTGCTGCTGACTCAATGACAACGTCTTCTTCTGCTTGTGTGACTTCTCTATAGCCACCCACGTCCTTTCCTCATATAATTCACGATGATTTTTCTTGGGCTATAAATATTGTATTTTATCTCTCCAGATATGTACGCTTCGTTCCATAAATTTAATCAACCAAAGGATTGTGAGTCGTTAAACCCGTTAGATATATAATTCACTCCTTATCCTTCAATCACCATACCTCATGGTCCTTTACATTTTCCTTGCTTCCAGGATATGGAATGAGTCTTAAGAGTCTTCTAAGTAATGGCAAGTTGCTTTAAGATAGCTATCTTGTCAACTGCTACGCAGAAAAAGCCTACAGACCTCGAGCTTCCTGCATTTTCAACATTATAGGGTCTCTCACTGACAACGAGAACGAAAAAATTGGGGGATTAAAAGCTGATAAGCAAGTCGATTATTCTGGGCCTGTAAAACCTCCGCATAACCTAGAACGAAACGAGATACCAAAGAATAATCGCTTCGTCTGGCTTGCATGAACTATGATTTGCATGACATGTTTCTCGGCTAAAGGGGCTCTTTGTCAAGATAGCAATTCTCAGTTCTAACGATGTGCCAGGTACCGTACGAGCTACCCTTGCTTATGTCTTATTGCTTAGCTATAATCACCGTCACAACCCTTTATATGTACGACGAATTGACAATCAACTTCTCTATACCCCGCAATGATATCCTTGCAGGTCTATCGCTTTCTGCGAGGGTATTTACTTGTGTTTGATAACTTTTCGGTCATATATACTCCGAATCATGGTTCAATTCATTTTTCAAAGTCTTTTCGTAGTGCTCCTGTTTTCAAAAATGTGGCTATCGAGTGTCATAGTGGCTGTATTATCTATAAATCCAGCCAACGCGTTGTTTCCCGATTGTATTAATGGGCCACTTAAGAACACTACAGTTTGTAGTACCTCATCAAGCAAGTTTTAGAACCCAGAAAATTCCCTCTCCTACTAAAAGCTATTAGAACCAATTGATCGCGCCGCTGCACTAGTTCGACTCTTTACCCTTGAAGAGAAATTCAATAATACAGGTCATGCCAGCCCTGGAGTCCCACGGTTAGGTCTTCCGCCATATACATGGTGGAACGAAGCTCTCCATGGTGTCGCTCGTTCACGCGGTGTGACTTTTGCAAGTTCGGGGAACTTCAGTTATGCAACGTCCTTCCCGCAGCCAGTTTTAATGGCCGCAGCTTTCAATGATGAACTCATCAGATCTGTGGCTAAAGTGATAGGGCAGGAAGCAAGAGCCTGGAATAATGCAAATAGATCAGGATTGGACTTTTGGACGCCGGATATAAATCCTTTCAAAGACCCGCGGTGGGGTAGAGGACAAGGTTCGTCGTCGATTTCGATTCAAACTGGAATGCTGGGGATATCATGTCAAATCACTAATTCACTGGGAAATTAGAAACTCCAGGAGAAGATCCATTCCATGTATCTTCATATGTCAGAGCGTTGATTGCTGGTTTGGAGGGTCGTGCCGACTCAACTTATAAGCGTGTTATAGCAACATGTAAACATTTTGTTGGTATGTAAAGATGTATAAGTTACTCCACACTTGCTAACTATTTCAAGGATATGATATTGAGGACTGGGAAGGCAATGAGAGGTATGGATTCGATGCGCGAATCTCGAACCAGGATATGGTTGAATACTATATACCCCCTTTTGAGGCCTGTGCAAGAGATTCAAACGTCGGGGCATTCATGTGTTCCTACAGTATGTTGAATCCTCCTAGCCTTATCAACAATCTGATTTGATTTTAGATGCGGTCAACGGTGTCCCAACTTGTGCGGATCCATGGTTACTCCAAACGATTCTACGTGATACATGGGGATGGACAGATGAAGAGCAATGGGTAGTAAGTGATTGTGACGCAGTAGAGAACATTTTCAATCCACATAACTATACATCCACTCCTGAGCAAGCCGTCGCAGTTTCTCTCAATGCAGGGACTGACATCAACTGTGGAACATTTTACCAGCGTTATCTCCCTAGCGCTTATCAACAAGGTCTCTTCAACGAGTCGACTCTCGATCGGGCACTTATTCGTGGATATTCCTCCCTTATCCGAGCAGGCTACTTTGATCCACCTACCGAGCAGCCATATCGGCAGCTAACTTTTGCTGATGTATCGACTTCGGAAGCTCAAAAACTTGCTTACGAGGCTGCAGTACAAGGCATAGTTCTGTTGAAGAGTAATGGTGGGCTACTACCGCTTCAGCTCGATTCGAATACGTCTATCGCACTCATCGGACCTTGGGCAAATGCCACACAGCAAATGCAAGGAAATTATTATGGTATAGCCCCCTACCTCCACAGTCCCCTTCTTGCAGCCCAACAGCACAATATCACAGTCAACTATGCTTTCGGAGTCGGTATATCAGGCTCAATCTCCGAGTCTAATCGCTCAGCTGCCCTAAAGGCGGCGGGAAAATCATCCATTGTCATTTTCGCCGGCGGTATCGACGGTACAGTCGAAGGCGAAGCCAGGGACCGTACCTCCATCGCTTGGCCAGAAGGACAGGCGGGGATGATTGCTGAGCTTGCGGCGCTGGGAAAACCCATGATAGTGCTTCAATTTGGTGGCGGACAAGTAGACTCCTCAGCCATTGCAGCAAATTTCAACATTTCTGCCTTGTTGTGGGGTGGGTATCCAGGACAAGACGGGGGAACGGCGATGTTTGATGTGCTTATCGGTAAGGTGCCACCGGCAGGACGCTTGCCTGTAACTCAGTACCCGACATCATACACCGATGAGGTCCCTATGACGGATATGTCATTGCGGCCTAGTGAAACTAGTCCCGGCAGGACATACAAATGGTATACAGGAGAGCCTGTATATCCGTTTGGCTTTGGCATGCACTACACAAAGTTTGCAGCGTCCATTCAATCGAAATTCCAGCCTTCTTATAACATTCAGGATCTAGTCGACGCTTGCAACGTCCAAGGCCAGAGACTCACGAAGTGTCCATTCCCAACCGAGCTCAAGGTTCTGATGTTAAATAGCGGCCCTATCACCTCTGACTATAGTGCTCTGGCGTTTCTGTCTGGCGAGTTTGGGCCGGAACCTCGTCCTCAGAAAGCCTTAATCGGATATCAACGATTGTCTAAGGTGCCAGCGACGGGACAGTCGACAGCCAATATAAGCTTTACCCTAGGCGAGTTGGCGAGGGTTGATGAGAGAGGAGACAGAATATTATATCCTGGAAATTACACCATCTCTATTGATGTAACAAGATTGGATAAAGCGAGCTTTGAGTTAGTTGGGGAGGAATCTCTATTGGAGGCCTGGGTACCTAAATAATCAAGAAACCTTTGAGGTCAAGGTTAACATTGTAAGTCATAATCTGATGCACCTTTGCCTTATATCAAGTTCTGAAACGAATCATCTTTATTTATCATATCATATGGGTTAGGTCAGATGAGCTAAGAATCTCATGAACTCATTTCTATGTAACAAATCTAGGATTTCCATATTGGCGCTAGCTATACATCCACAGCTCGTGGCTATTCTACTAACAAAATTCAAGCTTAGGTTTACTAAGGTTTCCTCATTTCTTTGACCTCGTATTTACCAATAACCCTTTGGCGATTTTCTTACCCTTCCTTCCCTGCTTTCGGTTCCTCTTCCGCTTTGTGCTGATTGAAGAAGTGCTTCCTCGAGTCTCTTCTGTGTCATCAAAGAGATGGGGTAGATGAGTTTTCTGAAACTCCTAGCACCGTTCCTGTTGGATCGGACGAAACCGAGCATCTCTGCCCCAGCACTTCCATAACCATTCCCACGCTTTCTTAATATCATCAAACCATTCATAGTTTACAATATCCATTATCTCAATCCAATATCGTTCAACAGGTGATTCTGGAAGCTCCTCTTTGAAACTAGGTTCCGAAAGTCCAGTGAGGCGTTCTTCCACGGATGAATCAAAGTCAATAAGCACCACTCATTCATACCCTCTAGTCTTATCTTTACCTTCACACATGAAATTGCGCAAGTGAAAGTCTCTTTGGTTTACTCCATGCTTTTGGACCTCGGTGTTCGCCTCGAGCGCTCGGTATAGAATTGATAATCGTCCCTTTTTGGAGAGCTTCTCAGGATGTATCTCTGTCATATATATTCCATTCACGCATTCCATGAGAACCATAAGAACGGGCCTCATCCATAATCCCGAGGTCGTCTCCGTCGGCATATCACATGTCCAAGAACCGTAATATTGCAGAACTCCTTTCCCACAGAGCGAATTAGCTGACAACTCCATGTAAGCTGCGGCTTCACGGGTGTACTCTTCACCAGCATCCGCCACACAATCTATACGACAGTAGCTGTCATACTTGTCAATCGAATCATAGTAATGAGGATCGAATATCTTCGCGACGAAACTGTTATTTCCTACGACGAGCTGTGGTCCCAGCGTTGTCTTTCACGGCGATAATTTCGGTGATGGTGAAAGAAAAATCGATTCATTCGATGGTGACACTTGGTAGTAACGGGTTGATCTTACATAGCTGAAGATGCGAGACTGAGTCCATAGTCTTTTGATCGAGAGGAACACGACGGTTGTGATAGGGACGATCAAAATGAGGATCAGGCAAGTGTCGTCGAACCGTGAGGGTCTGCCCGACCACATACGGGATTGCAGGCTTTTCTTCATGTGGGAGAGGTGTCCGAGGTCCCAGTGGAATTTCAAATGGTTCTTCTATCTCTGGCGTTGGTGGCCGAGCTTGACCCGGTGGGGGAGTTGCGAGACGATACGTTGGGATCGGAGAGGTCGGCAGTTTTGGTGAGATATCGTTTATGCACGCCATAATCGCGATAAATTGATTTTGTTGTTGCGGTTGGAAATATATTTTGAGGAAGTTACAAGAAGCGCTTTATTCTGAACAATCTCGCCAAGACATAGTAAAGTTTGCAGACAATTGTTCTTTCATAATCCACAGCCACATTGTTGTTGAGCAACTTTCTTTGTTCCAGAGTCACAGCTACTCACATTAGGGCATCTCGCCACTGTCAGAAGAGGTATAAATTAGAGTTCAAGCAGGATGGAATTACTCAAAAGTCAAGCAACAAGACTGGAAGATTTCGTAATTCTTTCACTACAAGCATATAAAGCGGTGAGTATTCCAAAGCGGCAGACCAATGTCTCGTGATCAAGGTAGTGCGCAGGGCGGACGAAGCCGTGAGATGCAGGAGTTGATCGCTTAGATAGACAACGTTGGATGTATACGTAGTGTTCTCGCACAATACGGAGTCTCGAGTCTCCTGGATGGTTTTAATCTCCCTTTGCTGGACTGGCCATATGAAAAACTGAAAGATTTACATGCCAGTGAAGGTAGTACACTCGCAAAGTCAGAGCCGGTGCCCAAATTCTGGATCCGCGACCAATACAGCAAATGGGTGGCCACAGTTGATCGGGCACTAGAGATACTCAAGGCAAAGAAGGAATACAATGCCGTTCCTCTTCCGGTTCGAGAAAAGAATTGGTATTTTTGGGGATAACCAGACGTTGTAAGGGCGACAGGGCCATATCTGCTGCATCCTGTCGATATAGCGATATATACTCTTTATGGAAACAGTTGTGTTACATCCGAACTGACTGAAGATCGTGGTCGTTGCGACTCGGTATGGATGTATCAATCCAAATTCAGTCGGAAGATCATAGCTTGTCTTGAGCTGAAAGCTCGAGGTATCCTCTCCAAGAAGGAATTCGACAGTGTAGAACTACCGGTCACAAAGGAGAAGGACACCTTGTAGAAGTTGTTGCAGAATCCGAATGCTGTACCGGGGAGCTTCGGTGGTGATGCTAAGAAAGTGGTAAGATAGGCCCGATCCTACAGCAGAAGGTTTAGAACCCCCTTTCTCGCATTATTCGATTATGAAACTCTTGTGCTAATGGATGTCAGAGTAAATCTTAAGTATAAATCCGTCAAATATGATTTCCTTCCACGAGACTTGGGCCCAGGAGGGGGCCAAGACGGCGCTTTTTCGAAAGTTATTTTTAGGCTGGTTGATCCAGGAGTGTGAGAAAGTTCAAAATCAACCATGAGATTCGTCGGGCTTTATATCTTGCCAAACAAATATTAGAATGCAACGGCCGAGAGAGAGATTGAAGGTATGTTCATCATAAGTTGATTCCATTCCGTCCTTTGACTTCTCTTCTCAATTTCAGTTTGCAATCCCCGCTTTTACTGTCATATTGTGCCCACTAACATGTAACAAGCGAAATACTAGTAGATAATTGGAATTGTTGAATGTCATCTGAAAAAAGCAGTAAGGATTGTATTTCTGTCTAGGTGGTATGTTACTGATTGGGTAGGGTCGATCGGATATTGAGTGGGAAAAGGAGAAGGATGTGACACTTTTTTCCCGCTAACTGATCGATAGTGTTTGTTTGAGGGAACAGCTACAGCTTGAGTCAGCAAAGGACGGGAAAGTATATAGACACTTGAAAACGTAATTCTAAACCCGAGCTAACTGTAGGGCTACTGTATGCCCCAAGGAGCTATCTGTGGCAGGAATCCCCATACGGATAATACCTTACGTATTCTACAACCAAATATAATATCGCGTAAAGTAAATAAACATAGTATTTTGGTATAGCATAATGTATTGTCCGTATAGAGGTACCTGCTAGATAGTTCCTCTGGGGCATACAGTAGTCGTACAGTTAGCTTGAGTCTACAAGTACGTTTTGAAGTGTCCGTATACTATCCCCCGAGATGAGGAATAATCAATGAGAGAGACTGCGTTGAACTCCATTATTGAGATGCAGTCTACACAAGATGAGACGAGAAAAGAGGCTAGTGATAAGTTATTCTCAATCAAGCGTCGTTCCTTGGCGACTGAAAAGGGTTTGGTGCATGGTGGTGAGACACGAACTGTTACCTTAAGATATCAGCGCCCCTACAGACTACACTTTATTAGAAGACAACCTCAAAGTCATGATAGGCAATGAGTGTACAGTGCCGTATGGAGTACACCATGGCACCAATCCATCGCATGGTCGCTGTCGCTGTATTCCGCCTTCTGCCGCACTTCTTGGTGGGATCACTGAGGTCTTCCTAAATAGTTCTAGCATAGCTTATATATCAAGTAATGTCCCCCCTCTTGAGCGACGACTTTGTATATCTTTGGTCTTCGGTCCTGGGCTGCTGTTCGGCCTGGAGAATCTTCCTGTACACGATGCCACCCTACGGAATGGCTATGTTACGATATTCCCGATGACTGAACAAGTACCGTTTAGTCAATCTAGCATGTCTGTGGAATATCGCCGACAGAACGCAGCGGTTGTCGATTCCTAGTCCCGAATTTCCATGACAAGCTACCCAGAACCGGGTAATCCCTTTTGTACAGTTATATTCCTGGGCCCAAAGATAATGTGTTTCCTTTTTCTGGAAAGTGGTGAAGAGATTCCGAATAAATCTGAGGAAATTGAGGGTATGTGTGATAACAGGGACCTTTGGACCTTCAGAGACATAAGGAGTTTCTGCGGAGTAGAGACGGCTCTTGAATACCGATTGACGATATACCATATTGATGAAGTTTGGAAGTTCGACTCTAGGCGCTACCATGCATTTGTTACAATGCACAGTTGCTTCTACTTAGAGATCGTTGATACCGAACGGTGATGTCCTTTATACTAGTATGCAGTACAATTAGCCATGCATTTATTCACACGCACATCGAGAATCTGACTTGAAACCGAGCAGTCCATCCGATAAGCCATGTATTCGGAAGCATGATAAAATCTACTCTGTACTGTATGCAATTGATAGAGGGCCGTGTAGGGAGCAGGAGATTATAAAAAGATCACTGATGACTTCTGATTGGACGAAACCTGTTTTGCATGGTTTGCATGGTTTGCTTGGCTGCAGGTCCTAAACAATCTTTCGATCCAGCCTTCGCCTCAATACCAACCTCAAGTCCTGCTCTCCCCAGAATCCTTCACCGACAATCTCGTTTTCTTCTTTTTTCTCCACGCACAATGATATGAATGAACTTTCCTTTCTTGGAGCCGCAGAAGTTATGGATTCCCAATCATCCGAACAATCTCAAGTTGCGCGTCGGCCATCCTCCACACCTATAGACGTTACGAATCTTTTTCCTTCAGGGGCTACGTCCAATGCTATAATGCCACCTCCAAAAGAGCATATTGGACAGACACCATCAAGTTCCAGTAAAGACACGATTGACACTCCTTCACGTCCTAAATTTTCACCACACTCTCGCTCCATGTCCCTTGCTGATGTCGCTCGACAAGGCAAACGACTTTCCCTTACGTTACCAATTCTACCCCACAATAGCGGTCCTTCCTCACATTCATCTCCTTCCATTACACAAACCCCTATCTCCCCTGAATGGATACGCACACCAACCAGTGGAAACTTTTTAACGGCACTGGCTGCTCAGGAGAGACGCGTATTCGAATTGAAAGAAGAACTCAGCAAAGCAGAACTGGAACTTATACAGCTCAAGAGACATTGGGCAACTCATGAGGCTACGAAGAAACGAGACGATGTACGACGCAGCATACAACCCTTGCAACCTTTGAATAGTACTTTAGTCGATATCAAGGATGGAGCAGATGATGACCTCGATGGATCTTCGCTCTGGTTACAACGTGAAATGGAGAGACGGAAAGCGCTGATGAGTGGCGTTAAGACATCTCAGAGGAAGGTTTTCAGCGGATCTCGCCATACGAGGACGTTATCGCTATTATCACCCGATAAGATCAATTTTACTCAACCATTTCCTCAACCCGAAGATGTAAATGCACCCGCGATTGAACCAATCAAAAGTATCCCCTTGCCACGATCTGCTACAATTTCTGCTGCTACTTTGGAAGAACCACCTGCCCTCGAAGTTGACTTGAGCGTTCTGCAACGAGAAGCTCTTTTGAGGACCGGGAAACAGATGGCCTCTGATTTCAAGGACGGCTTATTGACCTTCATTGAAGACCTACGACAAGCTACAGTAGGTGATGAGGGTGTTAACGGAACCCATTCTCGAATCGATGGTGGACAGAATGGTGTCAAGCGGCAGCAAAGCAAAGGTAGTCTCAATGGCGCGCCAGGTATAAGCCGTAAAGCTGGTTCATCAGCAAATAAGAAAACGCCCGCAAATCCATCACACGATACATCCAATCTTATTGATATTGGTGGCTCTTTCTGGAAAGAGAACGGCGTTGACGAGCCGAAGACCTCTAACACAACAAAGAAAACAAAACCAGCAGCGAAGACCAAAAAGAGCTTAACCACTAAACCCGTCCCAGAGAACATGACTCCTCAGAAGCAGACATCTCGCGCAGATGATGCAGACGAGCATTGGGATACTTGGGACACGCCTAATAACAACACCACTACGATCACGAACAGCGACACATCCGAATCGGAAGGGCGAACATCGCCAGATTCCAGTCGTAGCAGTCCAAGAACAAGTACAAGGTAAGCATTTAACAGCCCTGCCCATTCCGGGCGAATCGCTCACATCCCCCTTTGCAGTTCTAATGGTCTTCTTCCCTCGGATGTAGAAACCCTGGGCAGCAGCAAGCGCGACTCGATTCCCTGGCCGGTGCTCGTCAAGCTCTCCCCCGGCAATCTCAAGCGTACGGCAAGCCATCTCATGAGCGAGTGGGAGAAGAGCTTGTCTCCGCCAGCCCCACCAGCGGAGGAGAAGAGGGGAGAAGGGGATTACGTCGGAGCGTCACCTTCGCCGCTCTGGAAGGCAAAGAGGGAGACTTGAAATATGGAGCCGAGGGGATCGGCATGATGTCACGGCAGCGTCTGAGAAGCAAGTCCTTGAGCGTGGGCTATGAAGGGGGATTCGTTTTCGGGGAGATTCTTCCCCTGTTCTGGGAAGAGAGGGTTATCGTTGGTGCGGCGATTAAGCTGCTGTTGTATATAATGAGAAGGTTATAATGATGTAGATAATGACTGTTAGTGTTTTGTTTAATGCTATTGGCTTATCTACTCTCTCATGGACAACACTCGGCTACAGATTTTATGTTTCGAACAAGCTGCCGACGATCATCCTCCGGAGGTTCAAATTGATGGTGCTCTATCCAGTAGGCTGCAATCAACGAACCCTTTGCGCGGTCCGTACAGTACAGTCTACAAACCCCTCGAAGCAGAACAGTACAGTCGAGTAGGCGCGCAGTACCGCGAACAAGGAAAACATGACCCGAACTGGTGATTCTCTTTCTGTATCGTTTCATGTAAAGTCCCTTCCAACACCTACCATAACCATCTACCGTACATATCCTCCCTCCCATCCATTAAACTCATACAGTACAGGACAATCCAGTATCTCGAATATCCGTACCAGCACAGGTGGAAAGTTTCGAATCACCCGCATCTCTACCGTACGCACGGCACTGGACTGAGTACTCCATCCGGGCTCTCTTTTTTTTTTTTTTTATATATATAAAAAAAAGATCTAGGTTCCCCTTTGGATGCATCCTATAAAGTGGGTTATCAAAATGAAAAACGGAAAATCGAAAAATCAATGGTCAAAAGGCTTACGAGGGAAAAGAGGTGAGGTCGTACAGTCGGAGAGTCACTTTCTGAGGTGAGGTGAGGTTCACTAATCACGTCTTGTAGGATATAAGAGTAACGAGGGTGAAATTAATAGAGAGTTCAATCATCACTTAGTCAAAGTCGCATTGCTCGAAGGGTCTAAGAAGATAAGTTTGTTCATCAAAGTTCATGTATTGCAAGACCATCATGCCTGCTACAAGGTTAAAAAAAAAAGTATATCAAGAGAAAGAAACGGCGTGTCATTCAGGCGCAGACATCGCAGGTTTGAACAAAAGGGCCGCGCTGCGTAAATGCACCATCCAACCAAATCCACACGTCATATCGAAACAGAAACCCCCCTCCCCGCCCCCAAATACGCACACACGAAAAAAGCCCTAAACAAAATGGTATATATTTACAACAAAAAAGGTATGTGACATCGTTCCTTTCCACTTCCCCGGGATCGACAGCACAGCTATCTCACGCTCTAAAAAGACTCTGCGGCAGCGAGTCTCCTGCGGTGCAGTCCACGATGGAGACTGCGCTTAGCGAAGCCGGGATAATCCGCTGCGTAGCCGATGGAGCCATCGGAGCATTGAGTACCGCCCGACACCGCTTTCAAGACGGCGCAGTTGTTGATGTCGCAGAGGCCGTATTGCGTTGTGCCCTGGCATACGACGGCACCGGGGGACGTGCAAGGGATTGAGCCGGCAGGGCAGGATCCGTTGCCGTTCGATGGCGCGGGTGCTTGGGTGGCGGCGGGAGGCGAGACGACGGGTGATTCGGCGGGCGAAGTTGCGACTGGGGAGTCGGGCGCGGCGGTCTCGGTTACGACGACGGTGACGAGGGTTGTGGTTGTGGATGCGCCGGGAGCAAAGATACCGCCGGTGTTGGCGGGCGCTGAAGCAGCGGGAGTTGAAACTGCGGGAGCGGATGCTGCTGGCGTGGAAGCTGCTGGAGCAGAGGAAGCAGGCTTGGAAGGTACGGGGGCATCGCCAACTGGAAGCTGACCGCCCTTGGGGCAGGTACCGCTGGCAGCGTCGCTGGGCTCCTGGTCCCTCTGGACGGACTGGCCGGCGTTGGGGATGTTGAGGACACCTTCGACGGTTGTGCACTCGCCGGCAATGTTGGCGACGAACATGTTAGGAAGGCTGCTCATGAAGGCTTCGTCGCCGGAACCGCCGCTGACGGTGACCGGGGCGCAGTTCATGTACATTTCGCGATTGCCAATCTTGTTGAACCAGGTCCAAGCGATGGTAGCCTTTCCGTTCTTGATACCAGCGGGGATTGGGACCTCGTAGCCGCGGACGCATTCAGTGTCGTTGGGGCCAGCGCACTGCACACCGTCAGGACGACCATTGGCATCGGTACCTTGAGAGGCGATATTCCCAACTGCGTTCGCGGGGCAGCCACCGATCATGGTGTGGAGGACCTTCCACTTGCTCTTGTCCTTTGGTGGAGGGTCGTCGTAGGTGATAGAAACTTGGCAAGACCCACCTCCGTGAACGGCAGATCCGGTGAACCTGAGAGGCATGGTGCTGCCAGCCGTGACCGCGTTGTCGATGCCTGCCCTGTCGAAGTTGGATTGAGCGCAAGGGAAGACGACATTGTCACCGTTGATTGGTGCAGTTTGTAGGGTAGCGAAGGCGTATGGTGTGGGGGTGTTCATGACCATGTGAGCCATGGCAGAGGAAACATAGAGCGCCGCAGCGGCGATGGTGGTCTTTGCGTACTTCATGTTGTAGATGGGTATATTTACTCGGTTAAAGATAGTGTGGGATGTGTGAGCAGTTGTGAGTGCTAAGAAATCGCAAGGCCAGCAAGCGATGCAAGGACAAGTCGTTGTTGATTTAAGTTTTTGGCAGTAGATGGTTCTAGAATTTAGGTTAGGATGATTGTAATATTGGTAGATGTTGGGGGTTTTAAGAGCTTATATGGTTGTAGGAGTGTGATAAGTGAGCGTCATTGTTTGAAGGAAATGCACGGCCGGTATGCATTGTTGAGCCGCAACTCGGGACAATGGCATTGTCAGAAGTGTCAAAGAGATCCATTGTCCTCGATCTTGAGAACAATGGTCGTGGCTCGGGCAGGTCGTTGTGAAAGCACGTGGGACAAAGAGAGCACATTACAATACATGTGGCGCATGACATGTGTTGTGGGGGAGTAAGAGGACAAAGAAACCGTTTACGGACTTACTCGAGATGGAGGTATTGTATTTCACAATATACCAAATCAAATCAATTGAAAGTCTTGCTCTTCAATTCGGGTTGAAGTTTAGCAGCACAAAGGAATGTGTATATGCTCAGAGATCCCTCAGGGAAAGGACTGTGATCACTCGACCGAAGCGAGGACTTGTAAGGATGGATGAACAAGAAGAAAGTGAGAAAACAGAAGGACTAGCCCTGAAACTTTTTTCGTCGACGAAAGCGATAGGGAAGAGAAGAAGGGAAAGGCTGGTGTAGCGGAGGGGAGGATATATAGTAGGTGCCCTTAACCATAATGCACAATTTTCTTCTGACTCCTGAGCGGTTGAGTAAGGTATGTGGGTATGAATGTTCAGAATCAAGCTTTTGCCCCATACAAGGGTGTCATCTGCTAACTGCAAGGTACACTCAGGGACTCAGGTACACTCAGGGAACACTCAGGGACTCAGGTACACTCCGCTCTCCAACAGGGCATGTCCGCTTACCTCCCCGCAATATACGGATCGATGGACTGTTTGAGAGTGAAAAACATATTTACCAATCAAGAAGCTGTTATTGCTTTCCATGTGCAGTCGGCGTGCGGCTAGAAGAAAGTCAGCACAAGGAGAAGGCCATCTGGTGCATGAAAGGCGAAGGGAGCTAGAGCGGGCTGGAGTGCTGGACAAAGAAGAAACTAAGCGCATAGGAGCCATAGGCAGCAGATCTCTTTGCACAGCTTGTTGTTCTCTACGCGCGAGGTGAGCGCAGGACAAGCGATAGGATTGGTGGGTAGAGGTGGTGTAGCAAGAGTTTCGAAACGTTGAGAAAAGGAAGCTGAAGGGAGGGGGGGGGAATGGGGGTGGAGAGGACTCACTGCTGGAATCCCAAGCGGCATCCACCGAGGCGTACACAGTAAACAAAGCGTTAAACTATCAGCCTATCGCCTGGCCTATCCGTTTATCGATAAAGGATAACTCTAACACATGGCGAACTGGAATAGCAAATCGAAACACTCGGTCACATTTTTGATCATCTGTCGGCCAGAGTCAATTCTGCATTTTCGCACGTTTTGCCGCAATTTTTGATGTTGATTCGTGGACGCAGACTGAGGCTGGACATTTGAGGCTGCCCCCAAATCGCCAATTAGAGTCAATGGAGGAGTCAAGAGCTTCGTAGACGCTCGAGCCCTGACTAAGAAAGCACACAAGGAAGAAAACGGTCAACCCGAAACACCTCACGTCTCACCTGAATTCCACACCAGCCACTGACAGCAACTTCAGCTCTTCTTGTTCTGCCGTCCTTGCAGCTGGAACAATCCACCTTCCAGCAATTTTATGAGCAAACCCCACCACCGAGGGCTAACTGCCAGCATCATCCTCTTTTTCAACATCCGTTCGCCACAACTCCGAAAAGAGCTTTCAACAGATTACGCAAACACCAATCCAGCTTTGAAACAAACATCATGCGATATCTTCGAGACTTCCTTTCTGAGTACTCGACGTCCGAAAGAGAGCCAACGCGGCCATTCGTACAGTACGGAGTACAGCGCCAGTCACTGAGTGCCCAGCCTTCTTAATGCATGCACATAATGAGGGCTCCTCTTTGTTTGACACACCGAACTCTTCTCTCTACCGTACCCCAACCGTCTATTGGTGAGGTGATAATCAGTCTTTAGAGGTAGCTCTAGCGCATCAAGACCAATGCATCTCGTGTCGTGGAGTATGCTGCAACTGTTAAATCGAACCTATTTGGAACCTTTTGGAGTGTCGAGTATCTTAAGATATGACTTCTGAAAGCATCTTTCACCCGTGAATACCAACTTGTACAGCGGTATAGCAACCCCGAACTTGTTTGCCGACTGCTAGCCCGGAAGAGTGGCTCGAATGATACAACCTCACCCCGTTTCTCTCTATTTTAAGCGCTGTCGTGAAACGCTCCTCTAAACGGAGCGTTGAATCGAAAACGCCAGAATGATATCGAGTCAATGGGGACGTATATGGTACATTGGCCTTTCATACTTTATATTGGAATCTCTTTCGCATCCTTTTTATATGTAATGAGCGCGTGTATTGTTCAGTATTATCAGATGATTCGACCTTATAAGTCAATGAATTTTTTTTTTCTAGTTACTCCTCTTCTCGGTCACAGTTGGCAGTCCTTGGTTGCTGTACACTTAGCGTACGTTCACTTGCGCACCTCACCTCGATTTCAAAGTACAGAGAGCCGTCAAGATACGTACGGCTGACGCATTCGTACAGCTCGAAGTCACTTGTACGATTTTGGTTCACCGTGTGCCACAAGCTATCTGTACCTTCCACCAGCACCGTACACGTACAGTAGCTCACGAGTTCTGGATAGAACGAGGGATAAAGTTCGGTCGACTGGTTACTAAGTGGTTTGTACGCTAAAGTCACTCTACAGTTGTACTGGAACATGCTTCTAGTTATGGCATGAATTTCGTGAGGCCGTAAAGCAACACTCTACCCGCTAGGTATGGGTTGACCTTGAGAAATCTAATCACGACTTTTCATCTGTATATCCCAGGTGCCTGGTATACTACGGAGTGCTTGATTGTTGAGGAGGGTAAACATAACGAAGGGAGGAGGTTGATGCTTCGTTTTCTAGGGTCTCCCCGTATCCTACTGATAAAAACCTTCATCCTCCTTACATAGTAAAGAAGAATATTTGGTGGGTGAAGACTTGTTACCTAAAATAGACCCAGCATAAGGTAAGGTAGCGATGGTACGGTAAGATATTATGCATGGAAGTTTAAAGCGTTGGACATTACTCCTGACGGAAACCAAACTTTATTGGAAAGCCGTCGTGTGACACGCATTCGCAGGATAAATAAACAAATCACTATACTTGGTTTGCAACTTCAGCGAAATGTGAAGATTTATATGTGAATACTAAATAAGGTAATCTAAAGCACACCTTGGTCGGGCGGGTAGATGGTGAGAGGGCGCACGGGGCATTCATAGGCGAAAGAGCTTCCCACCAGGAGCCTCAGCCGGCACAATGCCCTTGCCCTCTCACCTCCATCAACATACATCCTCGATACACCCCAAATCATCAGGTACACCCTCTGCTCTGTAGTGTTTCATCATCTTTCGCTTCATCGCCTATCATACCACCATCAGAAGTGTGTCTGTAGTTAGAATCATTCCTATGTCGTTGTGTTCTGAGAATCGCGACATCACCACGTTGAAGCCTCCCCGCTCTCCCGGCTTTCTCACCAACACCCAACGACCAACTTTGATAAACTCGAATACGAAAAGGGCCGAAAGAAGGTATACTAGGATAGAGAACAAACTCATCTCTCTTTTCAAAAACAAGACTGCAACCCACCATCTTTCCCTGGATACATCTGGTCTAACAAGCTCGCCTGCCTGTATAGGTACAGGAAGGATCCGTACACGCACCTCGCGTTGGCAGTCCTCATAAACAAGCACTCAATCCTGGAGAAGAACACCGTCAGGCTATCTCATAAATATTGGTTTGACTAACATGGCGAGGTGTTGCAACCTGTCGGATGAGAGACGGCAGTTGAAACATCGACATACTGGGTGAAGGGGGAACATGCATGGTGTTTTTATGTCCGGACTAGGACGTGCTATAGATGTTTTTCTTCCTACCGGTGACTGAAGACTCACTTGGAAATTCGAAAATGCAAACCACTCCAGAACGTTTGCAGCACTAATAGTTTAACGGAACGTTCTATGGAATGCTTTACTCGGTCAGAGGATGCATCTAAGCGGTCAACATGTCGCCAAAACTCATATTGAACCCCCTAACCATTACTACCAGCTGGAACCTAGTACGGCTGTCTGACCTGTCATCTGTTCCTAAGCTCGTTGTTCTTATCTACAGTCCTCCGCGAAACGTCCGCGGTCGGGTTGCGATACAGTACCTCCTGAGCAGTTGCGTTGCTACGCGACCTCGTTTGTATTTGTACAAGTTACATTCCTACGGACTTTACGAGTGGGCGCCTTTATGCCTAACCACAATGATATCTAATCTCTGAGGGAGAGGGCAGCGCTGGGTCCCCAATTTCTGCACTGAAAATTGCAAAATTATATCGAAACTATTCTGATAGGCACGAGAATCATCCGTTCTTCCCGTACGACGATGCTTCGGACGGGTACTGTACAAGTACACGGCACTGGTTTTACACCGTTCATCATTTGATGGATAATCTGGTTGCAGAGCACTGTTTCCTTTCACCAGATTAGGGTCGCAATTTTGCAGTGGTTCTCACGGAGCGTTTTGATCTTGTTCAACTTGCGTGCATGACGATTAGATAGAGTACTCCCTTGTTCGTGAGACTAGGATGAGAGAGATTTTCTTCTTTACTCAGCAACAAAGCAACAGCTACAAAAGGTACCTTTGAGAATCAGCGTAAAAAAGAAAAGGAGGGTATGGGGCAGAGGGACCAAAAAAGTATTGGAGGCGTTTGCATGAAGAAAAGGATCACTGTGTGATCGGATTAACAACAATCAACATCAGCACCACACCACAAGGCAAGATTGAGCTGTCTAATAAGGTACCTTATTACCTTAACATTTGACAACAGATGGGAAAACCGGCACTACGGTTGACTTCATCAAGGGGTCAAGGGGATGACGGGGCGCACTTGTTAGAAGTACGAGTTTGCACCTTTTGCAGCTTTCCCGGGTTGGAGCCGCATGGCCACTGTCCCAGCCAGAGTGTGGTCTTCGCTGCCTTTCGCATCACTTCGACTTCGAGTGCCGTCTGGTCCTAGCTAACGAATCAGTTACCGAAGCAAGAGTACATAGGTCATCTGTGATCGCGATCAAATCATCATTTTCTCTATCTTCATCTTCTGTTTCTGTCTTTTTCGGAGGGGTAGGTAAGGGCTTGTCGCTTTTTGAGCTTCTTCATTTCTCGGAATTTCTCGCGTAACCGTGCCTGACTCTTCTTGCACCCTGCTCTGGAAATACCTTTACACATGTCTTGATTGTCTACACATGGCTGGGTCGCGAAAAGGCCCGTTGACAGATCAGTGGAGACCAGACGACTT
Source organism: Patellaria atrata CBS 101060 (assembly GCA_010093705.1). Taxonomy (NCBI): domain Eukaryota; kingdom Fungi; phylum Ascomycota; class Dothideomycetes; order Patellariales; family Patellariaceae; genus Patellaria; species Patellaria atrata. The sequence continues at coordinate 120,386 of MU006091.1, forward strand.
GAATAGAGTCAAAGATAGACCAAGGCTTAATCGTAGTCCTTCTCGAGAGCGGAGACGTTCACCAGCTGCCGTGCGCGGCGTGCGAGGCCACGATAGGGATCACAGGGCAAGCAGCCGCAGCGCCTTTGTAGACGACCGCATTTCTTCTAGGCATCCCAGAGGACATTCTCGCGATAGAAGCCGTAGTCGTCATCGACAGAGAAGTCGGGGAAGGCATTCGCCATCGCCGCAAAGGGATTTGGAGGGGGATACGTACAGGCCGTCCAGGCACAGAGCCTCAAGCGGAGACAGACATACACAACAACACCGTCGACGATACGATTCACCTTCATCGGCTAAACGTCGCCGGAGTAAAACTCCATCACCTACGAAAGAAAGCTATAGGCAGACGAAGCGTCGAAGAAGCCGTAGTCACGAGCGTTCGTCATCTCGTACACGCATTTCTGACGCTGCTCGAGCTCATACAGATCGTGCATTCTCTCCTCGTCCTGCCCGCATCGATCGAGGCCTTTCGAGAAGGGTTTCCCCTGATTCATACATCCCTGCACCTCCTCGAAGACGCTCACGGTCAGCCGACGCACACTACAGACCTGCACCTCCGAAATTAAGGGCACGCTCCCCTACACCAGAGAGGAGACATATTTCTCGACGAGCGGAATCTCCGCTACGCCCTTCGCCTAGACGACATACCACAAGAAGACGTACACCCTCTGTAGAAAGTCGAACAAAGACCCATAAGGATTCGGTTGAGATAGGACATAGGAGGGACGCAAACGCAAGGGAACATCGACCTTTAGCACGATCACCATCGCCACGACACCGCAGTTCCAGTCCTAGACATCGTCGAAGATCCCCTTTGCCATCTAGGCGTGACAGGAATCCATCGCCACATCCCGAGCGAACTTCCCGTCCATCCCCTCGCCGCCGCGTTTCTCGTTCACCACCTACGAAGAGTAGGAGCGCTGTAAAGGAGCATTCGCATCCAGAACGTACCCATCGTAGAGACAGATCTCCAAAAGTAAAAGCAGACTACGCCTCCGATACCGGGGAAGGAAAGATGGGCGATAGGTATATGCAGGGGCGACCTCCACAACGCCCACCCTTGGACACGCGTCATTACTCTAATTCTCCGCCGCACATAGCGCACAACTACATGTCTCCCCAAGGTCAATCTCCTTATAGCAACAGAGGTGGATGGGGTGGACAGCATTACGGTAGTCATCAAGGGTATGTTCCTTCTATCTCAGCCTTTCGAAAACTTTACTAACGGACTCAGTTCTCCTATGCATGGCTATTCGCCGAGTCAATCACCATATCATCAACAACATAACTATTCCCCTACGGGACCTCCCCAGGGATACTATTCGCAACCACAATACAGTGGTCCACCATCTCAACACTCTTTCCAAGGTCAGCCGTATCGTGGTAGTCAAGGAGCGTATAGGGGAAATCATTACACCACACCCGACCGTTCTTACTCTTCACGGCCGTCATCTAGTTATCCCCCTCCTGCTGCTGCGGCGGCAACACGAGGCCGTGGTAATTTTAGCAATCTATCTTGGACGCCTCAGACAGGCACCCGCGGGGGCAAACCCCCTGAGCGGGGTAGACTTCCTCTCTTGTCACAGTCTTCAACCCCAGATGCAGCAACACATGGAGCACAGGACGGTTCGAGTAATCCTGCAGAGGATGATGACAACCCGTTCCGTCCGTCGAAGGACCTTCGAGTTGAAGACCAGTCAGACCAAAAAGCAAAAGAAGAGAAACCTATGCCTCCGCCGCTCAAACCTTCAACGACAACTTCTGCAGACAAGGAGCCAAAAATCAGTTTTAGCTTGGCAAAGAAAGGAGCTGCACCTTTAGTCACGCCCAAAGCTGACCTTCTATCTCGCGACGCCGCCATTTCGAAACCCAAAGCTACCTCCCCACCTCCACATCATTCTACAAGTTCTACCAGTGGTTTGAAGTCAAGGCCTGATCCTCGTTATGAACGCAGTGAAAGATCCGACATCCGCCTCGATCGCAACGATCGGCGAGAAGCAAGATATGAACGGCCTTCAGACCCGTATTCGGATAGACGACACGAAGAGAGAAGATACGATGATAGAAGGCTAGAAGATAGAAGAGTGGAGGATAGACGCTATGATGACAAGCGCTACGATGATAGACGTTATGATGAGAAAAAGTATGAGGAAAAGAGGTCGGACTATAAACAATCAGATGTACGTTCCCGGCGATGGCCCGACAACCGCACTGAAGCACGTCCCGAAGCACGACCTGAACCTCGACCCGAAGCACGAAAGTTTGAGAAGAGGATTATGAGACGCCCCAAGCCGCGCCCTAAGCTTGAACCTGATTTTGCCGCATCTGAGTCCGTATACTACCGCAAACCGGGTAATGAGTCGATCGTCGGCTCAGGCACGTATGGGAAGGTATTTAAAGGGATACATGTGTACACGAAGGATACTGTCGCGCTCAAGAAGATCAGAATGGAAGGCGAACGTGATGGAGTAAGTATACTTCCACTCCTTGTTTTACACTTGCTAAATTTCCGCAGTTCCCTGTCACAGCGATCCGAGAAATCAAGCTCTTGCAATCGCTCAACCATGACAATATTGTCAAACTGCATGAAGTCATGGTTGAACGGAACGATTGCTTCATGGTCTTCGAATATCTTTCACACGATCTTACCGGTCTCCTAAGCCATCCGAACTTCACTCTGGAGCAGGCACACAAAAAGGACCTGGCCAAGCAACTTTTTGAAGGTCTTGATTACCTCCACCGGAGGGGGGTGCTTCATCGTGATATCAAAGCTGCGAATATTCTTGTCAGTAACACAGGCCAACTTAAACTGGCCGATTTCGGTTTAGCCCGTTTCTACGCCAAGCGTGGGAAACTTGATTATACTAATCGGGTAATCACCATCTGGTACCGCTCGCCTGAACTTTTACTTGGAGAAACGCAGTATGGGCCAGCCGTGGATATCTGGTCTGCCGCATGTGTGATGGTCGAAATATTTACTGGTTCCGCGATCTTTCCTGGTGATGGTGGCGAGATCAATCAGCTCGAAAAAATATATAACGTCCTTGGAACACCGACACGAGAAGAGTGGCCGAGCATAGTAGATATGCAGTGGTTTGAGCTGCTCAGGCCGACGGAGCGCAAATCGAGTACTTTTGCCGAGAAGTATCAAGGACGGGTAACTTCGGCGGCTTTCGAGCTCCTTGAGGCAATGTTCCATTTCGATCCGTTGAAGCGCCCGGCCGCTGGAGATGTCCTAGAGCATGCATACTTCACGACCGAGGAACCAACTCCTAGGCGAGCTGTGGAACTGGAACAGGTGGAAGGCGATTTCCACGAGTTTGAAAGCAAAGCATTGAGAAAGGAAAGGGAACGGCAAGACAGAGAAGCAAGGAAATTGGCAAGGGAGGAACTTCTCAAGAAGGAATCCGAGAAGCGCCGTGCGGATGCCTCTCCAGAGCCTAAACCTGCAGCGAAGAAGCAGAGAGCCGGCGAAGATATGGACATAGTCATGGGGCTATAACCATGGTAGTTCTTTTCAACCTTATCAATGCAGTTTTAAGGGGTTGCATTCGCCGCTAAGCATCTGGCGACATAAGGCTCAGAGAAATGACGAGGCCGATGAGCGCTAAGCTTGTCATATTGATTTAGGAGTCGATCATTTGGACTATCTTGTATGTATAGACTCCTTTGTTTCCTTTCATAATAGCCAATTTTGCGGGTTTGGCGAAAAGCCGCAAAGGTGAAGAATCGATAACATTTATATTAAAATGAACCCATTCAATGGTCTTGAGACGCTCCAATTAGTTAGTCTTGAACATTGTCAGCGCGCGCGCGCACCCACCTGATACCGAGGTTTAAGGCGTGCAACAAGATACTGAACACCGACAAGGCGGCAAAACATAAAAGACTTTTGTCGCTGAGTGTTGGCATTTGTCAAATTTCGGTAAGGTGCATACATGCAGGAGTGCCGAAGGTGTACGGTTGTGCAGGTTCGCATATAGCCTACAGCCGGAAGATTATTTCGGATTGCAATACGTCGATTTTGGGGGTTATCGCCTTGAATTAAGAGCACGATAAGGGTTTGTGCTCTGAGAAATACATCGACGCGGATTTGTGGAGCAAATAATGCCGTTCGTCCAAAGTGATTCGGGCCTCCGCGGCCATCATTGAAGAGAAAGGTGGCTTAGGAGAGGTCGATAAAGTACCGACAGAGTTAGCAATATCGATATCAATAGGGTTCATATCGATCTTGTTTAAAGTACCTGTTCCAAAAATACGCAGCGATGCCGTGGGCTTCCAAACCCCTGGTCGAAGAGCGTCCATCCTGACATCTTTTCGTTCCCAATTCTTCAGGTCTAGTAGGGTGCGGGTGGCGGAAGAGACCGAGCTCGATTGCGATCAGCAGAGGTGCATCATGTTCACAGGCTGAGGTGTAAGCGCGGTAGAGGAATACGAGTTTTGGACACCCCTTCAGACTGAAAGAGGAGAGGAGCTCGGAATAGGGGGGTTCGATGGTGGTGGGATCACTGGAAAGCAAACCGAAGCTCAGGTTATAGTATATCGTCCTTCCCTTAAATTCACGAGGTACAAGTTATTTGAGAGTTGTTCGTTGAGGAAGAGTAATCTCATGTCATCTGGCGAAACCCCATCCACCCCCCTCCCCCTCCCCCCCTCCCCCCCCGGGGGGCCTGGTTTTCAAGGTATGTTAAGGTACTATCTGGATTGATGAGTCAACAGGATCAACACAATAAAGCTACCTCGTACTGAACTGTATTACACTGTATCTCATGCTTCAGGGTTCTATTGTAGATATTGTATGGGGGATGCTCAGGTGGAGGGGTATAAAGGACCTGAAGTTGGAATCGTCCCAAAGGAGGGCGGGAAACACAATAATGGAAGTAAGGGAGGGGTAATCACAGTAAAGGTGTTGAGGTATCGCGGGGTTATCGGGATAGGCTTTTCCCCAATAGGAAGGAATCCATGCTTCGATCCGAAAGGCAACCTAACTTCAACCACAAGCCAACACACTGCATACAAACTCACAGTAGCTCTATCGTAATCTCTCTACCTCACTACCTCCATCAGAGCACCAGCCTCCGGTTCAAGCATTCTTTCCGAGCCTACATGAATGATCCTTTCGCGGAGATGATGAGGATCGCGGACCGCTCGCTTTTCGAGACGTGGACTTCTTCTACGGGATAAGAGTTAGGTCTCTCGTGCTATTCTTCGCCCGCTCAGCAGTCACCACTCGCACGACAGCAACGTCTCATCTCTCATTCAGCTTATGCGCGATATTCTTTGCAGGAACGGTCATGCGTATGCTCCGATATTAAATTTCTCCAGCTACCAGGCAATAATAAGCCCAAATCTTCTCGTATCTGCAGTGTTCGCGTGAACTTCGCCCAACAAGCATTTTCTCTGACATCCTCACGCCGTCCCAAAGAAGCGCCAGGAAAGACAAGACTCTCTTACCCTTCTGCCACAATATATACCGCTCGCTTCGATGTTAGTTCGCTAACTGAAGGAGCATTTCGATAGCGTGAAAACAGACTGCCGGTGTTGCTTTCATTTATCCATATTAATCTTCGTCAGTTGTAACTCTTTCCACATGCGAAAGATCGGCGTGGCTGTCGCTAAACCATAAGTCGTCTTACCAGTAGCCAGTTTCGTGGCCAGGCCAAGCATTTCTTCCCAAGCTTTATGGCGTCTCGTGGACGGGAGCAAACAAAAGGTCGACGATGAGCCGATATCCTATTGTTCTTAGGGCTTTTCGGAGCGGATCGTCTTTGGCACTCATGCGTGAACAACGGAATCTGAACATCATCGCTTTTCTAGGAGGAACCTAAGTGCTGACCGCCTGTAGTATTACATTTGTGGGACGTTCAGAGCATGCGGTCAACGTGTAGCCCCATCTTGCTTATTCGTCAAAGAAAATCTCCTATCCAATCAGGACCAAGACGATTCACCCCGCGTCAGGGTCAAATCTGACAGCTTGGAGATCCGGCGGCACGCAGTTTCCCTGCCTCAGCCTCGGACTCATGGCGTCTATCGACCTCCGATATTTTTAGGGAACCAGTGTCGAAACCCATGCAAGCAGTATCCCTTGCAATCTGACTAGACATGGGATCTCGTGGACAAAGTTGTACGCGGCTCTGGATCTGTTAGACGGCAAACTATGCCGAGAGCTGCAAGGTAGAGCACGAGGGAGCTGTCGTATTCTCAGAGTGACAGTCATGTAGGTTTGCAGATTTCTCTCCACCTTCTAGTTCAATCGCTTGAGGTAACTCTTAAAGGATATGACAGCCGTCTTCTCGTTCTTCTACCCAATCAGCAATTACTCTAATCCACAGCAACACTTATTCTGATCGCTGTTCAAGTTGGCTAAATGTCATGCCACCCTCTAGTACAACATTTCATGAAAGAGACGATAGATACTTGTCTGTCCCCTTTTTCCTGCATTTCATTTGAGTATTTACTATTTATATAGCCTCGAGAATGATGAACAAGGTGATATCTGGCCATCCATCTTCTTAGTCTCTCGTTAGAGTTCAATATCCCAAATATTGTCTTAATATACGCTACTCACTGTAGCTGCCTCTCTTTTACCTGATTTGATTGGGTATACTCTATCCCGAAAGAGTACCCTTCAGCTCATAAAAACGAAATATCTTTCCCCTTATCTCAATCATTACTTCACTACTCTCGCTCAACAATGTCTTATCTCATTCGAGTTCTTGCTATTTGCTTGGCAGTACGTCTAAGCTCGGTTGATGCTTGGGAGCACGGTGCCGGCCCGGCACCGAATAACGGTGCAGCACGCCAATTTATCGTTTTCGATCCAACAGTGGCTGGTAACCCTGCTGTGGCTCAGGCTGTACCCCTTGATCGTACAGGATGGACTGCTACTGCTGATAGCTCGCAATCTGGCAACGCCGCGAGCAGCGTACTCGATGGTGATACAGGTACTATCTGGCACACGGCTTATGATCCAACCGTGGCACAACTTCCACACAACATTGTTATCGACATGAAAGCCGCAAAATGGATCAACGGCGTTACAATCATGCCTCGCCAGGATGGCAACAACGGGAATATCGGACAACATACCATTGAAGTCAGTCAGGACGGCACGAACTGGGGATCCCCTGTGGCTACGGGTACTTATCTAAATGACAAGAGTTTGAAAACTACCATCTTCGGAAACAGACTAGCGCGGTATGTACGTATTACTGCTAGGACCGAAGCTCAGAGTGATGCGAACCAATGGACAAGTGCAGCCGAAATCAACATCCTCGCCGGTCCTGATCCGATCCTTCCACGTGACGGATGGACAGCTACAGTCGATAGCGCTCAGGACACCGCACATAATGCTGCCGCGGCTCTTGATGGTGATTCATTCACTATCTGGCATTCGAAGTATACCCCTTCTATCGACCCCTTACCACACACTTTCACGATCGATCTTAAATCAGCGAAGAGTGTATCCGGTCTAAGTTATCTACCGCGCCCACCTCTCAGTGGAAACGAATCCGGTGTGAATGGCCGTATTGGAAAGTACCAAGTATCAAGCAGTACCGACGGCTCGACTTTCACTCAAGTGGCCAGTGGAACTTGGCCGGACAATGAGCTGGCCAAGACAGTGACTTTCTCCCCAAAGTCAGCCCGTTACTGGCGTCTGACGGCTCTTAGTGAGGCCGGCAACCGTGGAGGCTTCACCAGTGCGGCTGAGATCAACTTGCACGATGGTAGCCGGTCAGCTTATACCCCTCCTCCTCCCGCGGAAGCTGGGCAATGGAGCGGTACGATTGATTTCCCTATTGTCCCTGCTGCAGCTGCTGTCGTTCCACGCACAGGAAAAGTACTTGCCTGGTCTGCTTGGGCAGCTACACAGTTTGGTGGCAGCCCGGGTGGATATACCCTTACAGCAACTTACGATCCGGCCACCGGTGTAGTTTCCCAGCGAAGAGTAAGCAACACGGCCCACGATATGTTTTGTCCCGGAATCTCGATGGACTTCAATGGGCGACCGGTTGTCACTGGTGGCAACGACGCGGCAAAGACTTCAATCTACGACCCCATTGCAGATACATGGACTTCAGGTTCGAATATGAAGATTAGCCGGGGATATCAGTCGTCGACGACTCTCTCTGATGGTCGTATCTTCACCATCGGTGGCAGTTGGTCTGGAGGAAACGGTGGGAAGAACGGCGAAGTGTACAATCCTTCGAGCAATACTTGGACCCTACTTCGTAGTGCGACTGTTGCGAATATGCTCACAAAGGACAGAGGAGGTGTTTATCGCGCGGATAACCATGCCTGGCTCTTCGGTTGGAAGAATGGTTTCGTATTCCAAGCCGGACCAAGCATCAACATGAATTGGTATGGAACTTCCGGCTCCGGCAGTGTAAAATTGAGTGGTCCTCGTGCTTCTGACGTTGACGCTATGAACGGCAATGCTGTCATGTACGATGCTGTTGCCGGTAAAATTCTCACAATGGGCGGCGGCCAACACTACCAAGCCGCTCCCGGCATACCAAACACTCACGTCATCACCATCAACAATCCCAACGCATCAGCGACAGTGACCAAAGTGGCGAACATGGCCTACGCCCGCGCTTTCGGAAACGCCGTCGTCCTACCCGACGGCAAAGTCTTCGTCTCCGGCGGTCAAGGTTGGGCCGAACCCTTCACCGACAACACCGCCGTCTACTACCCAGAGCTCTGGGACCCGGCAACCCAAACCTGGACAGTCATGGCGCCTAATGCAGTCCCCAGGACGTACCACTCGATCGGCCTCCTCCTCAACGACGCCACTGTCCTAATCGGCGGCGGCGGCCTCTGCGGAAACTGCCCCACGAACCACTTTGACGCCGAGATCTGGTCGCCACCCTACCTCTTCAACGCGGACGGCTCCCGCGCCACACGGCCGCGCATCACTGCCGTCACGCCGACTACGAGCGGGAACGCCGAGGTCGCAGTCGGTGGTACGCTTACCGTTAGGACGGATTCGGCGGTTAGTAAGTTCAGCCTTGTCCGGATGGGTAGCGCGACGCATACGGTCAATACAGATCATAGACGCGTGCCGTTGACTGGCACGAGGACGACGACGAATCAGTACTCTGTTAAGTTGCCGACGGATGCGGGGGTCTTGTTGCCCGGGTATTGGATGCTATTTGTCATGAACGATCGGGGGACGCCGAGTTTGGGGTTTACGGTTAAGGTTAAGTTGTGAGGAGGGGTTTAGGGGGGAGAAAAGAAAGGGAGGGAAAGGGAAGGGATTGGGAGGCGTCATGGAGAAGTATGAGGTGATGAATTGGAATGGTTATTTTGCATCTGGGTTTTATGGATGGGGTATTGACTTGGCTTTGGTTCCTTGTTTTACTGACTAACTCAACATCTTTTGTGCTCTTTTGTTTTTTTTTTTCTTGTACTGTATTATATAATACCATCCCATTTCCTTGTCAGATGATTGCTGTACTTATTTGTGGACTTCGCCTCGTCTGACGCTCCTCATTCGTGCACGCGATGAGCTTTGAGTCTCTCGTCTGATACTGACTGGGTGGCGACAGCGTAGGGAGGATCTGTGATTTGGATCTGCGTCTGCAGTTGCTGTTGATCTCTCATTGCCCATATATTTACTCTTATACAGTACTATACGCTTACGTTCAGAGTCCACACCCGGTACGAAAACTTCCGACTTGCGTCTTTGTCTAGTGTAAGTGCGCTGTACAGCAGGTCAGAAACGTGACTGACAGGCGTCGAGGGAAGGGGATGCTTGGTATTGTACGTGTGAGTGCAAAGTGTACGTACAAAGTTCTGGGGCTAGGCCTTCTGGCCGACCGTACGGGGATTTTGTCTGTACGGTACATATCATGGCGGGCCAAAGCTGATCGATATGTATACCGCAACATTCACAAGCGAGGAAAGGTGGATGCGGGCAAGAAGGATGGAAAAGCTAGGAACATAGCACTACTATAAGGGAAGGAGTAGATAGATTCATTTCCATCCTATCGCTATGTAAAATTTTACTTTTCTGCTTTTCGCTTTTAAAACATCCCTTCATCTACTCATGATCTACGTGATGCTTGATAAAAGCAGTATTTGGCCCGCTCTATCTCGCCGCCTTTCCCGTGGGGATGAGGAACAACACCGCGGGCTGCCCATGCGCAAACGCCCTATCAACTCTAAAATACCCCTTTCGGTCGAACTGAATGACATCGTCCACCCTCAAGCTGGCGACATTGCAATCCGCGGTAGCCTTCGTCCTAACCTCCGTTTTGGGGTTGATGAAATGCTCCCAATTGTCGTCCTCCTCGAGCTTATCCTTCGTGATGAGGTAGTCGAAATCGACGAGCTCGACGGGAACGAGTTCCTGCTCGGAGGAGAGCCAGGTGATCTTCTTCTTCGTCTTCTTGAAATCGCCCTGGAGGTGGAGTTCGAGTTCGACGCCCGTGACGGTTTTGAGGGAGAGCGGGTTGAGCGAGTGCGAGACCTTGCGCACGATGGCGTTGCCCCAGTTCATGAGGGTGATTTCTTCGTCCTGGACGAAACTTCGGGCGTCGGCTTGCTCGATGATGATGTTGCCACTGAAGACGACCTTCTTAGTCCCGAGGTCCGTGTATTTGGCGTGTTTTGCCCTTTCTTCCGTGTAAGGCGCCGCTCGTGCGCCGACGACTGTGACTGGGACTTTGTGATCGTCCTCGATTGCGGTGTAACGGGCGGCGATGGGGTCGATGAACTTCTTGTTCGTCGCCCAGAACGAGGACCAGTCTAGGTTGACAATGTTCTTGCTGGGACCTTGCTTTAGGATGAACTCTTGGAGAGCTGGGATGGTCATTCCTCGGCGACGTATACCGCGGACTGTGGGCATACGAGGGTCGTCCCAGCCCCAAACCACACCAGTTTCGACGAATTTGGTAAGCTTGCGTTTCGATAAGAGTGTGCGAATGAAATTCATGCGCGAGAAATCCCAGTTGTATATGTTTCGCAACTTTAAGACTTTTAACATCCATTGATACTGTGCGTCTCGGTCTTTATATTCGGTGGTACGGAGAGCATGAGTTACACCTTCGAGAGCATCGACTATCGGGCAACAGAAATCGTACGTCGGGTAAATCTTCCACTTATCTCCGGTCCGGTGATGGGGTTGAGGGGAGCAACGGTAGATAACAGGATCACGCATAGCTTTGTTTGGGTTGTCAACGGAGATCTTTGCGCGAATGAACCATTTAGTGCCTTCCGGTGTGCCAGCTTTCATCTCATCGAAGTGTGCAAGGTTCTCCTCGACACTATTATCTCGACATTTGCTGGGGAGGCCGTCCATACGCTCCTTTCGCATGACTTCCTGAAGCGTATTATCCGCGTAAGCATTGCCTTCCTTGATCATTTGGACGCAATAGTCATATAGTTCTTGGAAGTAATCGCTTGTATGGGTGGTTGTGTCCGGTTTGATCCCCATGAGGGCGAGATCTTCTATAATCGAGTCTTGAAACTCTTGCTTTTCTTTAAGGGGGTTAGTATCGTCGAATCGTAGAATGAGAGTTCCTTTATATTTCTTGTGTGCAAAGAAGTCGTTGAGCAGCGCTGCTTTAGCATGTCCAATATGAAGATATCCCCTACCATAAGTTAGACATTTCAAACATTGGTAGACCTTTAAACTCACGAAGGCTCTGGAGGGAACCGAGTAACAACGCCGTGCTCGACATCCTGCAGCCCAATCTCATAACTTGCACCATCATCCTTCGCCTCTTCTTGAGTGGTTTTGGCGGTCTTAGCTGGCCGTTGAGGTAGTTCGGTCTTCTGTGGATAGGCCTCCTCGATATATTTGAACCATCTGGATAGGTTTACCATCAGGTTCTGCTTGACGTATGCATGTGCGACCCTATTTTCCCTCAAAGTCTTCCATACTGTAGTATCCGCATCCGTCAGACCGTATCCGACAATGTATGACCGCAATGTAAGATGCGCATCTAGTTCGGCGAGCATAGGTTCAATTGCTTTGAGATTCAGTGCCGTCATTTTGGTAGCACGCTCTTGCCAATCCTTTATCCGCTCATCCTTTGAGGAAGCCATGATTAGATGATTGATCCGTCCGGGTAGAGATTTTTGTTCCTTAGTTCAGTATCGCCGGGGAGTGAGATATCGAAAAGTGAGTTGTTTACAAATTTACGAAGAGTACTGAAGTGGGCTGGCGGGGAGTCAGACTGGTCGGTACTACACCCCTGCACGCTCCGACGCGCATTGATCCTCCATACTTTTGTGTGTGAGCAGTGCTCTCGTCAATACGGAGTCCTATTGGAATTTTTTCTGTATCTACGTAGAAGCTTCACATCTCCTTTTATTCAATCGATCTCTAATTCCATCACAATGGCCTCCGCGACGGCTTGTGTCGCTAAACTAAATCGAAATGCTATCTCCTCAGCGTTGAGGCCGAACTCCCATCCCAAGGCCATACTCCTATCTTCACAGCACACAAGACAGGCGTCAAGCGACCAAGCGTCAAAGTATAAACGAAAAAATCAAGCTTCGCAAAAGAAGAAAAAGTCAAGATCGACTTTCGTCACATATAATCTCAAAGATGCAGAACAATTCTCCCTCTGCGACGCGATGAGGTAGGACTCGCCCAAACCCACCGTTCTGCTTCCCCGGCCGTTTACAATACTGATGAATATCTACAGGTATATCCGCGCGTTTGAAGTAGGGTATCCACCCACATCCCCGAAGTACGAAATGCATATCAAATTGCGAACATTGAAAAACGGTCCAGCAGTTCGCAATCGACTACAGCTCCCTCACCCGGTGAAAACTGACCTACGTATATGCGTTATCTGCCCTCCAGATTCCTCCGCTGCCGATGATGCTAGCCAAGCTGGTGCATATCTCATTGGAGAGGAGGACGTTTTCGCTGCCGTTAAAGAAGGCAATATCGATTTCGATAGATGCATCTGCCATGTCGATAGTTTACAGAAGTTGAATAAGGCTGGATTAGGAAAAATTCTTGGGCCTAGGGGTTTGCTACCTAGCATGAAAACTGGCACGGTGGTTAAGAATGTAGCGCACACAGTAAGGAGCTTAGTTGGGGCAAGCGAATACAGAGAAAGGATGGGAGTGATTAGGATGGCTGTTGGGCAGTTGGGATTTTCATCAGAGGAGATGCAGAAAAATATTCGAGCGTTTGTGGAAGAGGTGAAAAAAGATATTAACCTCTTGAGTGATAAGATTACAAAGGACATTCACGAGGTGGTGAGTCGGCATATATTCAATTACCCTATGGATTTGCTTGATATGCTAATTGTCCGCAGGTTCTGAGCTCAACACACTCACCCGGGTTCAGTCTCAGCGGCGAATTTAAGGCTCCGGAGTCTGTACTGACAAAGAACTTCGCGTCTTAGTTTTGGCAGATGCTATTGCTAGGTATTGTAAATTAAAATGTATCATTGCCTTTGATATCCTTAGAAACCTCATTCTGCTGCGTTTCATCTAGGATACGTCGTGCTAGACTGGGTGCTGTATGGATGATTCTGCCTTGCTATATCCCTCAATCTCCTCTTGAGTCTTGTATAACTTTGAGTGCTTCCCTTTCTTCTCCCATATCGCCGTAAAGCCCTAATATCGTAATACAGCGACCTTTTCCCTTCTCCCCCTGCTGCTTAGCTTGTTTCAACGCTGTCGCGAGGTCTAAGAGAATAGTGTTTCTGATCCTAGTAACCCGGTGTTGTTGCGCTACGATGAATGGATGTTCCTGGCCAGTCTGTAATATTTGGTGCAAAATATACGTGTAGTCTTGCACATGCTTTCGAAGTTTATGGGTGGGAACATATGTAGATTCTAGCTCATCCTCATTCTCATATTCATCGTCCTCATCGTCCTCATCCTCGTCTTCATCCTCTGTGCTCTCGGGTATAACGTTTGCGTCACTGTCTGATGGCTCCACATGCTTATTACCTACCGACTCCAGCATCAGCCTGCCCTCTAACTCCCCTATTCGAGCTTCAGTCTTCAGTAATTCCCACGCCATAATTCTACGCTTCCTAATCTCTTCCCTGCGCCGGAATAGCTCATCGGCCTCTACTTTCCTCTGCACTACCACTCTCCTCACATCCTCAACAGACTTGCCGAAACCCATCAACCCTACCCGGACACCCTCCACCTTCTCCTCGCCGCCCTTCAAGCTTCCCCCTAGACCCAAGAAGTCCTGGTAATTTGAGTTCACCAGGTCTAGGAGTTCGCGGTTGAGCAGCTGGGTGCGGGAGCGTAGCTCGGCCCGCAGATCCTCGAGTGTTTGGTGGCGGTTTCGTAGGCTGGAAAGATAGATCGAGGGGGAGAAATCCGGCGCGACAAAGGCGGAGCGCGGAAGAGGAGTTGGGAAGGGAAGGGTGCATTCGTCATCCTCGGATGAGGAGTGGGAGGAGGTCGAGGTGGAGGAGGAGGAGCGGCGGGCAGTACTGTGCGAGGTCGCCTCCAAACCTATGGAGAACTTTGCGGACATTTATTGATTGGAAGATTCTGGTGTGCTTAGTACGCTTCAAGTTTGCATCCGTAGGACTTGGGCATGGAAACTCCTGAGGACGATTGTAATGCTGGAATTTCCTATTTCATGGTGATACCTCCATACATCCACGACATCCAAATGGGTGAGGTGCGGCAGTGTGGCCAACGATCCGTATCGATAAGGTATTAGTATTCTCGGTATTTCATCGGTATTGTATCGAATATCATAATACCTTAACAATACCCTTGGCATTTTAAGATTTGTTTATATTCTTTAGAATTCAACTAAAATATTATCGTTTTCTTAGAAATTTAATTAAAATAAAGATACTCTTCGTACGAAGGGATTGTATAGCTATGAACAACATCTATAGCTGTTCTAAGATAGAAGGCACGAGGGCGTGCCTACGTGCCTGCCTGTCCACCTGTCTACTGGCCCACCTGTCTACTGGCCCACCTGTCTACTGGCCCACCTGTCTACTGGCCCACCTGCCTACCTGCCAGTTTGTACAAAATAGATCTTCTTTTGAATTTCTCAATTTCTCTTCTTCTCTTCTCTTCTTCTCTCCTTCTCAATCTTTGATTTTAGTAACTCAAAGTGTAAGTACTCAGCTTAAACCTATCGTACGAAGGCTAATAATACTATAGTATGGCCAATATGCAAGTAGTTCTCTATAACCCAGCGATCACGGCTGCCGCTCACGCGAACCGCAACCCGGTTCTACTTGTAACACAGCAGCAATTGGCTCCGTGGTGTCACAGCCCACAGAATAGAGCACTTCTGGCCGTCGGTGGAGGTGTTGATGTTGAGTTCGTACGCGACTCTATCACACCCGAGCAGATTGGATCTCATAGGCAGTCATATGTCAATGGGATTCTTATCCAGTCTCGTGGAGGTGATGTTGATCCTTGTGCGGCTTGTCGTACGAGAGATTTCCGTCCCTTCCTTAGTTGTCACCGCGCTGAGGGACACTTTGGCGGAACATGCGCCAACTGCAAATGGCGCGACCATGCAGCACGCTGTTCCGTACGAGCTGGTGGTCCAGATGAGCCTGCTCAAGGAGCCAGGGTGCTTGGACCTGGTTCAGGGGTTGACGGAGCTGACGGCACCGCCCCTGGGAATGCTATTGTGCTGGACGACGATGAGGGGCTTCCTCCCCAAAATGCTATAATCATTGGTTGAGCAGAGCTTCGTACGAAGTATTCTTTGGCGTTTGAGCGTTCTGGCGTTTCGGTGTTCTGCTTTGCCTAGCTATCCAGGGCTGTTGGTAGCACTCAGACGTGATCTGTACCTTTACGTGTGTCTGAGATCAGTAGCCATTAGGTGAAACTAAACAGATCGTACGGACCTTTCAATAAATTCTTTTGTTTTGCCCAATGTTTAAGACATTCAGTATGTTCTAACTCTCTTGAACTTAAGCGTGATCTTTCCCATGGTACCGTACGACGAGCTGCTGAAAACACTCGTTCTGGTTCATCGCTCATTGCTGGAATTGAGAGGATCTCAATTGCAAGTATAGATAATCGTGGAAACCGAGCTCTTTGAGTATCAGTTAACCACCATTTAATAGGTGAAATGTCCCCAATATCGTACGGATCTTGGTTGATATAGTCTTCAAACTCATCTCCACTTAAGGGAGCCTTATTAAACCACTCAATTTGATTAAGAACACGTTCAAAATCAGTCATATTCTCAGGTGGAGTTCTTCTCTTTTCTTCGTACGATGCTGATAACGGTACTGAACAGGTTTTACTCCATTTTTCCCAGTATAATCTAGCAAGCTTAATCATCTGCTCGCCTTTCCCTCTTTCCTTCTTCCAACCTTCCCTAATAAGCTTTGTACGATAGTAAGGAGTAAAGATTGTCGCAAGAATATGGCAAGGTGAGGTAAGAAGTGTAGAATAATACTTCTCAAAAAGCTGTAAAGCTTTATGAAGCTGAGGTCCAAAGTCTTTCTTATATATACGTTCATACTTTCTTAAAAGAATATCAAAACCAAGCATTGTACGAAGTGTCATACCGAATGTTAGAGAATGGCCTTGATTTAGAAGCGTTGCCTCATAAAAAGGGCGAAGAATTGTATGGATCGTACGAAGCTTTTCCCAATCTTTATGCGAAAGAGAATCTTCTTCAAGATCACTATACCATCTCTTAACATACGAGTCAATTTCTTCTTCTTTACTTAGCGCAATATCTATCATGATATACCAGCTATTCCATCTCGTACGATTATCAAGTGGAATCATTCTCTCTGCTCTTGTGGTAAAATCTTTCAAATGACGTGTAGAGCTTCGAATATGAACTATAATATTATGAAGCTTTCCAAGTGGCCCTACCGTACGGAAGGTTGACTGTCTCTGCTTTCTTAAGCTGGCTTGTCTTATCTCATATTCCTCTGTTGATACTTCAAGTGTAAGACTACTTAGCCCTTGAGATTCAGTCTGTTCCTCAGCGTCGTACGACTCAAGTAAGTCTAAGTCTATTGTACCTGCAAAGAGAAAGGTTTGTACAACCAAGTTAATAATATGGCCTATACATCGAATTCTTTGAGATGAATAGTCCCATATCAGCTCTTGACTCTCTTGAAGATATTGACTAAGTAACTGGCAAAGCTTATCATTCGTGGAAGCATTATCACCAATAATAGTACCAAGCCTTCGTACGATACCATAGTCTTGAAGAACTGGAAGAAGTATCTCAAGTTGTTCACTAGATGAATGGTTTCCTACTTCTTTAAGACCAAGTAATGCTCTTTGAGGTATCTCCTCCGTACGATCAATGAAATGCGCGATAATACCAAGAAGAAGTATCCGATTTGGAGAAGTCCAGATATCAAGTGAGATATGGATGTTTGCAGGCGCTGATTGAAGTTGTTTTCGTACGAGATCTTTTTGGAAAGAGAAAGAAGCTGTAATTCTTTTTGAAATTGTTGAGTGTGAAGATGGAATAAAGCTCTCTGACTGCGGGTTAAGAGCTAGACAAAATGCGCGAAATTCAGGCCATTCAATCATACGGAAGGGGAGTCTTCGTACGGTAAGTAGTTGAGATAGCGCTTTATCAATAATATTTTGATTAAGAATCTTTTGTAAGACCAGCTGATCCAGCTCATTTAATCCAGTATGCTCGCTTGACCGGTAAAGATCTAATAGTCCTTGGAAAGCGTCTTCCCCTATCTTCGTACGAGGCTCTTCTAAAGCTATATTGTGTGTTTTAAGAAGATGCTTCTTAAATTTTGTACTAATTGTTGTATTATATGAACAATTATATTTACACTGATAGAGAGGCTTGTTTTGATCGTTTCGTGGAGGGTCTCCTATAGTTTGTATACGCGTATGTTTCCAAAGAAGGGATCTTGTTGGTCGTACGATAGTAGATGATGGTTCTGAGGTAAAACTTATTATTGAATCAATTTCAGAAGCCATTATTTAGGAGAAGAACCACCTTATCGTACGTAAGGGTGACAAATTCTATTAAATTGTGGGTTTCGCTGTATTAAGCGAAGTATTGTTAAAGTATTATTAAGGTATTTATCGATATCGAGCCGATACAATACTAATCCGTATTCGATAGTTATCTAATACTAAAGTATTGTTGGCCACACTGAGGTGCGGTCACCAAAGGTGCACGGGCCATATGCAGCTGAGAGTGAGCTTCCCCTCAATATTTTTGTGCAAGAGATATTCACAATAATTTAACTGGTAGATAAAGACTGTTACTAATTAATCGTCTTCACGATCGTCCACCACAAAACTCCCACCATATCATAGGTTCCGATGATGTAACAATCAAGAATAAGAACTAGACACACTTGACCTCGGTCCGTTTTCACCTCTCCTTCATCCCATTCAGTTAGATATTAGCACCTGTCGTAGCTGGGCCAGCAGAAATAGCTGTCGCGCTTGTCGCAGCAAGCACTACGCAGCATTGTATGTCTGCTCCACCAGGGCAGTAACCCCTGAATATCATCAGTGAAATCATTCCTTTACGTAAATCTCTTTCCCAATCCTCATACTTTTGGAAAAATATGCCACCAAACTCCTGAATAGGAAATATCAACTTACTGGAAGAAAGCTCCATTGGGACATCCCATTGCCGTTGTTCTACACGTACCTCCCGGCGTACCGGGAGGATAACAGACGATTCCCGCGGGCGTGGGTGATGGGGTAGCGAGGACATCAGAAGTAACCACAGCGGTACGCTGTGGTGCCGCAGTAGAAAAACCGCCAAAGATGCATATTGCTAGATAAAGACTGCTCTTATGCATGTCTGGCTATCGAACGTGACTTAGAATAGCGATGTGAGAACTGACCAAGATCCGAAGGAGAAAATGGACGTGAATGATGTAGAGCGGAAGGGAAAGGAGTAGTGGTTCGATTTTTAGATCGCTGAGCAATGAGCGTCCTCACGGGTTTTCATATACTTCAGTAGAGACAAAGGCTGATAATTACCTATACGGTTTAGCACATTGAAAGCTGTCCAAAGGTAATGCGCTTACCTTTTCGATCTCAACTTGCATTGCAAGGCGTGACTTTGTATCACCTCTTACCGCCTTCGAGTCGAATAGTTTGATAATGACTAACTTGTCAGACTCAGGCGTATGAGCTTTTCTAGGTCTGACAAACCTGTACTCATAATATAACAATCAAAAGCGGTACTCTTGCTTGAAGAATGTTCAACTAACTCCTTATTCCTCATTTAGTCTTAGATTCCACAGGCTGGAATGAATTACTGAAAAACTACTATCATTGAGTACACAGAAAGGAATGAGAGTATATACTCTCAGAGAGCAATAGATGCACTTCGAAAAAAGAACAAAAAGGATATATCAGTTGAAAATGAATGACAAAAGAAGCTTGTGCGAGGTTCTAGGAAACGTTCCACATTACCCCTCAATATTGCTTTGGCCTTGTTGTACAGAATTCCGCGATTGAACCCTTACGATCTTAGGTTGTATAGAATCTAGTTATTCAGTTAACGTACGAGCTACTTCTTTCACTAATACCACATGAAGATGAGCTAGACCACCCCAGTTAGGAGCTTTTTTTGGTTAAAGACTCAATAGAGGAACGCAAAAAGTGTGACTAGAAGACTAACATAAAGTTGATAGTGTCGTAAAGTGGAATCCTATGCTCCTGTATGTAGAATGACGGAGTACTAAAGCATTCTTCATTTTTGCTCGCCTAATAGCTTCGGAAGAGGGGGTATATTACCGTGATATCAAATACATCTCTAGACGTAACTTTTGAAACGGAGATGGTGAGAAAGGGATGTCAGAGATAAGTACTAAGTAATTCCCCTCTTTGGCGTTTGTTGTAGTTCAGGTTCCCTACGCAACATAGTTTTTCAAGGGAACTCTCTCTCCTACGCTTCGCCTAGCGCTTCTATATTATCAGGGTCAATTTCGTGCCTACGACGGGTATACGTTGTGGTTTGAGGTCAGTCCGTGAAAATTGCTGTCTTTACCCTGTATGCTTCCTCGTAACCTAATCAACGGGCTACCATGTCGCACAATCGTGTTAAATAAATTCAGAATAAGAGAGTTTTTTCGTCTGTCATGTTCAGTTGTTCGATCGGATTCCATATGATGTAGTGAGAAAGCGGGAATTGTTATTAAGCATTGTAGATCGGCAAACCCAGGGACCTTAGCCCATGCCCCTTTTTCTGTTGGTACGGCGTCGGCTGCTGCGCCAATATTGGCGTCTAGTTGAGAAAATGATAGGATAGGAAGACTTCCGGCGTTTGTACTAAAGCAAGCACACATTAACTCAACGTCTGTGCTCAGAACTTTTTACCAACCTCAGCTCAATTATAATCCACTGTTATCCTGATCACCTTGCCATCTCAGAATCTCTTCGACGTCTTCGTCTTTTCTTGAGAGGATCATGGCCCAATTCAATGGATTTGTGTGGCACTGATAAGATCAAACGGTTGTTCACGGCCAGCGATTTCAGTCAAATTAATATGTAGGTGTTCTGCCTGGCGATATTGTGCTTTGGTGACATGAATCAGTTTTTCAGTCGGACATTGCCGCGCTGGTTGCTTTCCCCACCTGTTCTTGTCCTTCGGCCGCAGAGACACGGTACCGGCGATGCCGTTACCATCTCGTTACGTTCCTCGAGGCGTGGATGAGCGTCAAGCCAGCATGAAGGCAGAACCTTTGTGAGATCTCCCCTTGTTGCGGTTGTCGCTTCTAGGTTGTTTTACGGATCCGTACCTCCGCCAGTATCCTAGGGAATCTGAAGCGTCGGTACCTCTTCCAGCCAGGTATAGTTTAAGGTCCGTACAGATCTGTACAGTTAGCCGCATTGTATGGAGAGTCAAGACTCCTGTCAAGAACCATTGTATAGTAGTCTAGGGATGCCAGAATGAGTGATTAGAATTTTGCTCTCTTTTCAGGAATACACCTTTTCCTTTCTAGGATCCCGCCCATCAGTCATTGTACTGTACACTTTGTTCCTAGCAGTAGTATACTCCCATATGGATATAGGTAATCCTACGAATGATTCAAGACTAAATTCGGACAACCTGCTAATAATTAGCAATCGGCTAAGCAAGATTCTCTGATGTGGTTTACTCTGGAATGTGGGCTTCATTCATTTACACGTGATTGGGCAAACAACATCTTTAAAGAATCAAGTTCCTCCATATCCATAGGATCAGTAGAAACCAGGGTGATCTTAAGCATAATGTGCAGGTCACGTCATGGGATCATGGGACAACGGAAGCTTCACGGGCAAGGACTCCCATATGTAGGCACTTGAACTCTCTACATCACTCGGCGGGGAACTCGTGAGAGAGGGTCTTCCTTTGGAGGCGCCGCAATGAAGAGACGGAATACCATTTAGCTTTTCCTGTCCTTTCAGGATGACACGCCCGTCCACAACATATTCGAGAACAGCTTCCCAAGAGAATCACCGTGAAACATTGATAATCCTCAAGAGGAATGTGCCTACCTCAATGAGCCCTCCTCAAAGAAGCCACGAATCATACAGTGCGGACAACTACTATCAATCACATATAACTATTGCTTTTCCTGTGGATCAGGAATCCTTTCGAGATAAGAATCAAGGTCATGTTGGGGTTACTTCGTATGTCGGTAACCAACCAGGACGACTAGACGACTTTGACATAAAGGAACCACCCCATGATAAGCGATCAGTCGCTCACCCCCGGAGGGCTCTGCTTCCATAACGACTTGAAGTCTCTACAATGTTATCGCTTTCTCCCTCTATTTGGACTTCTCGCAGGTAGTGTGATATCTGTGCCCCATAACTATGCCTCGCCATCACCCTTTTTCTTTCAGACTGTGCCACTCAAAAGAAGGCAACATTATTCTGGAAAGAGGATTCACAATGGAAATGAATGTCGTTCTTTCTCGTCATAATGTATGATTCTTAGGAAGCACTCAGAGACGCTACGCTTGAGGCCGCTTCTATAGGTGTATAAAGCTCATCCGTCATCCTCCACTAGCAGTACTATTATTCAATAACCATCGGGAACAATTTAGATATCGCCACCTCAACCTTTAATACTCTTCTCGCCTGAAACATCCATACATCTACTACAACATATTTTCCACTATTACTCTTCTATCATGCAATCCGCACTTACTACGAGATCGTAAGTCGTGGAGACTCTGATTATAGAGAACATAACTGACAGAGTAGACTTCGAGAGCCACCACAACCTTGTCCTTATGGTTGCGGTGATTCTAGCTGCAAAGGGGAATGTCGTGGACGTAGATTCCCCTTGGCGAACAATAATATCAGAGAGGAGATGATTGTGTGGGACAGAGAACCCCCAGCTCCTTGCCCATTCGGATGCGGTTCTACTAGCTGCAACGGGTACTGTCGTGAGCTCGAGGACTACGCTATCGACCCATTATATTCCTCCGTCGAGCCTTCCATGAAGCCTAGGGTCGGTCCCCTAGATCCTATAACGGTATAACCTCGTAAGTTCCCCCAATTTATTCGTCCATGAAAGTATTAGTTTCCAGTGTCGACCTTTGAACAGCTCAAAGTGTTAACCTAATCCATACAGGAGTATTAGATATCACGAGTCTTGGCGTACCAGCCCCAACTAAGCCGCAAGCGCCACACCTAGTGGCACTACCATGATGTCTGCAGGTGTGCAACTACCTTACCTTAAGGACCTCAGCTTTTACTCGTTGATTGGATACTACCGCATCTTTACATCCTTTATGTTTCTACAAATCATCTTTTCCGTCGTTCCTTATAATAAATATTCGTGCCGTATTTTGGAGGTCTGTCTGGAATTTGCTTGTACTGTACACTACAATGTACTTCGCCTCTTGCTTTCAACATTGGTGGCAAATTCCTTTACTACCTGTTTTATACCTCAAACAATGAAATCATGTACTGTTATTTCTTTCTCTTGACTTCAATTGTACCTCTCTCTTGACGTGTCACCTTCGATAGTCACGATCATCCTCGGTAGCACCTCATATATATATCACACTACTACAGTTGTTCAGGATCCCACATGTGCGAAAGCGAGAGTACCTCGTGATCAGATTATAATAGATCATGAGTGATACTTTGGCTCTCGACTTTTTGAACATGAGCTAAGCTATTCCCTTCCATGCGACCTTTACGCCAGCATACGCAGAAGAAATTTAGAATAGCTCCTAGTGGAACGACCTTCTTAGTCTACAATATGTTCCTCTTTCGAGTCTCGACTTCCCTGCATCAAAAGAAGGCGTAGCATCCTTTGATTATCGTGACACTACCGACCTATCCTTTAGAGCTTGAAGATGCTACCACAGAGATTGACACTCGATCAGGAATCGTGTTCCAATCAACCAGGCTGATTTTGGTGTGTCAACAATTTTGCCACCCATCGACGTTATATTTTTCTATATCTGCTCTAGGTCAGTCCTTATTTTCTCTGGGCGTGTCAATATTCTATGTAAGGCCAAACGAAGATCAGGTGCACGACCCAAAAAGCGGCTTAAGACAACCCAGATTAGCGCTGTCAATCTCTGCGGTAGCATCTTCAAGTTCTAAAGGGATAGTATCATACCTGTAGAGCTTCTATAGCTTCAGCCATTTTCAAAGGGATTAGACCACAGAATCGATCTACAGTCGTCGGTATATGTTCATGGTAGACTCCTGAAAACTGGAGATCGTGGGTTTGGGGTTACGTGTCCGGGTGCATGTATAGCAAACGTACAAAGACCGAGAAGCCGCGACCATGACGAAGAAAGAAGTGGAATGTTTTCAATAAGGAATCGGAAGAGATTGAGCAGTCCAAAGAGCCAGCCGGACCAGAAGCAGCATTATAAACCCACACACTAACAGGTCAATGTCAAATGTCAATTAGACAAGAATGCGTGACAAAGGAAGGGGAAGGTACATAGCTTAATGTGGGAAGTTCCTTGCACAATTGGTTATTGAGGAGAGGTATCTTCTAGGTATCCGTTCAAAGAAATTTATCACACACTATTCCAGGGCTTATTTCAAAGGAGGATTAGTATACCGGGAAACTCCATCGGAGAACTAATGTGTTCGATCTTTCTTTTCAATCTCTAAAAATCCGAAGTAGAACAAGAGGCCGACTTCACTCTAAAGGTCTCCGTTCCAATGTCTCCTCCTTTAGCGGAGTCTCCTATAAAATCGGAACGAGCTATCTGGTAAAGACAGCCCAGAGAAAATTGGGATGGAGATAGAACAATAACAAAGATTACGGCCAGAGGAATAGGAATATCCATAAGAGAGCATCACCCGATATGAGAACCTTCTAGAGCGCCCAGAAATATATCGGTTCTAGACGTAAGTTGGTTACGCATTCCTTGTATAGGCAAGGCTGACTATGCAACAACTAGATGTAAGGCTGACTTATGTTGCTTTACCACGTCGGATGGTCGGACCGTAAATTACCATAACGCGCCTAGTTCTAAGTTCTAAACGCCTCTCTGCTTCATCGCGAGTTTAATGAATCCTTAGCTCTCATTTTCTCGTTAAATCTTGCATCTGTGGCTGCTTACATACTGGTTTTAGCTCCGACTTATAACTTCAAATTGAACCGCATAAGCTTTTCTCTTTTCATAAACTCTCCACCAACGTCAGAGAACTTGGGAACATCTAATATGTGTTATCTTGGATCAGTTATTTTTACAGAATATCGGCGAATAAGATCCTTAAGGCATACATGAAAGATATCACAACTTACAAAGCGAAAAGATTACAGCAGATGGAACACCAGGACATTTAGAGATTAAAGTGAAGAATCTAAAGGAACAATTAAGATCTCTCTCAATTCTATCCCTCGGCGTTTCAGCTCGTTCGATTTATTCGTCTGAGCGAGGTTTCTTCAGTGGTAATTGCGTTCGCCTCGATGCAATGTAAAGAGCCACGTCGTATTCCGTCACTGATTGAGCACAGTCACTGTTATGATGATATTCTTATAAAATCCTTTCCTTATACTAAGGCGATTAAATCGGCCCAATCGCGCCAATTACTGTATCGGGGGGGGGAGGGCGCACATCAACTTCCAACGCCTAGAATTCTTTCACTGTGCACTTGCTCCCGGACCTCTTCTGGTATGCTCATTGTCTATCTAAAGAAAGAGAATGAATTAACAGGAAATATGCCTCGTAATCTCTCAACGTCCATCAATGTGCTCAGCTCATGATCATCCATGGTATGACCAGCGATCAAAGGATCCATCGAGCATACCTTGGGAGAGAAGATGTTGGAAAAACCACTCTGTCGGCGATCACTTTCCATCGGAGTCGCCGATGACACTATTGCCTGGACCAAAGGGACTAAGTTATGTCAGTCAATTCGGTCATCCAAGAGAGATCAACACACGGGGCCAGAGAATATGTGGCGCTTCACGATTTACAGTCGACGACGAGGTTGACTCGAACGAGACCAGACTGTCCTCCTCAAGTATATAAGAGCGGTCCTGCCTCGCTTCGAAGTACATCCACCAGCAACAACAGTATCGACTTCAATACACATCTCATCACAACTTATCAATTTTCAGAGATCTATCCATCTCCCAAAAACCCATCAAGACCCAGCCAAAATGAAGGTCTTCGCCATCGCTCTTCTCTCCCTTCCCTTCGTCGTCCTGGCAACACCTCAACCGAGCACCTCCCTCTCCGAATCCGACATCGACCTCTTCAAGGCCGCCTTCGAGGGTTTCGAGGTCTCCGGCGAGACTCTCAAGCGCGAAGTCGACAGCCCCCTTCAGAAGAAAGCGCTTTACCAATTCTGCGGCGCGTGCGTCAATCACTTGACATGCTGCAATCTTTGTAACGTTGGCACTACCGGCACCATGTGCAGCATCATCTGCGGCAAGAACTGGTAAGTTTCAAGTACTGTTTCAGTCGAGCGAGGGTGAGCTAACCTCTGAGCAGTTAAGCGGCTTTGGAAGTCGTGGATGGGATAGATGGTAGCTGTGGGGAGCGTTTGTGAGAATGTTTGTTTCACTTTTGGACGGTGGTGCGGTGGTTTGGGTGTACGTTTAGGGTGAAAATGAGTCTTGAACCGTATAGAATAAACACTCGTTAGCTTGAATTCTGATCTCCCGCGACTTGTGGATGCCATGATATAACGCGAAACCTTTTCTCACATCTATCTAGAAAGAGTGGAATTGAATAATCGAAGAGGATATTCGAGGAGTTGACGATGGGGTTCCACCATCGAACAGAAATGCGAACTGTGGGAGAGAAGTCTACGAAGCTCTCTGAATCGATATCGAATCACCCCTTGCTAAATCCCCCACCATCTCTTACCAATCTATCCAATTGTAACAGCTTGGTACTTTTGTAGTTTAGATCAAGAAGACTCTCGACTTGATGTTTCAAAGGGAAGAATCGTTCTAGACCAATACCATTAAATGCACTGTGAACTAGAGAGAGTCAAACATGAAGGGGGAAGAGATGCTCCGCTTACAGTATCACCAAGAGCTCCGTACACTATTGTAATTATGAAATCTAGTTTAAAATCTTAGGTGATCTATTTAGCCAGTTTAATTGGGAGATAATAATTAGCAGTCCGGCAAATATTCTGATTAGTCGACGGTTCAATATAGTCCGAGCTGAAAATCGAGCTCTGTCACTAATAAACCACCAGGCATGAATCCTTTCGCGTCATACACCAAGTAGATGAATTAAACTTATCAGATGGAGCATAAAACATCTCTTGGTATGCATCATATTACAAGTCACTGATTGCGTCCGACCTCGAGAGTTAGACTACCAGTTTTGACTCTCGCTGACAACTGCCTGTTCTTAAGAAAATCCTGCGCGAACTTCGTCAGAGAAGCATCGGTCGCTAGTGATCGTCGTCAACAACGAGAATTTAATGCTAGGGTGAATATACTTACCTGGAGGTCCAAGGAAAGAGACAACTGCCGGCATGTACTCTTGTCGTCCACTCACTCGCGATTGGTATGAGATTTGTCCGACTATATCGTTCGTCAATATGAAAGTCAAGGATAATGATTGGGTGAACACACTTGGTATGATAACCTCAGGACAGCTCGTTAGTGAAGATATAAAGTTTCGGTGAAAGCCAGAACCGCCAACCCACGGTCCATTGTCACAATCGGTAAGTCAAAACCATTTCGAGGTGAAGGAAATCATACTCAGCATATATATATCGGTATTCCGGTTCGTCGTCGGAGAGAGGAAGCACAATGAGAGGCCGCATCTCCTCTTCTGCACTAACTCCTAAAATAGTTCTCTCGAACCGCTCCTTGAATATTCCATTACGTTTGATCGCTTCTTCGTACATTTCTGGTATTGTATTACGTCCAGCCTCCTGGCGGCCATCAGCATTTGTACGAAATTTGTTTAAGATTCTCAACTTGCTATTTCAATTTAAAAGACGGGTTGACGTATGGTGCTGTGCCAAACTGTTGGGCGTAGGCTTCGCGAAAGTCTTTAGTTCGCTCCCAAAGCTCTGGGTTCTTTATAGAAGCCATTGTTTGAAAATCATCTTGTCGATTAATTCTCGTATTGATTTCATAGACTAGTAGGATTACCTTCCCAATATATTCCATAATGGTCTTGCCCTCCTTTGACGGGTCTTGTTGGTCCCATAGGGCGAAAAGATCAATGATAGTATTGGGAAGACCAAGATACTCTTCCAACTCTTTAACAAACCGATCAAAAGCGATCTAAGCATCTTGATTCTTATAGGTGTATTGCGAAAAGCATATTATCTTCGTTGGTATATAATCTCTGGCCTGATTATAGTAAGCACAAGACCAAAAAACATTTCCGTTCTCCCTAAAGACGGACCTCTTTTCCACCGCAGAACCAATTTTCGGTTATCTTTGCCAGAACCTCGATATCTCTAGTCATGACGCATAATGTATCCAGCGGTCTAAATTGAACCGTCAGTGTGTTACAGTTATACGTATTTGAGCGCAGCAAGCTTACTTTGCTAGAGGGAAAACCCCTTCCAACGAAGCAAGGCCGAATATCGACCGGCTTGCGAAGAGAACCTGCTTTGCCGAATGCTCCCGGATGCTACCCCCAGGTTCAAACTTGTTAACGAGCAGACTTCTAACAAAGAACATAAAGACGTACTATCGGTAGCAACACTAGCATCTAAGTTGCTGTAGGCAGCCAGCGCTGCTCCCCCACCGCTAGAGCTTCCTTCTGGAGTCAAATAGCCATCTCCTCATGGATTGAAAGGAAAATGATAGTCGACCCAGTCAGCTGTCGGTTATTTTGTTCCAGCGAATTATGAGAGCGTAGACTTTCCGACTACAATAACTCCTAGATCCAGCAGAGCTTATAATGCAGGAGCCGTGGCCTTTTTCTCCGGGTAAAACTCTCCCATGCCCAGTATGAGAGAACTGTTTGGACGCCGTGAAGATCAATGTTGTCTTTCACTAAAATCCTAAGGCCGTTGAGAGGCTTTTGTTGACTCTTTGGGTAATATAACCTTGAAGGCACAGGTACAGTGAGTCTGCGGACATCACTTACATGGAACGACTGATACCTTGTCATGCCAGTGAGAGCGAACATGGTAACTTCATTAAACGGGACTGGGCTCACTTCATTGAATTTGCTCGCGTGGGAATGGTTGACAGGAAAAATGCTTCCTGCGGATTTGGAAAGATTCGCTAGACGCGATGCAAGAATCCCCAGTTGATGAAGAAGGGACCGTTTGTAAGATCCTGCTCGTCATATGTAATGAAAACGTATTTAGACTGCCAGATGTTCAGTAATTCTTGCGCTTCTGGTTCAACCGCATGTGGTTTATTAGCCGTGGAATGAACGAAGACAATATTCTGAAGATATCCTCCAGTAAACACGTCGTCAGATGTCTCGAAACTCTGAATCGTCCGAGGAAGCCTTTGGTATATTATGTCCCCATCATCTACTATGATAATTGTGGTCGGCCCAGCCAAGTGAGATGGTAATTTGATATGACCGAACTGGGATCATATCGATAGTGCCCTTCGTCAATTAAGGCTTCATGCATTTTACAGGAAGCGTACCTCTGGAGCAAACCGTGCATAGAATTTTCTGTCTAGTAAATCAAGAGAAAAACCAAGATCATAAGCATATTCTGCAGTGTGGGAGGGAAATGTCTGGTTCTACCTAAAATGAACATCGTACCGAGAAAGGGGCCCTGAATCTTTTTGTTGTTCTGCCCGTTCCTGAGCACTCGTGAGTTCGGCGTGAGGGGATGGCATGATAGAGTTGTGAGACCAGAAAGAGAGTAAGAGGTGATGAGCAGTACAGGATCGCGATGAATCAGAATTATTCTCGTTTTCGAAATGCGGGCAATATAACAGTTGTATGGAGACGGACCGACTAGTGTGAGGATACCAGTGGAACAAAGGGAAAGAATTAACAAGCGTGCATGTAGGGCTTTCAAAATCTACCAAATCCCTGCAGGGTGTTGTATAACATATGCACTGTCGAGTTCAAAGCTCTACGTAACGCCATCATCCAATCAAGATGGACGCATAAGAATAGTTGATAGTTCAAGACTCCCTATGGAAAAAGAGAGGGCTTGATAACTCAAAAACCTTTCGACATGGGAGTCCAAGGATATCAGAAGATATTGTCTTAACATGTGGCTATACACCCAAGCGTATCAAAATTTTCGTAAGGATATTCAGAACGGTTCATGGTGATGTTCTCCAAGCGGGAACATCCACTGCTTCTTGCATTTCTCTACTTTGTGAACCTCATACTCGGGATCAATCGATGGAGCTTCGATTCTTTATCGCTAGAGAACAAGATTAATTTGAAATAGAATTTGAATAAGAAACTCATAAGCGATAGAGGGTTCTCTGAAGTGGGGGCCTTGATAAAGATGACGGTAATCGAAGAAAGAGGTGAAGTAGGAGAAAATAGAACGAAAAAAAACACAGGGAGATTCCGATACATCTTTATCTACATGACCATCGGTAAGGTCTTATGTGATCATTACTTTGAATATGAAATTCTCATAAACCGTATAGATAGAATCTTATTATCTTGTTACTGTAACGGAGAAGTATCTTTTCCTATCTGCTATAACTCTTAAAGGAACTATTGAAAAGAAGTATGATATGTACAATACTGCGAGACTTTTGGAGTTTTCCTTATGATGCTGGATTTCCTGATGTGAGTCTATACTCTGATGGCAGTGGGTTGATCCAACTGTGTATGTTGTAACCCTGCCAATGAGTGATGGGCTAGAATTAGAACTACCCAACTACCACTTGTGGGAAAAGCAGCTATTAGTTAGAACGATGAGTATTCTGTGATATCAAGTTTGGAGCTTCAAATTGAGATTATCAGGTGTTGAAAATACCGTAAGGGGCCTTGGGGGTTCGCTTAGCGGATCGGTAAAACTTGCCTACTGGAACTAATTCTTATCTTATCGCCGGAAGTAGATCCGAATATGACGTCCACTCAACGTAACTGAGGTAGAAAAATAAACACAGAAGTCCAACTACCTAGGTAAGGACGAGAGGAGAGTACGTAGCTCCTCTCGTCCTATAAGTTAAGCACTGATAAATCCAGATTCTTCATTCTCAATCTTTAAAAACACTACCGAATATGCTTCTCTCGCACCTCCCCCTAAGCTCCTATCGAGCCATCCAAACCGCAATCACGCGTCCCGCGCTCCAAAACACATCCCTCCGCTCCTTCCAAACCAACGCCCTAAAACTCGACTCTATCAAACCCCTCCTCCTAGACAAGAGCGATGGCTTCGGCTTCGCACGCCACAACCCTCTCCCCAGCAAACCGCGTAAAGTCGGCGTCACCGAGATGCGCGGGCCGTACTACTCCGCCATGGGACCGCGGTACCTAGCCGACGTGCTAGACACGGCGGGCCACTACGTCGATGGGCTCAAGTTCGCCGGGGGCTCCTTCTCGCTGATACCAGAGCTGAAGCTGCGCGAGATGATCGATCTGGCGCATCAGCACGACGTCTACGTCAGCACCGGAGGGTGGGCGGAGCATCTCCTCACGCATACCGATGCGCCTGTGGTCATCGAGAAGTACTTGCGGAAGTGCAAGAGTCTGGGCTTCGATGTCATCGAGATTTCGTCTGGATTCTTGAGTATTCCCCCCGACGACTGGCTGAGGCTTGTGGACAAGGTCCATTCTCATGGGCTGAAGGCGAAGCCGGAACTGGGGATACAGTTTGGTGCCGGAGGTGACACTGCTACGGAGGATTTGGCGTCTATTGATACGAGTGACCCTTCTAAGCTGGTGAATCTGGGGAAACGCTTCCTCAATGCTGGCGTTGAACGGCTCATGATCGAGTCCGAGGGTATTACTGAGAACGTCAAGAGTTGGAGAACCGACGTTGTGAGCACGATCATGAAGGAACTGCCGCCGGAGAAAGTCATGTTCGAAGCGGCCGACCCGGAGGTCTTTAATTGGTATGTGAGGGAATTTGGCGTGGATGTCAATGTTTTCGTGGATCATTCGCAGGTCTTCCAGTTAGCGTGTCTTCGTCATGGTATCTGGGGCAAGACTGATACCTTTGGTAAGATTGTATCTTTTAGGGAGTAGTTGAAAGGTATTTTAATGTCTAAATATGAATGTATAATGATTCTCAACCATTCATTCGCCTTCAGCCGTGCATATGAGTGCGATAATCTTATTCAACTCTTTTCCAACTTTTTAACTCTCCAACTCAGAACCATCGTTCCTTCATAACCGTAACATAAAGCAGTAATCCCTCGAATGAGGGAAAACATCGTACCAGGAACGGAATGAGAACCCCCTTTTTGATTCTTCTATAAACCCACAACATAAATCCGTCCTCAAGTAATGCAGTACAGATTATATCGACGAGACAGCTTGCTCCGTTGGCTAATTTAGCCTACTAAATGCTGAGTTCCAGACTCAAAACTCAACATTTGTTGCTTACTGTACAGATCAAATGGCAGTGCATGTCCTGATACAGCATCAACTTAGGTCCTGGACGGAATTCTAGGACTCCGTACATTCAATCCGGGGCCCTTCTCGAAAAACTAAAAGCATACAGTAACCTAAC
Organism: Patellaria atrata CBS 101060; assembly: GCA_010093705.1. Taxonomy (NCBI): domain Eukaryota; kingdom Fungi; phylum Ascomycota; class Dothideomycetes; order Patellariales; family Patellariaceae; genus Patellaria; species Patellaria atrata. The sequence continues at coordinate 152,399 of MU006091.1, forward strand.
AGTACCTCTGGGAATTAAACAGATCCCTCCGAAGCTCCGTGCATCTCACAAGACAGTATCAAATCAAAAGTCCAAATTATCAAAACAAGAGATTTAAACATTCCCTATTTATTAACGACGCTCTGACATGAGTATATTACCATATTGTAGAGCCCATGATGCCAGGCATAAATCTACATCAAAAGAAATTCGTAGATCCAGAGTAATTTCTTTCCGTACGTGAATCCAAGCCATTATGCCAGCAAACCAGCTGCCGCTTGCCCATAACAAAACACAACAGGTGCAGGGGAATATAGCTTTAAATGAGAAGAAAAATAAAAAAAATGCGCGCTCAACAGCAAAGCCCTCGCTATGCAACGGAGAACTATCTCTGTCCAAATTTGCTCCTGTTGAAAACTCCTTTCTGTCCCAAATCGTTATTTCTAAATCATCTACCATAAGGCCCTTCCATTATGGACCGTTGTACATATACCATACCGCCATCCCTTTTCGTGACGCGTAAAGAGGGGGTTACTATAACATACCGAAACGTCGGGTGTTCTAGGACAAAATACAGCTTTGGACAAGATCATCTTTACATCAAACATATACAGGAGATTCTACGCGAGTACGCGAGATGAGACGATTATTACGGAACTTATGGAATCCGCTCCAAATCGTCTCTAGCCCTCAAGTATTTCGTGGCTAGTTGATCACCGCCCTTCTTGCTCATCTCCATCCAGTGCTGTGCCAGACACATGGTCACTGGGTCGCTGCGAGCTGGATCCTCTTTCCTGCCCGGACGGTTGAGAAGTTCGCTCTTGAAGACATCCTTGGGTTTGGTCAACGGGAGCACAGTGCGCGGCAGGAGATCTGGATGCGTAAGATAGAGGATTGCAAGCTCGCGCTCTGCAACAGCGTCACCCTCTTTCGCGGTTATGATGAGCATGTTTGCAGCATCTGACATTGTAAACTTTGAAAGAGGTTCTGGTAGCGTGAATTGAGTGTTACCACTGGAGGGCGTGCCTGCGCTGGCGCTTCCGTTTGCGTTCTGCTGTAGACTTGCGGAACGGATCTGCGTGTTCAATGCGACTATGTCATCAGCAATCTCGACCATAACACGGCAGACATCTTGCTTAAGACCTAGAGCAGCGAGACCAGCATCCCAGAATGCTTTGCCTCGCGCTGTTTTGTCGAGCATTTGAGCCGGGACGAAGGAAGCAATATACTGTAAGTCCCGGAAGAGTGACTTCGGCCTAATTTCTGCATCTCGGAAAAGGCCCTGAAGGACATCGACAATCATATCGGTGCTTGGTATACCGCCTCCCGGTGATCTTGCACCTGTCCCACTGGCGCCTCGATACATAGTGGGCGAAGAGCTGCTGCAACTTTGATTTTGCTGAGCCATGCTATGCGACCGTCGTTCTTCACAATTAGCAATGGCTTGTTCAAGATTCTGAGCTTGCATTGTCGTGGCTGTCGGCTCGCGGGAGCTCAGTTCGGGTACAGAACCTAGGGTAGGTGACTGGGGAACGGTGGGAAGGATTTCTCGTCCTTTGTAGCTACGGCCGGAACGTGAACTGAGAGATGCAACGATGAGAAGCTCAAGCTCGTAGAGAGCATGCAATTTTGAGAATGGGTTAGGATGAGTTGCAAACTTGCGGAGTAAACGTCTGAACGCAACATTGTAAGGAAATTCAAGGAGGCCTGCACGCTTCGCGACCGAAAGACCAGAAGATCGGGCTGTAGCGTCACTGGAGGAAGTTGAGTGCTCGCCAGCTGAATGGACATCAGCAGAACCGGCATGCTGTAGTGTAGCGATAGGTGCGGCCGGTTGACCTCTCTCCCCACGTCCTAAAGTGTCAAGGGGACTGTTACGGTGTTCACCTCTTGCGGTTTTCATGCTACGCATGCTCTTCTTGCGGGCCAAAGCTCTCTTGCGGCGTCGAACCTCTTCCTCGTTTCGCTGTATGCACTCCTCGCCCAAGTCTCCAGAGAACCAAGCGTCGGTCTCACTGCCATGGCCGAAAACCATTGTGCCCAAGTCGCTGAGCAACAAACCTGTCAAAACCTGTTTGAGATCAAGGAGGAAGCGACGTTTATCATCGTTGACACTTGCCGACTGTTTAAGTATGACAGTGCCTTTCGATGATGATGAAGTGCGAGGGCGAACGCTTGTCGCGTTCGTTGGGGATTGAGCTGCATGTGTTTGAAAGGGGGACCAGAAGGTTGTATTCGAATCAATGGTCAAGACTGGGCTTGATGCACCAAAGTAGTCTTGAGAATCCATTAAATCTAGGGGTTTGTTAGTACTCCATTTGCCGGAATCAAAGCTCTGCTGCGATTCATTACGAGCCGATATCGACCGAAGATTCCCATGGCTTGGACGCGGAGAGAAATCGAGACTTCGAGAAGCAGGTCGTTCGGGCTGAGTTTCATACTCCTCATCGCCGGCGATGCTTAAAGTACCAACACCAGTGAGGAAGAGGTCTCCCTTTTGTCTTCCGCTGTCCAAAATTTCCTTATCTCGTCGATATAATTCGCTAGACCATAGAACAGGGCCATCAAGAATTCCATCCCCGACGAGCTTGTTGACACACTTGTCTATTTCTAAGCAGAAACGATGTATTCTCTCTTCGCCCTTGCAAAAGTTCTCAACACCATACTGTGTCAACCATCGCAGCGTCAAATCCGATTGCTCGTCAGTGAGTTTGTTAGGGCCAGCGTGGTCCGACGAAGCTGCCATGATATCAAAGACCTGGGTTTCTGTCCTGAAGAGAGAATTAGCGGCCGAGGATTTGGAAAAGGTCCTGGGCCGTTGGAGCGGAATAGGCTTGCCGTCCAATGTTTTGGTAGGTTGTCCCATGATTTTGAGAGCCATTGCAACATTCCTAGCCTCCTCATATCCAGCGGAGTTACGAACATCGGTGATATACCAAACTTTGTCTCTCAGATTTTTCATACCGAGCATCATTTCCTCAACAGTAGCATCGTGACGCTCCTGAGACTGCTTGAGCCACACAAACCATGCTTCAAACTCTTCGATAGCACTCGCCGATTGCCTCACCGACTCACGAGGGCCTCGGGAAAAGTAGTTTAGTAAGGAAGCATACCCATTGCGAGTTAACGATGGAGAAGAAAGACGGCGCAATTGTTGTAATGTCTTAAAATAGAGGTGTGAGTTGACGAAGTCGGATTGGGCTTGACACTGCAACATAGCAGCTTCTAACATCGTGAGCAAAACAGACGTGCCTTCCTGATTCTGGTCCTTTCCTTCGGGGTTACTATTTCTGCGTAGGTTCTGGGGAGATCGGTGCCGATGTGGACCATTTGCGCGCTGATTCGCAATCAGACTAGAGATAGCGCTTTGGGTGGTATTATAAGGATTGCGGGAGCCCATTGTGTCGATAGTTGCAATGGAACGGGGCTTGCTAGACCCATACGCCTTCGGACCGCGGTGATGGGTTGAGGTCCTGTTGCTGAAACTCTTCGATTCGCTTTCGGGGGCAAGTTCCTTAGGAATATGCCACTGCTCCAATAGTTTCCCAATAGCTTCCTTGACTTGATGATAGTCGCTTTCTAATTCAAAGATGTCGCTCGGGCCTTCATCATCACTCTCGGATTCCGGTGAATCGTCTTCAAAATCGTCTTCATCTGCGGTATCTTTGCGCATGCGTGTGCGTAGCTCTTTGCCATCTGAGGAAACATAGAGTACCGCCCATCTCTCGGCACATGGATGGCAAGTACCCGCAGTTGCCTCTATACCAAGGGCTCTTGTCATCTCAGAGCATGCAATTCTGAGCTGGCGACCATAGGCGTCTGTTGGGGCGACCTTGACCCGATTGTCGTCCTCACCGACTGAAGGCGGGTTGCAATCAACAACTGTACCAGAGGATTCGAGGAGAGGTTCACGAGACGTAGTGTCGCTTGTATACGACGAAACACTTATGCTGAAGATTGACCCTGCATCTCCAGGTGTTGAAGGTGTATGGAAGGGAAGAGAAATACCGGATATTGATGAAGCCGCTGAGGCTAATCCAGGGCGACGTTGGATGTCTCTATCCGTATGGCCAGATGCAGGGCGGCGTTCCGGGAAAAGAGTGTTAACCAATGTTACAATATCTGATGGACAGACGACGAGGAAAGGTTGAACTTCAATGGTTTCCCGGGGAGAAGTAATGGCTTTTGCCGGTAACAGAACAGGTTTCGTATGAGGGCGGTTGGGCTTGAAGCGGGCCAAAATACCTTCAATATGTGCACGAATTTCAGGTAGAATAGGGACAGCTTGCTTCCTAATGAAACCGTCAGATATACGACACGTGGCGCTGTACCAGGGGTGGGAAGTAATACCAATTGTAGGTCATGTCTAAGACTTGCTTCTGAGCTCTGATAGCGATCTCTTTCAGGATCTTCTGTCGAGCATGCTCACTAATATGATAGCCAGTCATGATACCTTGGCTCTATGTCATGTTAGGTAAGTCAAAATCCGAAATGGATGGAAACAAGACTGACCTCTGGATGAATTATAGCACTAAGTAAATATGTTGAGAAGAACCAACGAGAAACGATGAATGTCTGTGCAGCTGCACGATGCTTTTTGGAGTCCTCCAACTTCTTCAGAATTGCATTGCCAATTTCCAGAACGCCCTCGGGGATACCACCCGCACTGGGCTCATCATCCACAACCTCGAATAGTTTCTTGACGGCCTTATCATAGAAATCATCGGCAGCAATAGTATCCTTGGTGCTCCGGGTCTCACCTGCTGTCCGAGGTCTTCCGGTCTGCTCCTCCATCCTTTCCAATAGGAACTGCCCGTCTTGAAGGACTTGCATCAAATACAGCTCGAGGTTCGCTTTCCCAGGCCACTCACGCATGCCGGCCCAGACATCCAAGACGCTTTTGATGAACTTATCAGACCCAGATTTGCTCTCCGTGATCAGTCTGGCGCAGGTAGTGGCCCACGCATCTGTCCGGCGAAGGTCTTCTGCGGAATCTGGTCCAGAGGAGTTTGCGAAACAAGTGTAGATGAGAGCAGAAAGAGGATCATGGCGCTGAAACGAAAGAAGACGCTCCACAGGACTAGGAAGATGCGTAGATGGAACTTTTTGAGCAGATCCGGCAGCTTTACCTCGTCCGGTGACGGCCATAACGGACTCTATGGGATCCAACGCTTGACGAAATGCGGTCAGAGAAGACAACTCTTGCTGGGAAAGGCTACAAATGCGACTTGCAAGGAAATCTGGGTTTGTCCGAATCTCTGAAATGAAATCCAATAGCTCATTGCGGGTTTTGTGGGGTATATCATGCATGAAAGTAGAAAATGAGTGAACTCGATCACTCTTTGTAAGCTTCGACTTGCCATATTCCAAATCAGGCTCTAGTAAAGCATACCGGCGAGTCGCATCGCAAGAATTCCGAACGTCGTGGAGAGCATTGTAAAGCGTGGCAAAAGATTTCTTATCATCTGATCTGAAATTATCGACTAGCGTTCTATGCGCCAGTTCTCCGCAGTGTAAGAGGCGTGCGGAGAGCGCACTGGAAACCAGCCATCTGTGAAGGCGTACACGAGCATGACAGCGTCGCTGCTCTTGATATTTTTGGAGACGTATGAGGTGCGCAAGTTCGGCGAGTGAAGTTGAGGTCGTGGTCACGGCTGCGGTGGGCAGAAATGTGTCGGTATACTGCGAGATGTCGTGGGGAAGGAGTCGAGGTAGGCGACCCGCCGGTGCAGAAGAAGATGAAGATATTATCGGACGTAGTGGTGGGCTCAGGTTACGTTCATTGTCGCTGCCAGTCCCGCCAGGTCGACTGCTCATCTTCGAAGGTGGTGGTGAAGGCAGATGCGACCTGGACGGACTTGGAGACCGAGGGGGTAACTCTCGTGGATTCTCATGAGATTCGGGAGGCGAAGGGGTCGGGCTTCTTGAGGAGACGTGGGTTATGGTCGGGGAGACAGCTTGGTTCGTTAGCAGGTGCCAGCTCATCATACAGTCTTACGCATATTATGGGTACGAGACGATTGGTATTGGAGATAGGGTGTTAAGGAAAGGCACAAATTGGAGAAGCACGCACGAGGAGAGGAATAAGCCGGCACCGGCGACGAGGAGGAGGAGGATAAGTGGTTTCGATTCATCTCGAGATTCGCACCGGATCTCGAGACGCTGAGGGTAGGTTGTCAGATCATCGTTCAGCGCAGACACAGTGGGCTGAGCGTGTATGGTGCTCGAAACGTGGTGTTGCTGCAGCGAAGAGAATAACGGGTAACGATAAGTTATGTGTATGCGTTGGCAAAAAAAAAAGCTATGAGAGAGACGAGTAAGCTTGTCGTCTCTACCTTACTGTACCTTAAGTTAGGTATGTACTGCGGCGGCGAACTGGGAGCTTGATTGGTGGGGTGAAGGGCGAAGCCAGCGCGAAAAGGCTCGAGTCAGCGCAACACAACAGAACTGGTGGAAAAAGGTGGATGAGCAATGAAATGAAGATTGGGCGAGGTACAGTACATTCTACTGTGGCAAAGAATACGGCCCTACGACAGGCGGAATGAGGAGAATATTCAGTCGATATCCAGCAGATGGGCATTGGCATACTGTCCTATTGTGATAGATGCTGTACGGAGGAGTATGAACTTGGAAACGCCAACTCATCGTATGCTGACCCTTCACACTTTAGACCCAAGGAGTCCAGGACCGCGAATCTGTGCGAATCAAAAGCTCAAAAGCTCCAAGACAGCCAAGCGCAGATGCACTTCTCTTGCTGTCTCGACCTTTTTAAGCCTCTTGCAGCTTCCCAAAGTCTGAAGTCTCATCGAAGAGTCAAAGGCCATTCGGTCTCCTTAGTCTTCAGCCTGGAGGTAATGTATGCAACTGTCTGCACTTTTCCTTGGATCGCTTGAGACTCCGTCCATCCATTCCTCAACCTCCCATCTACTGGGAGATTTGGTACGGTAAGGCTACCTTGTTGAGGAGCTGCCCAACATGTTCGTTTCAATGAGTCTCCGCATATGGAGTACTCCTACCAACATATTGGATACCCTTTTATATACTTTGATCCGCTCTTCGAAGCAACGCCATTTCTGGTGACGGATAGACTGACTCGATAGTTGACGAGTATTCCGTCCTGAAAAGAAGCCTGTCATTCCATGTAGACGAGCTCGATAGCTTCCACGACCGCTGTCTCCTTTTAGTTGATAACGCAAAAAGTCCCTTCATCAGTTTCCTTTTATTGCAAGGGAATTCGCATCTCAACCGCTTCGATGTACGGTAGCATGGCGAGAACGGACGTGATGCACGTCAAGGAGGTTGATGAGTTGGCACTTTGCTGCACGTCGGTGCATTTGCATTAGCAGCTGCGAGCACTTGCAACCCCTAAAGACATCCACTGGCTGGAAAGCTCTGAGACTGCGACAAGACCCCATAGAGAAGCAGTCCCAACCTGTGAAGAGTGAAGACGCAATCCGCCGTGTCTTTTAACTTTCAGAGAAAGAAATTAAATTATTGAACATGCATATGTGCGTGTCTGAGTCCATGTCGTCAGCACGTCAGGACTGTTAGGCTGCTGTATACCCTTCTCTTTCAAGAATAGCACCTTGAAATCTGCAACCTCCCGAACTAGCCCTCATGGTAGTATACTCTACTTCCGCACATTTCCCGGTTGTACTTCGGCCATATTACTGTCGATTGAGAAATCTCCAGTAGAGTCTCGATTTGGCTTCTGCTAGAATATCCAATTTGGACCTGTTAGGAGAACGTCCCCGGGGGTAGACCTTCAAAGCGCTTGTCGAAGATATCTGAGATGATGACATATATCACGTATAGATATATTTAGACGGTATTCCTTACCATAACATGAACAGACACCATGTAGATCATCCGAGCCGGGAACAAATAAGAAATCAACCATCTTGATTTATGGCTCTCGATGATATAATTTACTCAATGCTATAGGCTCGCAGACCCTATCGATATGACACTTGAAACAGAACTTGACGGTTGGTATCCTGTACGGATATTTTGACACATGGCTTAATGAAAGAGGCGTCGCGTGCCTACGACTTTTGTAAAGTCATCCAGTCAAATCTTACCGCGAGCAGGATTCTTTTGGTTTTGGATATCATATCCCGTTGTCCTCATTAGGACGTCTTACTTCCAACGAACTCTCCGCATCGCTTTGCATCATGTCTGTACTGCACTGTAAGACTATTGAGCTCTTTGTAAGGAACCGGATTCCATAGTAGCCAGCCTTTCTGTACTAAGCGTAAAGCGACCTAGATGTGCTTACCATGAGGGATGAAGAGACAACGACGTTTAACCTTCAGTTCATAGCTTCTTTGAGAAGTGGTGCTACTCGTTTTCGACTGTGCTCTGCTTTTCGTTGTCTCCATATCTTTCTGAATTCGGAACTGCTGTCCGCGTCCTGAATGGAGCCTTCCCAGGCTTCCAAGTCCAGCTCATCGCCTGATGCTTCGACGAATTTCCTTGCTTTTTCAGATGCTTCTGGAGTCAAAGCCCACAAGAGCAATTGTCTTTGAAACTTTCCCGTGTCAGATGTTGAAGTGGTCATGATAGCATACATCTGCAGACCTCTATCGCCAGCAAACTCTTTCAATCGCGGTAATAGAACATCGCTTGCAGGTTTTTCTGGATCCTCTTGACCAGCCTTCTTTACAAGGTACTCAAGATCCTTGACCACTGAGCTGATTCCCAGGTTTAGATTGCCTACTGTCCACTGCTTGTAATCCTTTCTCAATATGTCTTGCAATCGTAAACTGTCAAGATTCTTCCTTGCCTTGTTTATTTCCTTATGGAATTTTGCCCTGTCAAATGAGACTGCGTCTTGACCTGATAATAACATAATCTTGGACTCAAGATACTGAACAGCTTGTACATCATGCTCCGTAACCTTGTCCTGGGACCGCAAATTGCTTGTATCCACTAGGATACTAGCCAGTGCCAGTTTCGCGAGTTGTGCGTCCCATCTTGCGGTCACGGAGCTGTCATCGGCAATATCGTGTCCTTGGGAGTGGGCCGCACCCAAAACCTTCGATAATTGTGACAATCCATCCCAGGCTTCGCGACAATACAGAGTTATTAAACTCGTGCAACTACCACTTTTCGTGATGATATGAGGCTCCTTTCCCTCATCATCAATGCGTATCTTCCCTTCATCATCATGATGATCAATGACCCCTCGTATGCGGTCGGAATAGATGGATCCAAGCTTGCCTTGCAGTACGTTGTGATCTACAAGTATCCACCGTGTATTTGCAGGCGGAAGTTGCAAATCAATCTTAGAGAGGTCCGGTAGATCATCAAGAGTGATTAGGTGTTGAGGTTCGAGGTTCCCGTGTGGTAGGAGAGCTAGAAACTCGGGGCGAATCTTGATGTCATCGCGAAATATGTTTGTTAGAGGAATGTAAGTCGAGCCCGAGCCCGAGCTTAGTGAGCTGTTGCCAGGCGCTGTGGAACGAATATACGCATAAAGAAGCGAAGACGTTAAGGAATCAAGATCTAAAGGCACCGTCAGCCAAATAAAACTGCTGAATGGAAAATGGGCAAAATTACTTGCCAGCGGATTCGTTGCCGATAACAATCGTGACAGGTTTTTGATGCACTATTGCATCTCGCAACAGAGCCTTAGAAGTGACTAAGAAGTTTCGAAGCGAGGTTTGTGGTAAGGACATAGTATATATAGAAAGTTCAAATATCTTTGATTGCCTAGAGAGAAGGTGCTGTGATTCTGAAATAGTAATTTTTGGGGTATAGGTAATCAGTGCCCGACGTCACCACTCATCCCCACTAACAACTGAATGCCAAGATTGAACCATTCTAATTCTTCATACAACTGAGGAATCCGATAGAACACACAATATGCGCTTAATAGAGTAGCTGGAGAATAATGCCCATGGAGAATGATTTCTAGATATCTACTAGACCAGACCAGGTATTACGCGTCGAATTATTTGGTGGAACGTTAAGAAAATTCTCTCACAAGAGTCCAGTATCTTCCCCCTTCCCCTCAGCCATTCCCCCCACCCACCTCACCTCTTGAACGGAGAATCTGACAGACCTCTTTACGAACAGGTCTCCGCTTCAATGAGATTTCTGGAATGATAACTAGTATGCCAGTGGTAGGGGAACATCGTTGATGTAGGAGGAGACTTGTCCGTTCTCTATGCCATCCAAGTAGAGACTGCTCTGATACAACCTGAATTCACCCCAATGACGAATAAATGGATGCATAGAGGGTGTCGGATACAAACATTACAGTTCTTGGACGAGCAGGAGGAGAATGACTTTCCCTAGAGGCCTAATTCTATGCTCCCTTGCGGCACCTCTCTGATACTCCTAAGTCTTCTTGACAAGAATTGCATTATAGGTAGCATCTCATCTCTGCTTGAGGGCATGCCATCTGCATTCTTTTTCCACTCTTTGATATCAACGAATTCGAAGGAGCTCTTCAGTCTCTCTTTTTCCGCGGGGGTTACCGCTGAATTTCTCATTCCTTTACAGATCATAACCGGGGTTTTGCATTTCGGAGTCAACGATGGGGGCGAAGTGTGTGGTAATATGCCGCCAATAGCTATAACGCCTCCAAATTCGTTCTTGCGCAGTTCAACAGCCGTACCCAGTGCAAGTATGGCGCCCTGCCCATAGCCAAAAAGTATGATGTCGCGCAATCTATATCCGCATTTTTCCATAAGTACGTCGTGAACGAGATTCCTCGCCAGCAGTTCAGTGGACGAAATGAATCCTGTATCAACTTCCATCTCGCCTGTTGACTGATCGAAGATAAGATCGTCGCCCCAATGGAAACCCCCTAGGTCAAACGGAAGTGGTGTCGGTGCTCTTAACGATATGCAAAGTGTTTCCGGCAGATTCATTTGCCTCCCAAGTGCTGTAAAAGCGTCATTTGTATCGCCTAAGCCATGGAGGAGAACGAGAATATTAGTTGCGGGATGTGATTGTGGAGCTATTGATCACTCATTAGCTGCTGGAGCCATCAGCACATGTTGCTTGCGAGTGGATCGCCAAAGATTCCCACATACGGGATATGATGGTTGCTTGGACTGCAGAAGGAAAATCTCTCGAAGTTGGTACCCTAGGAAGCATTTCGTACTGAATTCGTACAGATGTATTATTACGTCTCTAAGCCCGCAGGAGCTGGAGGTGAACCGCAGATGGCTGGCAAGAAAGAAAGAGTACGTTATAATTTTAGCTTTGCTAAGCTTTGTTCTTGGAAAAGCTTAGCATTAATATCCCTGCAATACTGCTTAAGTTCAAGCATGTGTAACTTTCATCGCTATCCAGCTCAATAGACCTTCGTCGCCCTTTACCAATAACCGTACATATTTGCCATTGTTCAAAACACTAGTTTACCCTAAAAAGAATTACTCTGACCAATAATCAGAGATTGTAAACATAGTAACTTGCGTAATCGTACTGCTTCAGCTGTCTGACTCTCGCTATCCACTAAGTATGGCCATGTATGAACGACTTAGCTCGTCTAGCTACTGGTAAAGGTCTGGGAAAGCTAAGTGAGAGTTGTGATGACGAATTTATGCAGCAGTCTATGTATAGTAGATTTTTCACTTTAAAAATTGGAGCACACATACCTCTGCTTCTACCTGTTACTTTTGTCAATCCTTAAAAAATAAGCAGTAGACATTTATCTTTCAGAGATTTGATATAATATACAATAAAGTTCATCAGCATGGTATTTGGTTGGGGTAAGGATAGCGTCTAAACTGTCTCGTTGAGGATGTTGCCTGGACCTGTCCTGAACTGATTGCGATATAGGTGAATCAGAAAACGCATACGATAAGGTCTACAATAATGACCGACCAACCGAGGCAAGTCTTGGACATGAAGTGCTAGCTGGAGGAGCAGCTTTCGCGGGATTAAAAGTCTTTGAGGATCACCAGAGGAAGAAGAGTAAGTCTATCATACACTCCAAATGAAACGTAGCGGTGCTAAAAGTGGAACAGGCAAACCTGTCTCCCACGCGTTGGCCAAAGAGCTCCTAGCCGGTTTTGCAGCGGCCGAAGTTGACAAGCTTGTCGAAACGAAGGGTGAGGATGCCTTTGATAGAGAAAGGGCGAAGCACCAAGCGAAGAAGAGCGCCGAGCGCATGTATGATGAGCACTATATCAATGATCAAGGGGCAGATCAATATGACCCGAACCAATATGGTGCTCCCGCAAGACTGCAGCAGCGACGGTGGGATTGATTGAATCTAGAGGTGTGTGTTAGAATAGTCTCATGATGAATTTTGGTTTACCTTTGGATTGTATGCATAGAGTAATCAGCATCTGGGAGCCAGATAAGCGTCGATATATACTATGTACCTTACTAAGGTATACATCACAATAGAATGACTACTATCTCCACCAGGAAAGTTAGTTTGCTTTTTTTTCTTTTTTTATGGATGGCGGGGCAACGTAAAGTGTTTCTCTCGGACGCCGTAGTTCTAGCCAAGGGTCTCCCATTCGGCTTCAACTGCTGCACTGTTACGCAATGTCAAAATCGGTCAACACTGATCAATTGGCCTGCAAGCACCACTTTACCAACTATTGATATTTGTGCGATGACATCTGTGTCCCCAAATTATCATTCACCCTAGCCAAACCCTGAACCGGCTTCCATGCGCGGGGTTAAGTGCGTTCACAAGTGGTCATGAAATTTGCAAAGTAAGTAGATTTATGGTTGTAGTCATGGTGGAAGACGTCAATTGATCCGAAATACCTAGGGAATTAGAGAACGAGCTCGTTCCTGAATGGAGAGCAAAGTACCTCGATTATAAGGTTTGTGCATTGTAGTCTCTGAGAGCTCATTGCGTCCTATCTTACTGATATTTTGCCTCGTAGCTTGGGAAAAAGAAACTCAAGGCCGTCGCGCGAGCCCTTCGTACCGTCAACCAAACTCCTAGGAATATATTGAATAGAAGACCAAATACGTTTACTCCGTCCCCTTTCGAAACAGCACCAAAGTACTCCTTCATAAATAGAGCGTATCCCGACCAACGAGCGACACCTAACGGTGGGCCTGCTCAAGACCTCCGGAAGAGCCTTGCGATAAGTAGGAGTCGGAGCTTTCGTGGGGTCACTGGTCACGATGGGTCGATCGAACCCTCTGAGATTCCGTCGGGTGCAAATCCTGAAGAACTTCCCTTAAGGGGGGCCAATACAGATGATGCCAGACCTGATCGTATGACAAGGTATGGGAGCATCATTGGTAGCCCCCCTTCGAATAAAAGTACACAGACATACAACGGAGGTCGGAAACCTCCCACATTGGAGTTACCTGATCCGGCGCTAGATCCTGATGAGTCCTCCTCGATCATTAGATCGGGTAGACCGGCCTTTCCAGCCAACGGAAAGAGTCGCTCTGGTGTGTCCGACAGTTCTACAAACGCGTTTGAAGTTGGCAAGACGAAACAACCGCCATCAGGTTCTAAGAACAATAACACGTTGCCAGCGAAATACCGGAGCATATTCAAACCGCAGCGTGTTAATTCCATGCCTCCAGTCGAAGGACCACGGCCTTTTATGAAGAGAATCATGTCACTAGGTGGCACCCGCTCACCGGGTATTCCAAGAGATACCGATGTCCCCCTTGAGGCTTATCGTGAGGTAGATATTCGCCAGGCCGAGTTTTTCAACTTCCTTGACCTTGAGCTGGAAAAGATCGAAGGTTTCTACAAACACAAAGAGGAGGAAGCTACCGAACGACTCAAGATTTTAAGAGAACAATTACACTTTATGAGAGATCGTCGCTTAGAGGAGCTAATTTCTACTCAGACAGCGAAATTCAAACCCAAACGTCACCCTGGAGGGCCAGCAGAATATGAAGATGGGCCCTCCGACGATGAGACCGGCGAAGGACCTAGCCGCTATCCAAATATAGGTTGGTTGAGACCACTGGACGGGGCGCTCGAAGCGGCAAAGGAAGCTGCCAAACAAGGAAGATTCGGGAAGAATACCAAGGCTATGGGAGAATTAGGAACACCCACAGCTCTGCGTCCGCAAAGGTTAGATGCTCGAAGAGACTATTCAAGAAGACCGGAACCATCTGAAGTACCATACCGTACGGCAAAGCGCAAATTGAAGGTGGCGCTCCAAGAGTACTATCGCGGTTTGGAGCTGTTGAAATCGTACGCTTTACTTAATAGGAAAGCATTTTTGAAAATCAACAAGAAGTATGATAAGACAGTCAATGCTCGACCCTCGAATCGCTATATGACCGAAAAAGTAAATAAAAGCTGGTTTAATCAAAGCGAAGTCATTGACGGCCACATCCGGGTAGTAGAAGACCTATATGCCCGGTACTTCGAGGGTGGGAATCACAAAGTCGCAGTCGGAAAGCTCCGGGTCAAAACTTCTAGAGCTGGAGACTACACTGGTAGTGTCTTCCGCAATGGCCTTATGACCGCAACTGGTATAATCTTCGGAATAGAGGGGATTATAAGAGGTGCAGAGCTTGAGTCATCCCCTAATAGAACCCTTGCAACGAGGACAAGTTACTTGTTACAGGTATGTTCCTATGATTAATAAGGGAATTTGAGTACTAAATTTTCCTTAGGTGTATGCTGGTTACTTTCTCATGTTACTACTCATGCTCTTTTTTAGTTTAGATTGTCGAGTTATGAGCCATGCGAAGATAAATTACTCTTTCGTTTTCGAATTCGATACCCGCTCAGTTCTGGATTGGAGAGAATTATCTGAGGTAGGATACCATCCTCCTTGATTGATGCTCTATTAACGTATACTAGTTACCGTGTTTCTTTTTAATGTTAAATGGCATTTTTATTTGGCTGAACTTTAATGAGTTCGGCTCGAGCGCGTTATATACGTATTATCCCGTTATTCTTATCTCGATCTCCATCATCGTGATTCTTTTACCCGTCCGTATACTTTATCATAAAAGTCGTCAATGGCTGTTGTACTCTGGCGTAAGTATGAACATCTGCTAATTTCGACATAGCTAACCTCTCTAAGTGGCGACTCCTTTTAGCTGGCTTATATCCAGTTGAATTCCGAGATTTCTTCCTGGGTGACATGTTCTGTTCATTGACATATACTATGGGGGTATGTATGCATTTCAACTTATCAACACACACCGCTGATTGGCGTTGCAGAATATCGAGTTGTTTTTCTGTCTGTATGCTCGGGGATGGAACCAACCTGTTCAATGCAACTCCAACCATTCAAGGCTGCTTGGGTTTCTTGCATGCCTTCCGGGTATCTGGCGTGCCCTTCAATGTATACGACGTTATGTCGATACTCGCAATGTCTTTCCCCATCTCGTTAACTGCGGAAAATATAGCTTTACAATTCTCTTCTACATGTCTTTGAGCTTGTATCGAATCAATAAGACATCCTCTTTAAAAGCGCTATTTATCTTCTTCGGGACGGTAAATTCTATATACTGCTGTAAGTAAATCGGTGATTATAATTTGTCGACTCCGTCTAATACCTTTAGCTATATGGGATCTCGTGATGGATTGGAGTAAGCTCCATACCCTTGATAATTATTGTAGTTCATGCTAATTGTGTCAGGTCTCGGCGATCCCTACGCGAAATACCCTTTTTTGCGTGAAACACTTGGATATAAAAGAGTCTGGTGGTACTATGCAGCCATGATAATTGACCCTATTCTCAGATTCAATTGGATATTCTATGCTATCTATGCGCGCGACCTCCAGCATTCAGCATTACTCTCATTTCTTGTATCCTTATCCGAAGTGTTTCGTAGGGGTATGTGGAGTTTGTTCCGGATTGAAAATGAACATTGCACCAATGTTGGCCGTTTCCGGGCATCACGAGACGTACCGCTTCCTTATGAGATCGACAGTGAGGAGGAGAGTCAAGAAGCGCTTGCACCTAGCTTGACCGATACGCAACGCGATGCAACACCTGGGTTACATCATACTTCAACAAGAGCACGCGCCACCGGTGTGGATGTCGAGGAAGGAAGGGCTGGAGATTCTCAGAGTTCAACTCGTCGTCGCATGAGCTTCTATGGGTCCTCCCCTATGTTCCGGGGCCTAAGTCGTGTGGGAAATATCCTGCATACAGCACACGCCCAGGACTTTGAGAGAAAACGCAAGCCAGAGCTTTCTGGCGGTAAAGGCTCCATCGAAGACGAAGCTGACGCGTCTAGTGATGAGGAGGATGGTGAGGATGCAGGAACAGCCAATGTACACGATGAGAGGGATGAAGAACAGGTAGCTTTAGCTGAGGGTTTACTTGATGAAGAAGAAGGCGGCACTCCTGACTCACCTCGAGGAGACCATTAAGATCTGTATTAGTCCTCAAGGTACAATAACTCTGAAGTAAAATTAGATACTACATTCCATTGCAGAACTAATGTGACCATCACCGAGGAGGAAGATATGTGCTACCGTCAATACATAATCCCAATAGAATAATGATTGTTAGTCGTAACTTAACGTCTTAGCACTGTCCGGTTCCTACTCGTCATAGGGGAGTTCCAGAAGCACTATGGGGGCTATAATCGATCTAAACGTCAACGACTTGACGCCCGCCATCGAGATTCACTAAGATCGGCAACAACCTTACGATGGCCTCAAGTTTATAGCGAAAAGTTCTAGCCTTAGAAGAGTAGTTTTAAGCTTAGAAGAGTGGTTTTAACCTCAGCAGATGGCTATTAACATGGCCAATACAGCTATTTCACCACGCAAAATATGCTCACTCTAATGCGAGAGGAATCAATGATCCAAGTAATCGAACGAAATGAGCGAAGTTTTTTAATGAGGATATTGCAAGTATTCCTCCGTCCTTTTGGCCACCGTCTTATCTCTTCGAATAATACGACTCCAGCTGGTTCGCAACATTTAAGTCCCCATCGTACGATAATGAAGCAATGCACAGTCACCGAGCGTGAGGTGGAAGGCCTCTTCATTTATGACCTGGAACCCAAGTCCCCGCCAGCAGTATTTCAGCAACACAAACCGTACAGAATATATTATTTCGGTGGTGGAGGCTGGCAGATGCCCCCTTCCAGCGAGCACTGGAAAATGGGCTGCGAACTATGTATGCAACTTTCAGACGTAACAACCAGTCTGGTCTCCTATCCTCTCGGTCCACACAGTCCCGCTCCCGTCGCTTTCCCACAGTTGCTTACGATGTACCGCTCGCTGATGCGTTCGGCCTACGAGGCTGGAGAAACTGTGACATTGATGGGCGACTCGGCAGGCGGTAACGTCATTCTGGCCCTCACGATAGAGGCGTTGAGACAACATCCAGACAGTCTTGCCCCGAAGTCCCTATTTGTGATATGTCCATCTACAGATTTGACGCGCGAAAATCCCGCGATCCGTGAACTTGAGCCGATGGATCCGTTGCTAGACTATAAGTCTGTTCTCTCGTCGGCCAAAAATTGGGCTGGAGGATGGGATCGAGCAGATCCCCGGGTATCACCTCTCTTTGCAGATATAGCTCTTCTGGCCGCTGCGAATGTTAAGGTCAATGGCATAACTGCTGGCTACGATGTGCTAAGCCCAGATGCCATCTTATTCAGGGAAAGGTGTGCAAAGGCTGGTATTCAAGGAAAGTGGTTACACTGGGAAAAACAGATGCATTGCTTTGTGTTAGCATGGGTGTATGGTTTGAGGGAATCTAAAGAGGCGAAGGACTGGATGATTGAGACCTTGAGGAAAGTGTTTACGTCTGATACGAAAGTAAAGACAGCTAACGATGGGATAAATACCTGATTTGTCATGACCCCGGAAGGAACATAAAAAAGGACATCACCATTCTTCTAGTTCTAGCAGATTACAGCATTTTTACGGACGTGTAGTCATTTGTATAGTCTAGTTGGTATATAAAATTCCCGCCTTGCTGATGAGATTTTATGTTACTTTTGCGTTGCGACCCCTATTGTGTTTGGCGTTATCCCTTATAAGTTCTGTTTCAGCTTCCTGTTTAGTTCTAGCACATCGGTACCTCACTCTCCATTCAAAGGCTCAACCGGGCCTAAGCAATACTTTGTACATTACAACCTTCCTTTAACTCCTACTGCACAACATTGCATCCCGCGTTTCTATTGGCTTTGTGTTTCAATACACCCGATTTTACAGCTGCACTGGAACTACTTGGTGGGATGATGCGCAGCCTATACGCGCGCTGCTCTGGTGCACGATTGACGAATCCTGGAGAGGAGTCGCCTTCCGGACGTTTCACGTGGGCCAGTCGATGGTAAGAAAGTCTCTAGGGATGAAAGAGCTAGGGAAATTTGGGGATTTGTGGACTCAAATAGGGACAGACGAGAGACTGAATTCGACAGTATATAAGACAGGTGTCTCAGTATCCTTAGACCCGCTGTCTCAGTATTTCAGGGCGAGAGGCTATTGAGTGTTGACAGAATGTGGACTCCATTCATCTATCTTTTACTGGCAGGAACCTCGACGGCCATTAAGGTGGTCCAGTCAAACGATGATGGTTGGGCTGTGAGCAACGTACGAACGCTTTTCGACGTTTTGACAGCTGCGGGACATGATGTGATCCTTTCTGCCCCTGCGGAGAACAAATCGGGATCAAGTAAGCTTATCTTCTTTCTCTTCTTCACATTATTCATATTCCCTATACCATTCCATTTCATTCACTGAAACTGATATTTCCAAAAGGCTCCCTTGACGTTCCACCAACACCCCGTACCTCCCCTTGCCAATTCAATTCCTGTCCTGCCAACAGTCCCGCTACTGGCTTCAATGCATCCAACCCACGGCTCAACTACGTAAATTCCTATCCCGTAACTTCTATCAGATACGGAATATCTACCGTAGCTCCCAAATTCTTCGGCTCAGCCAAACCCGAACTTGCCGTTACTGGTCCTAACGTAGGATCCAACCTCGGGATCCAGGTTCCCTTTTCGGGCACCGTCGGCACCGCCGTATATGCCGCGCATGAGGCAAAGATACCCGCAATCGCATTTTCCGGAAAGTCTGATGCCGAAGCACCGTGGAATGGGCCTACACCGCTTTTTAGCAAAGTGTATGCTGACCTCGCTCTCAACCTGACGTCGAAAATTATAGCATCCGGAAAACCGTACCTTCCGGATGATGTATTCTTGAACGTTAACTTCCCCGAGGTAACGGAAACGCGTTGCAATAACGCTCAGCAGTTCAAGTTCGTAGCTAGCAGGATCTATCCGGGATGGATCTCCCCACCTGATGCAGCAACATGCGGATCTACACGATTGCCACAGGAGTCAACAGTCGTTGGGACTACGGGTTGCTATGTCAGTGTAAGCTTCGGAGATGCAACCGATAAGACTGATACAGAGGCCGCGAAGCAGAGGATTGTGCTAGATAAATTGAGTGGTCTCTTGACTTGTTTACCGTAGATTGGATGATTTGGCTACTGTAGTTGAACAGATCAATATTCTTTGCACATTTCCAAGAGCTTCTTGCTTTTTGGGTTCTTCACTAACCGTTGAGATTTCCCTGGAAGTTCATGCTCTGCAGCAGCTATAAAATAAGCTTACTTGCCTTTACCCATTGTCATAGCTGTAATAATAGTTAGACCAACGCCGGATCCATCCTCAGCAGACGTCAGTCTAATTGGAGTATCTTCCTCACTCTCCAATTCAAGAACCTCTCGTATTGCTTGGTCCCAACGAGCCTTGAATTTTGGGCTTCTCTTTACCACTCCCCCATCAGCTGCCACATGACCCTCCTTGATACCTTGCTTTTTACATATAGCTGCAACACCACAAACACAGAGCCTCGCACCTCGTGTATTGATCATCTCTGCAAGTCGACGAAGGTACCCAGATTCGTTTTCGGATATCGATAGACCTAGTAGTTCTTCCAGTTCGGTCACTGCTTGGGCAAAAGCTTGACCATCATCGTCCTCAATCTTAGATAG
Organism: Patellaria atrata CBS 101060; assembly: GCA_010093705.1. Taxonomy (NCBI): domain Eukaryota; kingdom Fungi; phylum Ascomycota; class Dothideomycetes; order Patellariales; family Patellariaceae; genus Patellaria; species Patellaria atrata. The sequence continues at coordinate 172,264 of MU006091.1, forward strand.
AAAGGCCGTATCAATTGAATAACCTTCGTCTAGACACCTGGCATTCTGGTCTTTGAAAAGTAGGCCCCGTGTATGGAGGTCCCGTACCACGAGTCTAAATATCTCTCCCAGATACAGACCGGCGCTCATCTTTTCAAATGCTTGCTCACCTGGCTTCGGTGACTGTTCATCCACAATACTGTCATACTTGGTCCGTGGTAAAACGCGGAGCTCATTATCAAACGCGCCGTATTCGCAATTGATTGCCATCTTTGCATCTTGGTCATACTCATGGTGCTTGTCCTGGATCTTGCGAATTGATTTCACGTTTTCCATGTAGGCACCATTACAACCTGTACCAAAGATTGCACCTATAATGGTATTTGGATCTGCATAAGCTGACGCCATCAGTGCGCCCACAGTGTCGTTAGCAAGTGCAACTAATCTGATCGGTAGGTCCTACATATATGCGAATTAGAAAGGACAGTGAAGACATATACTCGGAATAGCACAAGTTGTACAGTACCCTTTCCGTCATAGCATCACGTAGCTGCCTAGCGACATCTTCCCCTTCCACCCCGGAAATCTCGAGACCCTTGGTCCAGGTTTGCAATATGCCATGGTCTATACTATGTTGCGTGGCGGGATAACTGAAAGTGAATCCTAGGGGAATGGGGTTACGCTCGTGATGGCCGGAAAACGGGTGCTCATCAATAAACTTCCTGAGACTATCCGCAATATAAGACCACAGATCGTAAGCACTGCTCTTCTTTAGTTCATCCGGAAGTTGGTATTCCTTTTGGGTAAGAGAATGTTGGCCTTTTCCACTAAGTGTTACTTTGCAAACGCGCAGATTGGTACCACCCAGGTCAAGTGTCAAATACGTCCCTGTTTCGTTGCCTGTCGGGAATCCCTCAACCCAGGTGATATTCATGGGGATAGTCTTGCCATTTGCAGCAAGTCCTTCTTCCAGTTCTTCAATGAAACGGAGGGTGATCTGCTGGAGCTTCTTTCCGCTGACCCAGAAGAGTTGTTCTAGCTCTTTAATTTCCCGCTCAAGTTCATTCGAGCTGTACTTGTTGCCCGCAGCCATATTTTTCGAAGATATCTCGCAGAGTGAAGACGGACCAGTTACCTTACCTTTTCTCGGAGGAGTCTCGCTCCTCGAAGCCTTTTACTCTAGTAGCGAGCTCAAACGTCATAGTTACTCTATCTGTCCATGGCCCCTTGGCATTGAAAATAATTCTCGTGTCCAATTTCTCAGCATTTGTAGGTGAGTCGATATCTTTCTAACAATATCACTTTGATCCTTATAGGGGTACAGTCCAAGTACTGTACAAGTTTTCGACCTCTCCCTAGGGACGTATTGCTAGAAGCCCGTTGAGACGAATTGAACCCATTGGCGCATGAGCGGCATATAATAGATTCTACTAGTGATCGCTGAGGATCTATGTAGAATACTACAGTATGTCATCCTAATAATATGAGGAGCTTTACTGTTGTTTAGTTTTCATATCCTAATAAACAAAGGTCTGCAAATCCGAAACTCCAGAACTATCTGTCTCTAGCCGACATGCATCTTTAATATTTCTGTACTACAAATATCATCTATCCCAATGATTACAGCAGCGACCCGAATTGCTCTTACGTTTCTCTAGTTGTAGTCGTTACAGTTCTTTCATCCTTGATACACTCATCAGTAACGTGTTCTCGAACTTTTCTATGTAACTTTTAGATTGATCAACGCAAGTCATCATCAATGCCGAAGAGGCCGACGCGGCAATGCTGCATGCGCGAGAATATCATCAAGGATTCATCAATGCTAAGTAATCCCAGAAGACGGAGACTTAGTTTTGCTTGTCAATAACAAGAGTTCTCTATGCTTTTCTCCTTCAAGTTCCGATGTCACCAGTTCTAGCGCTTTAGTCGCATCCTCATCCCTCACGGTGGACAGGTAATTGAAAACCATTGTCTTTCATGAACCATTATGTGTATACACTTAAATTGTCATCAAAAGTGTAAAACTGTACACAAAAAGGTAAGATAATTTTTTTTAAGCAGGTTCATATACTTTCAACTACCATGTGCTCCCTTGGAAAAGTATGAAGCATAGAGCGCATTTTTGATTATTTTTTCCTCTCTCGGAGACTCGGACAAGGATTACTCCCATGGTCCCTTGCAGATGGGATCACTCTGGGGTAGAAAGAAGAAAACCGAGGAAGCTAGGATACTCCAAATGAGAAAACGTGGTTTAGGCCGGCGAGCAAATATCTAATCGAGGGGGTTGATCTACGGCCAAGTCATATAGATGAAGCTGGACCCCTTCCCGAACACTACCCACAAATGAATATACTACCTTCAAAAATGTTGACAGCAAGGTACAAAGCTACTTTTTGAGACAACATTCATGTTGTTCTGCTGCACCCCACAATCGTATATACTCTATCGAGGGATATCAGCCGCCAACGGATATCATCCGCATTTCCTCCAGTCAGAGATAACCCTTTACAGCTCCCCCAGCAAGACTTTATACCAATAATTCTGCTGTTTACAATATATCAACCTCGCCATTAATACTAGAATATCTCTTCGGGGACATCGATGGCAATCATCGAGGAACGTGGCACAGCCGCCCCTAGTAGCCGTCCAACGGTTCTGACCAGGTTGGTTGAGGAGACAAATATAAGATGATGCGGCCTCTGAAATTCTTCGAAAAGTCCTCCATCTTCATCTTCAGTTTCCAATTGTTACTGCTACCAGACCTGCTCATCCATTCACGATGATATTTTCTTACCTTCTCCCCTTGGCGGGTCTTTCTACCCTCGTTCTCGGCCAGGCTCAACAATGCGGTATCAATGGCTACGATCGGGGCCGTAACCCAGCCATTTACTTTGCCGCAAACACTACCGCTCCACAGTGCAAGAACATCTGTGCCATTCTTGAGGGACTCAGCTTCGCCACAAGCACCGCAGAGGAATGTCTCGTCTACAACGTGACGGTCACCGGCAATGTCATCCCCGTCATCTCGTCTCCCTACACCTTCTACGATGCCCCATGCGATCTGCTCCCGCCCGAAGAAGTACTAAAAGCCAGGCAAGCCGAGCCATCTTGCAACGTCCTGGGTTATGACAACGGCCTGATCCCAGCGTACTACTACCTCAATTCAACAGATTCCGCAGAGTGCAAGGCCGCCTGCACCGCCCAGGAGTGCGTTTCATTCGCCAGCGGCGCAGACGAGTGTTTCCTCTACAACATGACCGTTACCGACACCGTCGTCGCCATGGACACCTCTCCCTATGCTTTCTACGACGCCGCCTGCGAAGTCCCAGCGACTCCGCCGACAGGCGTAGCTCGTCGACAGGTAGCGCCGCTGTGTGCACAGCCAGGATGGGACAAAGGCGGCGACGTTGTCGCGTATGGCTACTACTCTGGCATCACTATTGAGACCTGCAAGACGGCATGCGTCAGCCGGACGTGCGGCAGCTTTGCGTACGGGTCTAACACCTGCTACCTTTACAATAGCACCGTTACGGATACGATTAATTTCGATCCCACCAGCCCGATCAACTTCTATGATCCCGCTTGCGACGTTATGACGCCAGCTCCGTCACCGACTCCCGTGACTCCCCCCGCATAAGGGAGTTTGATGGATGATGATGATGGTATGCGTAGATGTGAAGCAAAAGTAGGGTAAATAAAAGTTAAATGCTTCCCAAAGAAATAGGGTTAAGGAGAAAATCGATAAAATGAATAAATTAGTCGTTAGAATTAACTCTTTTCATGTGACTTCGCGCTCCTAACTCAATATGGGATGGATGTGCCGCGTCCGATTTTACCTTCTGTGATTGAAAGCAAAGAGGTAAACATGACAGGTCAAATGGATTCAGTTTCGTTTCGTGTGAGCTTTAAAAGATCACTGGTGGGTCTTTACTACCAAACACTAATAAATATCCAATCCCATATAAGAGATTGGGGCTCACAGGATACTCTATGGGGACCTTGGACACGCTCCCTTATCGACTCATTGTCATTCTTATAATACACTGTTCATATAAGAATAACCTCAATTGAGTTGTACAGATTCTTGGAAAGCGACAAAACAAAATTATTCCAGTATTTGTAAAAGTACAGCACTATGCTGCACAGCAAGCGTATAGTAAACGAGGAATGCCGGCCACAACGAAGGGAGGGACTATTCGATCTAAGCGCAATTGCTTGATGGGCATTCTTGTTTGGTTGAATGTTATTGCACGCTATGATGTAGGATATGAAATGATCGCTCGCAGCATTATCGTGATGTGAATTCCAGGTGAGGAAGGAGAAAATCCCTATTCAATCACCGATAGCTATCGCTCCGAAACCCTCAAGGACCTTGATTATGATCTTTCCTTTCGCTCTGCCCGTCTTAAGCCTCTGAATCGCTTTCACTGCGTCCGAGAACTGAAATACATCTTCAACAACCACAAAGAATTCTCCATGCTCCGCCATCACGGCGACTTTCTCCATGTCCTTGCGGCTAGTCTTGCAAATCAGGAACTGAAACCGTCGTTTACCTCCACCAAGAAACGACGGTAGTAGGTAATTCTTTGCCGAATTGATGTTCTGGCTGAATGTTGCCGATGCAATCTGAATATATCTTCCGGCCGGTTTCATATACGGATGCGATTTCTTGTACAGGTCAAGCGGTGAGCCCACATTGTCGACGACAAGATCGTACACCTGCCCCTCATCCACGAGCGATTTGGTTACATCATAGATCCTATAGTCTATCACGGCGTCTGCGCCCAGCTCCTCGCAAATCTCGACGTTGGCCGTGGAGCACGTTGTTGTGACGGTGCATTCGATAGCTTTTGAGATTTGGATTCCGAATGTACCCGTCCCCCCGAGCCTCCGTTGATGAAGACATTGCAGCCGGCGCTCACGAAAGGTACTATACATTGATAGGCGGTCAATGCCGCTGTCCCAAGTCCAGGTGCTTGGATCGGGTCTAGGCTGGGCGGAGCGTGACAGCATACTGAAGCGTCGGCGACGGTGTATTGAGCTAAAGCGCCGAACTTCTTTAGGTTCGGATGCTTTCCGAATACCATGTTTCCAAGTCTGAAATCATCGACACTTGAACCTGTTGCGGCAACGGGGCCGTAGAAATTCATTCCAGGCGACGCCGGGAGGGTTAGCATCATGTTAGCGATGAGGGTAAATTCTGCAATCTTCACATCAGCAGGATTGAGAGCCATGGTGGCGACCTCGACAATCAACTCATTCTTTTGGGGGAAGGTGGTGTTTTGACAGTGTCGAGAAAGAGCTTCTTCTCCAGTGGACCCCTTGTTGATTTGAATCGCCATGCCTGCATTGTGGCCGGTAATCCAGTCGGTTGTGGAGACATGGTGGAGGCTTGTGTATAGTATGTTATTTAAAGTAACTTGGATACTCCTAGTTGTAGGGACCCTTTGTTGCGAGAGTATAACACTGAGTGATATGACAAACCGGATGGACGTGATGCACAATGAAACTTCCAGGTAAGATGCACGCGTAATCTGTTTTCGCTTAGTGCTTGATCGCTTGCATTAGGAATAGTAGGGGCGATGGAAAGCAAATGGAAGGATTTACCTGCGCTCAAAATACCTTTTATAAAACAGCAAAGTCGAGAAAGGATCGATTTGGAGCTATCTGAATAAACATGTAGTTTAGAGACTTAGGGTATATCGCAAAGAAAACGTAGAACAGCGTACGAAAAGCTTATTCCGAACCGTACTCCAGCAAGTAGTCAGCACAAGACTAAGAAGACGCAAGACCCAAAGATCATTCATTGCCGCCTCCTTATATGATATTATCCTCCGTCAAGGAGGGGAATGGTATTTCCTCATTCGAATCTGCCATGTACTGCAACGCGCGGTAACCCCTGCTCTCAAGCAGTACTAATGATGTACGTTGTGCGTGCGATTTTCGAGCGTTCATTAAGACGTGGTTGGTTTGTCCTGGTCCTTGAAGGGAATTGAGAGAACGAAAAGGAGTACGGAGGAGGAGTCGTAGGAACCAGCCCTACTTTCATGTCTTTCGCCCAAATTTTCTCTCTACTTCTTCGACCGCAGCCCTAGTCCCATCTTCTTTTTCGCTCTCCAGGCGGGCCCTGATGTCTCGAACGAGCGCTTTTGCATCTTCTACTTCAACACCGTCTTGACACAGTTCGTTCGCAAGTTCCATGCTCCTTTGATATCCACCTCTCATAAACTCCCATCGTGCCAACCACATTCTTGCTTTGCTAGTCGTAGGCGTAACTCCGACACCACCCCGCTCATTTCCACCACCCAGGAGATCGTCTTCTTCAGGACCCTCTTCCTGGGATAGTACAAGCTCCATATATGCTGCACATTCTTCGCGGTCGTCTAAGCGTTCGTAGAGCAGCGCTATCGCGTACAGTGTCTCGGGGTCCAGAATTCCTCCGCCGAATCCTTCACTTCCAAAGCTATTCCCAGTACCGCCATCATAATAACTCCCTGCTACAAGTGCTCGTTTGTATGCCCTGATGCCGTTCATGAGCTTACCCACTTTACCAAAGCAGCTACCCACTGCCTGCCACATTTTCGGGTCGTAAGGTCGGAGACTGGCCGCACGTTGATAATAGAACAGTGCGTAACTGTGCATTTCGAGTACTTTTTGAAGTTAGTAAATTTCAGAGTAAATATGAAGTCTTCCTACCTTCGTAAGTCTGACCTAGCCCGTACCAAGCCCGATAGTCTTTCCTGTTAACATCAACAGCTCGTCTATAACTTTCGATTGCAGCATGCGTGTTCTTCATCTCTACGTACTCATGGCCCATAAGAGTCCATGCAGACAAGAAATTACGGTCAAGCGTGAGAGCACGACGAAAGTACATAACCGCTTTTTCGTGTTCCGACTTCAAAGAGTAGTAGTTGCCTACGACACAGCATGTCTCGGGTCGAAACTTGTCAGTAGTGGTTGCGAGCTGTGCGACAAATGCAAGCTTCGGTCGTAGTTCCATCACATAAAGAATGTTAGAATAGTTATCGAGAGAGTCAATGCGATGGGGATCGGACTGTAGTAACTGCGAAAATATCGATTCCGCTTCGTCATAATCTTTTGAATGGTAAAATAACAAAGCTCGCTGGGTCTTGAGGAAAGCGCTATCTGGGAAGATATTTTGAATTTGCGTAAGCTCATTGTGAACTTGCTCTGTGGACTGATACAGCTCTTGGCTGCTGTAAACATGGAATATAAAGGTCATGATGTTTTGTGGCAACTGCTCTGTAAGTAAAGAAAGCTTTTGGCATATTAGCAATGAGTCCAATCGCATTTTCGACCGATGTTATGAAATGCTTACCTCCTCAACTGTACTTATTAAAGAAGACAACTCTAACCAGGCCCCCCAGTTGTATGGGTAGAGATGGACGCTCCGTACGAACCACTTCTTTGCAAGGTCTTCATTCTTGCTCTTTGCTAGAATGGTTCCATACAAATACTCCAACCAGCCGTCGCCCTCTAGTCCTCGAGAATGACGATTACTGAACCATTCTTCAAGAGTCAAAGAAATTCCATTAAGTTCCTTATTGATGGTTACGCCACCATCTTGAGGTCCTAGAATCATCTCGCTTTCTTCATCCTTACGCTTTTCGCCCGCCATATATCTCCCATAAAGTGCTAGGAACAGGGCCTTCTGACTAAGGCTATTTATACTCTCTGAAGTTGAAGATGAAGCCTTCGGGGTCGTAGAAGCCTTTCCTTTCCCTTTACTACCTAATTTCGACTTTGCCGAGGAGTGTGGAGACGTAGGGTTCGGGATGGCTTGCCCTTTTGGCAGGGTTTTCGGTAGGAAGACGGAAGCACACCGATCGAACTCCCTGCAATCAAAAAAGGTCTTTGCAAGCAAATATCTCTTCATCTCTTTTTGTTCTAGCTTCCTTTCATTTAGGTCTCCGTTGAGGCCTCTTTCGGGCGTCGGAGTAACAGGTTGGTGTTCAGACGTAGGAGAGTCGATGTCCGTATCCGAACCATACCCCGGCGGTTCTTCAACACTGGAAGTTGGTAGAGCATTCAGAAGTTCGGCTACCCTAAGTGTGACGGGTCAACGGTTGCGTATCCTATTGAACATTCGTGTAGAACACTTACCATTTGGCTCCTTGGTACAGACAACGATCCGTGCAAGCAATTGTGGCAGTTTGTAAGTGCAGTTGCAATTGCAAAAGCTCGGACTTCGCAAGACCTGTCATAGCTAGATTTCCAAAGGATACACAAGAAGTTTTCTGTGAGAGCTTGGTTGGTAATTCCCCCGATCTCTAGGTGTGAACAGACTTCCTGGGACATCTAGAGTAACGCTGTAGTCCGTGGGAGTCGATGTGGAAACGTCTTCACTACTTGTAAAAGACAAGTAGAGGTATATCACGGCCGTACAATATGCTGAGCGGTTCGAATTGGTCCTCCCGCTTCTTTGTCCTCACGTCGTACTTGTAGCCAATTGTATAAGTAACTGTTACCCTATGTCGCGTCAAAAGATTACTCGCGTAGTACGGACTAGAAAGGAGGGGTCACACGCGTGCACGAGTCAGTAACCAAACACTCCCCCAAATGTTTTGATCTTTGCATATAAAACCTATATCCCAGCTCTCATCTTCTACGGTAATCCTTCGAAATCATTGACTTCACAAAACCTATCTCAGCTACTTCACCAATCAACATGCCAACGACATTGAAGGAATTCGAGTCCGTCTGGCCTCAATTGGTGGAGGCTTTGGCGGACCATTGCAGGCAATACAAGCTGCCAGATAATGCATTGAAGTGGTTTACAGAGGTAATATCTCTTATATTGAGCTGTCTACCTTTCATTGAAGCTTCATATTTGAACTAACTAGCTTTAAGTCACTAAATCACAACACTGCGGGTGGAAAATGCAATCGCGGAATGTCCGTTGTTGATACTTCTTCACTCCTCCTCAACCGAATGCTAAGTAAGGAGGAATACTTCCGCTCTGCAGCTTTAGGGTGGATGATCGAGCTACTACAAGCGTTCTTCCTCGTCTCGGATGACATCATGGACAGCTCAAAAACTCGCAGGGGAAGCCCGTGCTGGTATCTCATGCCAAATGTAGGCATGATTGCGATAAACGACGCCTTCATGCTCGAGGCTTCCATCTATGTCCTACTCAAGAAATATTTCCGGGAAGACAAGAACTATGTGGAGATCATGGAGACTTTCCACGAAGTCACTTTCCAGACGGAACTTGGCCAAAACTGTGACCTCCTCACTGCCCCTGAAGACAAGGTCGACCTCACCAACTTCAACTTGCAAAAACACTCCTTCATCGTCATCTTCAAGACCGCCTATTATAGTTTCTACCTGCCCGTGGCTCTTGCTCTTTACTTCTGTGATGTCGCCACGCCTAAGAACCTACAGCAAGCGAAAGATATTCTCATCCCGATGGGCGAGTATTTTCAGATCCAGGATGACTACCTCGACAACTTTGCTGACCCAAAAACGCTTGGCAAGATTGGCACGGATATCCAGGACAACAAATGCTCCTGGCTGATCTGTCAGGCCTTGAAGGTAGCTTCACCTGAGCAGAGAGAGGTGCTCGATAAGAATTACGGTCGGAAGGATAAGGCTTGCGAAGCGGAAGTCAAAGCGGTGTTCAACGACCTCAAACTTGAGCAAGTTTATCAAGAGTATGAGGAAGAAGCTGTGGGCCGTCTTCGACGAATGATTGCCCAGGTTGACGAATCGGAAGGGTTAAAGAAGGAGGTTTTCGAGGAGTTCCTCCGCAAAATCTATAAGCGTAGCAAATGAACGGATTCTTCTCTCTCCGTCAAGCTACTTTCTGCGTAGATAGAATTTTTTTTATATCAGCGTTAGAGTATGGATACCCTGAAAGAATGAACGGTCTCAGACTTACACTTTAATATTCGTGTGTGACAAGATAAGTCGACAGTTCTACAACGAAATTTCATCACTAGATTGAGAACTTACTTCTCTCCAAGTCGCTGGTATAACATCATATAAAGGGGAGAACGCATAAACATACCCCTTCGCTTTCTTCACCGCGTCTTTTCAGGGAAGAGACTTTGGTACCGTCCTAATACGAGCAAAGATGTTTGAATAATTTTTCTCTGACTAGCTGATGTAGGATACGCATTTGATGATTTCAGTATTTACACAAGAAGCCAAGATCCATACTGTTGTACTGACAATTCTCCACTTATGAGTGCATGCTGCGGATGATTATACTACAAAGAAGTTTTCCCGCATTTCCGGCGTGAGTGCACAGAGTACAGGTGTATCCCTCCATCCTACGTTAAACCCCCGCTCTGTTTAAAGTTAGAAATTGTATTGAGCGGCTGTGGATCACTTTCTATCTTAAAAGTAGATTATGTAGTATAGAGGGCGCACCGTCTCGAGGCGTATAGATAAATAGTTGTGAATAAGGTTCTATGTTCACATCTTGCTTGTATCCCTTAGTCCTAGTAATATAGATAGATGGGGTCCCCAAATGGGAGCCATAAAGTCGAAACTGCGGTCTCCAATAGATGTTTCATATTTCTGTCCAGGTACCATACTGTGTGATGCGAGAGGAATCCCTCAAGAATGCTTCATTCTATTTCCATTGAGACAGAAGAGCACGATTGCAAAATCCGACAAAGTACAAATGCTTGACTAATTACTTTGTTACGTCGGATAACGATATTATAAAAGCTTTGTGCTTATCGTAAGCAGGACGCACACCAGTTAGTATGTGCTGAAGACTTTTTTTGTCGTGAAACAGACGCCATATGGGTATACCAAGAACCTCGAACACTTGGCCGTAGTTTTGCGGAAATAAAAAGATACCGAATACTCACTCTCGTCTTGTTCCCCTTTGTGGACAATTTGCTTTTCGATGGCCCCTTTTTCCGCATCCATAGCACTCCATATTGGTAGTAGAACCGCTAAGGGGGACACGGGGGATATGGCTATGGCCAGATATGGATGTGAGCGTGTTGAGCTTTATCTCCTTCTTCCGGCGTGCGTCCGCCATCTTTTCTATCTCCGCCTTTGCAGCTTTCTTTTTCGCTTTCCGCTCAGCACGGAGTTTCTCACCAACTTCAGTATGTGCTCGCTTGACAAGGCCTGAGCCCGTGGTTTCTCCTTCTTCTCCGTCATCTTCTTCTGATTCTTCGCCATCCGATTCAGAATCAGAGGAAGAAGAAGAAGAAGAGGCCCGGTACTGCTTTTTCTAATTTCGAATAGTAGATAGTCAGAACATTCCCAGAAGCATGGGTGAAGCCTACATAGTGATTATACTCACCTCTAATGCTTTATTGAACTTTCCAAAACTCCTTCTTCCTTCTAACCCCGACGTTCTGGGGATATTTTCATGATCATAACCGTAAGAATCATGTATTGTTCCATCGATGGCCGCATACCCCGCAGTGACAACCTGTAGCCCGGCTTTGGGAGACTCGTCAGGTTCTTGGAAGCTCAGCACCCACCGTGTCTCTCCTGACTCGACAGCCTGGCGCTCCACTGCTTGTGACCGCTTGAGCTCTTCCGCTGCGACCGCGGTCTGCACTGCGTCGTAGTGAGAAGTCGTACCTGTGGGCGCGCCAGTGCCATTCGATAGACGGATGCGTTTCGAGGGTGGTCCTGCAGGGGTCGACGGCGACCTTGACGATGGAGAGGTCGTAGATGCGGCGCTACGTTGCATGAACTGAATTGGTAGTATGTATGTTAGATTGAAATCTCCCACAATGCGCTGATATATTGACCTTCATATTGAGTAACCTCGAAGACATCGTCTTCGAGGACTGTGCGGATGACGCCATGAGCGCCTTACAACTTTTAAAGTAGCACGTTTAGAGTCGATTAACAAGTTGCGATCTAGAGATTGGATTTCGGTAATATAAGGAGTTGTGGGAAGAAGTTTGTACCGTATTGAATCTAGTAGGAGAAAGTTATACCCGACAATGGAAGCCCTGTATAAGATGACGCACAGACCATGCGTCAAGCTTCGACCTCACTTCGACCTCATCTCCGAGCGCAACTTCACAACTTCAAATTGAGTATCGTACGGGACATAAAATGTTCACCTCTTTCCGCAGTGGCCTCCAAAGAGGTGTGCGGATTCCACTATCATCTTCTCGTCTCCGTAACTACGCCACAAATCGCGGTTCCAACGCCGAACTTGACGGAGGTCCCGCCAATGACCCAAATCCTAAAGCGCCCGTACCTAACGTCTCAGAGACAAACGCAGTTCCAACGAGCTCGGAAGGATCCTTTGATAAAACACTACAAGAATCAGTGCCAGATGGCGAGAGAATGCGAGTAATGCAAGCACCCAATCGAAAAGGTATTTGGAGCCGCAACCAGCAACCTAGGGAGAAGGCAATGGTGGGACCAAGGTTTGAACAGACAATTATGGAGGACCAGGTCAGTGGACTGTTGGTTTTGTTCTAACCTGGGGTTAGGATTGAGGTGGTACTGATAAAAATCTTTCCTATAGCCACGCCCGTACGCGGCGATTGATCTCATCCACAAACAACCTGTTCGATGGACCAAGGATCGGATTGTTGCTTGTGATGGTGGAGGAGGGCCGTTGGGCCATCCTAGGATCTTCATCAACACTGATAAACCGGATATCTGCTGGTGCACCTATTGCGGAGTACCATATGTGGGTGTTTCTTGAACGCCAATCCCGAATCAATCACTCACGAAGAACTATTGCAGGCACACGAACATCATAGAGCACATCTCGAGTCCCTTCCTTCAACAACCTATCCCCTTGCACCGACTGGAGACCCGGTGGAAGTCTCAGAATCGCAACGCATCACAAATGAGCCATTGGGCCAGCGATAACTACACAAATAGAGACCACGTATGTCAATACTGGGATTGTAAATATACCGAATGAATCTTTTTCCACGTTCAACTTCAACTACATATTGTGCAGATGACCACCTCCTCACGCCTCCCATCATGCAACTTGGCCATAAAGTTTGATGGTCTACGGATGATCTCCCACAGGGGACTCGAACGTAGAGGTGTATATTAGTCACATCCAGTCTACCAACTATGGGATCATTTCCATGTTATCGCCAGGACAAGCAATCTGGATACTACGCCTTTTCCCCTTGAATTGTAGCCACCACTTTTCTGGAATGACTTCGTGCCCTAAACTCCAGATACCAGACACCCTGCCACGTCCCTGTCGCTATATTTCCGTCCTTGATTGGAATAGTGACACTAGCTCCTATAAGTGCGGACTTAACGTGCGCCTACAAATTTGCGATGTCAGTGATTTTTTTTTCTGCCTAACGAGCTCTTATCCCTTTCCCGTCATGGCATTCCCCGCGTACTCTACGTTGGACTCAAGGTGGTCTGCAGCTCTTCTATATGGGAAGGTTAAATGGACGTGGAACGCTCACCACCCATACGTAGGAGTAGGTCATACAGAAAACAGAGGCGCTTATGACTGGAGATTTACAGTCCGCTAGCTGTTGTTCTGCGAATGTATAGAGGCTGAATCATGGCCAATCGCAACGGAAACATTCACTCACCGGCATATCATCATCCCCTTCGGCACTGTGTCTGTACAGCCCCTCCCGTCCATTTTTATCACTCGGAACTATCCTGTCCAGCGTATCACTCATATCCGCTCTAACGTCCTCATCCCAGTTTTCATTTAGACTGAGGGCTGCGCTCGTGTGTTGCATGAAGAGGTTCAGCAGCCCAACCTTGTATTGTCTGATCTCTGGCAGCTGGGATATAATGGTATCGGTGATGAGGTACGAGCCGCGAGCTTTAGAAGGAAGTTGGATAGTCTTCTGTGTCCAGGACATGGTTGGCTTATTGTACGATTTCGATGGGCTAGTTGGAACGCAAGGTGGGGGATGATTAGAGGTGTCGGTTGAACGAGGCAGGAGGCGGAGTGGAAGATGAAGGATTCCAATAAAGAGATTAGGAAAGAAAGCTAAGGTAAGAATTAGAAATAAAAGAAAGGTATGGTTTGCGGACACCAATGAGGTTCGTTGTCTCTGTTGCTGCATATGGTTGTGGAGTTAATACAGTTCGAATTGCTCTGATGTATCTTTTGTGGACGAGCGGGAAGTGAGATGATGTCATTGGTGGATGAGATACAGAGTGTATTCCCTCCCCTGTTACGATTTGCTGTACTCTAAAAACCGAACAGTAAGGCTAAAAGATAATCGTTATGTACATAGTATAGTAAAGTTGGTTTATATAAGTACTGTTGTAAATTCACAGTACGTTTCCACTTTTACCTCTATAATGGACTCAAGCAATTCTCATGCGTAACTTCCCTGACATGTAGTTTTATTGGCAGAGTGGCAGTGAACGTAGAAAGCACGTGTGAAGAAGGATATGCCTGATTTAATTCTTATACTATGCACATGATATCTCTGGGGGTCTGATTGCAGTTACCATGTCATCCTAAATTCCTCTCGCACACGCAAACAAAGGATCAAAAAGCCAGCCCAAGAGGAAGGAAAGAACTACATGAGGATTTCAGATAAAACTCGAACCCCCAGCTGTGCTTCCACTAAAGCCCAAGTTGTTCCCATCGGAGCGTTCCATTATCCCCGGAACGAGATTAGATCATTCGAATTAACAGGACTTCGAGATGATGCGAGGAAGTGTATGAAATGAATTGCAGTGCATGTCTGCTTGATGACGTCAGCGTTGTTACTGAATTTAGGGTAGTAGAGCACGCACGTTAGGGACTGTTCTTGTCCTTAAGATGGTTTCTCACGGATGAAATAAAGATAGTTGTTCTTCTCGGGATGAACCGCCCATCGCCCTGGTCGACAGACTTTCTCGATCGTCTTGAAATTGCGAAGAACATGAGATCCGTCCAGTTCAACTACCCAGAACTGCTGGTCGTCTGTGGGATCTTTCGGTACCAGCTCATTGAACTCATACACACCGGTAGCAGTAGCTATCTTCCTGTTGTCCTCTTGCACCTCAGCCTTAGAACGTCCATACCAGTGATTGTGCTTCGTATCACCGCTAGGGTTGATTGCTGGCGCGAATGTGGGAGGATATCCGTAGAGGTACCCATGCGGACCTGTGCCTGGATACTGCGGAGCGGCAACAGTTGGAGTGTGGGGTTGTGGAGCTTGTTGCGCAAACGGCGCCCAGTATCCTGGTGACTGTGGCTGATAGTAAGCATATGGGTTGACGGGAGGCCAATAACAGTAAGGATTTGGGGGCTGAGCAAAGTGAGAAGGTGATGGATGATATTGGAAGGTGAAAGGTTGGTTTTCAGCAGCTGCTGCGCTTTGATAGCAGCCTTGAGCAGCAGCACTCTGAGTATCAGCTGGCGGTCGCGCGTCTGGAGGCGGCGGTCCAGCTTCTGCAGCGGCAGCGGCTTGTTGCTCAGAGTGTTGAGCTGCTCGCGATTGCTGATCAATGATCCATTCCCCGTAAGTTGGCATCATGCATTCGGAGTATTGATGTAAAGGTGGGTTGCGCGATGTGCTGTCAATTTAAGATGATGAAGTGTGGGTTTGATGCGAGTTCGTTGACGGAGGCGGGTGGAAAACGAGATATCTTAGTAATTAATGGGAGGAGTGTGGCACCAGACGGGAGTAGGTCGTGTGATGCGTATGTCAAATGAAAGTGGAAGGTGGCAAGCGAGAATAGGAAAAGAAAGGTAGGTACCTTAATGACATCGTAAAGGTGATAGAATTACGCTGAAGAGAAAACGTCCCAAACATACCTCAGGTTCAGGATAATGGTATACGATTCTACGCTTCACCGTCGTCTCCCGCTGTCTCCTTGACATTGTCCTTGATTTTGATCTGGATCTCGTCCTCGTCGTCTTCCTCGTGCGCAAGGGTTCCTCGAGTTCTAACTCACTCCATGCGTGACAAAAGGGGAAACACATCTTCGAAAAATTTGTTCGTGCAGGAATGATGAGAAGTGACAATTGTCTAAGGTACCTAGACTTACTGTGGGGGCACCACAAAGGATTTCGAGAAGGGGCGATCGCGTGACTCTTGCTAAGGTAGTCACGGGAGGATATAGTTGCCAACCTTGTGTGAATGTTAGAAATTACGATCGAATACCGTACTCTGGCCAAAGAAAGCACAGAAGGTCATCCCCTACATATCCCCATTTCGTGCTGGAACCTGGCAAAGGGTGGGCTCGCGATGAGATGAAATAGACCTCATCGGTTCCGGGTTCTACAGCCACTTACCGAAGCGTAATAAAGTAACCAGTCTGCGGAATATAAGAACCGCAAGGAAGGCTCTATTATACGCCCGGACGTCCGTTTGAGGCTCCGCAGATAGCTAGAGTTTTGTAACAGAACCTAAGAGGCATTACCGCTTATCATAAAAGGTCCTCTAAAGACGGAGGTATCAATTCAACCGTCTAGCAAACAGCAATTCCAGGTTTACAGGACAATCTAACATAATCCAACCTCCAATTGAAACTGCGGAAGAATATTCTTCATATTCTGTCCCTGTTGGGCTAAGTTTTTTCAAGAAGCCTGCTGACGGTCACTACATCATAACCTCTCCGTTTGAGCTCCGGAAGAACGATCTGTAACATAGGCGGAGTCCAAGTTCTCCTATCGTGACAGATTATGATGCTTCCTGGCTGGACCATACTGAGTATGTGGCGGGCGTTCACACTCGAATACGGAATCTGAGGATCGTGGGGATAGACATTTCCGAGTACCATTCTGTACCCTATGTCCCGCATAATTTTGCGCATTTTTGTACTGAAGAACCCTGACCCTGGACGAAAGTACCTCTGGGGAAGACTACGGCCTACGGCGGCGTATGCACTGTTTATGCTAGTTTCGACTTCTTGCATCTGCAAAACAAGTTCCGCATCGCTCAACGATCGTGATGGCTCATCATGCATAGCGTGGTTCCCAAGCTCGTTTCCGCCGCGGACGATATCCTCCATGATATCTTCGTGTCCTGACACCTGGGAGCCGATTATAAAAAATGTTGCGGTTGCATCGTGGTCCTTTAATAGCCGGAGGATATCCTTAGTGTATCTCGATGGAGCATCATCTATAGTGAGTGCAACTATCTTCTTCGAAGTTGAGACTCGCCATAGTACGTCCGGCCAACGGTACTGGAAGTAACGAATGACGAGAGCTGGTGGCTTATAGACGCAGTAAAGAGGGAGGAGTAAAAGAAGGAAGAGGACGAACATGATGACTAGTAGCGATAACATGGAGTGCCTTCTATTGCGTAGTCTTGACAGAAGACGGGTTATCTTTCTTGTTATCCTCATTCTTCAAGGTGAATAGGGGCTACGATTCACGAGAGCCGCATATCCTAGGATTCAACTTGATCGTCTGGCGTTACAAAAACTGTGCTTTGCCTATAAGAAGTACCTCCCAGAAAGCCCTTGAGATGTCTTATGAAGGTAGTTATGATCATCATACGAAAAAGAAGTAGAGACAGGAGGACGCTGCAGTTCGAGTGTTCAAGAATTGTAGTCTGAGTGCCAGGGTCTGGGATGACGGGACGGGAACAAGGGAGATCCCTGCTTCGATCTGATGCATCCATGTCAGAAATTCAAGATTCAACATCTGAGTCTACAACATGACCTCATTTGTACACTCTTCTCCAAATCATGATATTCTCCTCCGATATTAGGAATCGACCAATATGTCTACTCAGACATCGGGAAAGAAAGGTACCCTGATCACATCTGGTGAAGGGACGTCCAAGGTTCAACCGCCAAAGCTTGAAAAACAGCCAACCCGAGCAAATTCAAGCACTCCTCAGATACTGGACGGGACTGTCTCGAATACTGCTATCACTGAGCAAACCAGACGCAGGAGACCACGGAAACTGAAGATAAATCGCCTAATTGATCCTCCGGCTAATTCCTCTGTAGAAAAATCTAGTGACAACTTCCCTACTCCTACACCTGCTCTAGGAACGGAGATTGAGGTACTCAAAGAGAAGTTACAACAGGTTGAAGGCCAAGTCGAAGATCTATATCGCCGCCTTAGCGCCGCATCTTTAAAATCTCCCCGTCGTCGTGGCCGTAAAAAGAAATTGAACGACCAAGGGGAGCCTCAAGATCCCGAATCGTTGGCGAAAGATATAGAAGCGGCTCAACTAGAATTGGAAACACTGCTTATAGCAGAGGCTGAAAGGTCCAGGACTTGTTCGCCGCATACCGCATCCGTACGAGCAAAAGGTATACCTGAACCCTCACCCGATGAGGAAATAGAAGAGATTGTACGGAACGATGATCTAGGAACAGCTTCGGATTCAGCAGGTAACGTACGTGGTCTTACCTTGAGTGGAAGCTATCGGCTACCGCTTCCAACCAATGTCTCTATGGAACATGTCCGTGCGATACAAAATGGGATCTCATCTGCAAACGCTGTAGCCCGCGGTATTTTGGATGCCAGACGGGCCAACCCACAGGAACAAAAATACGAAAGTTCTCATTCAATGCAGAGTAAGTAACCAAACGCCGGACTCCGAATACACGAGATTCCTGCCAACATTGGACTAATGTTCTTGTTTCCATTCGCAGCTTCTGGACCTTCAGGCTCGAGTTGGTCCGAATGGATTGGTGGATATAGCATGTCAGTAGCTCGTATTGTGAACAATATACGAGTCGATGCTGTTATAGGAGATGAAACTTTACCAAGTCGAGTTCATCAGCAAAATCGCCGATCTGTTGAAGGAAGGACTACAAGTGCATCCGTTGCAAGTGTGCAGCCTGCAATCCAAGGCCGTACATCAAAGCGTACGCCCAGAAAACCCGCAGCGAAGACGAATAATTCGGGTTGAGGATAGCGATTCGAGACATGAAGCTCTTGCTCTTTGTTCTGTGCGTGCTCTTTCTTGTGGAGGAGACGATATTCTCATCATCCCGATAGTCTGCTGTATATCCCTGTATCCAGTAGTGTACAGTTCCCTAACATATCCTCTGCGGAAGGGACAAAACTCAGCTATCTCTAACTACACTATACTGGACAAAATCAAACTTATGGAGAATTCATAGTTATATAAAGGATTTATTGTCATGGTAGAGTACAAGGCGTATGCTTCCGGTAACCTGATTCTGTATGAGCTCGTCACAAGCGTTTACCGGTTGAAATTCATCATAGAGTGGAAAGTATTTATTTACTAATTAAGGGGAGAAGTAATACTATGCAAGTAATGATAAGTTTCAGATTGAATATCCAATAGCTACTGCTCCGACAAGCAAGTAATCTACTACCCATTCCGATACCGTGTGCACCATATCCAAATTTTGGTCAACAATCGTTCAAGAGTGGGAGGCCTTAGTTTGACCAAAACCAACCTCTATTCTTCTTCTTATCCGAACCATTTGTTGTTGCTTGCGTCTCCGCTGATTCTGTGGCTGGATTCTGAAAATCGTTGAATGAGTCCGTTCCATCACGATCTTCGGACACATTGGATGTATGAACACTGGAACTCGTTTCCTCTCTACCATCGTCAAATCGTTTTTTAAGCACAACCTTGGTTGTAACTGTGCCGTCAGGAAGTGTAGATCTTTCAGTGGTAGTGAGAGTTGAGAGTATCTTTGACGACCTCACCGTCTCCGGATCGAGTGCACGGGCACTTGGGGAATCTTTCGTAGAATTCCGGGATTCCTCTATGGGTGGGGATATGCGCTCGTACAAGTCTAATTCTGTAGAAGGTTCTTCAGACTCCAGCGCTCCAGATTGCTCGCGCGCGTTAAGCCAACCCCAAGCATAACCCCTAATGTAACAGGCGCAGTCTTCCATTAGATGAGGCTCTTTGTTGTCGCGAGGTGATTTCTTATCCGAGTTAGGATCATTCTCTGAATCATACCAGCGGTCGGTTTCTTCATCGAGTTTGAGTCCAAGCCAGTTCATATCCCTCTTGACCAACTCATCTAACTGTTCCTCGTCTTCACCGGTTATTGTGTTCTGCAATTGTCTGATTGCTGTCCACCCTGACTCGGGTATCTTGCCAGCTTGGTCCTCGCTAAACTCTTGTGGGTCAAGAGCAGTGAAGCTCTTCCCTAGGATCAAACCAGAAATCCAATCACTGGGACACTTACGAACGGGGTTTGTAGAGTTGCTAGGTCCTACCAAGGTGAGACCGCTTTCGGCTCTCTGGAGGTCTTCGAATGCTCTGCGCCAATTATCATCTCCATTTCCCAGGCGAAACTCCTTTTCTAGCTTCAAGGGCGAATAAGAGTTTAATTGTAGGTATCGAAACATACTAGGAGCGGGATGATGTGCTCTCGATTCGCCAAAAGGAAAGGCTTCGTCTAGGAAGGAATCAAACTGCGAACATAAATGCCAAGGAAGGAATTCAGATAGGGGGACACGCCGGGCATCATCCGTAGGGATTCTAGTATCTGCGGGGCGCAAATCCACATGATCTACGAGATCGCTCCACAGTGACTTGGATGGCTTGGACTTTTCGTCAATATCAACAACAGCTTCTCGCGCGGGTCGTGGTGCTTGTGGTAGATTCCATGTCTCAAAGTCTTTCAGCATCTTGTCCGCGCTGCGAGACAACTCCCCCCACAGTCCTTCAGCTTGTCTCCATAATTGTTCCCTCTGAAGTTCCGCCCTCCCTACCGCCTCGTTGACCTCGTTGTTATCTCCTGGCTCTTGGGAATCATTATACGAGCCCTGCCAATGCCATTCGCTCCCCCAAGGATGGTCTTTACGGCTTTGTCTCCATCTCCAACCGTCCTGGTGCCCCTGTTGTTCTTCACTCGCTTCTTTGAGATCAGAACCCCGTAGTGGCCAATAAGCCTCTTCTCCCGTACCTGGGTTGCTTCTGTTGTTTTCTGTGAATCGATCGCTCGGATCGCGTTCGTTGTGCTTTCGGTTTAGAGAGGAGCGGTCGTGCGGCGCAAAACTCTTGTAGAGCGCATTCGCTTGATCGTCGATGAAGTGACGAAATGTGATGAATGGGTTATTACGCTCTGAATCCTGAGGAGTGGAAGTGGGGTAAGTATCTTCGGTTTTTCGAGGATCCATAGGAGTGTAGAAGGTGTGAATGAAAAATAAAGTATATGCGCACGTAAGAGGTCTCTATATAATAGGATATATTATCCTTTTGAAGAGTATGAATTCATCTGCAACGGCCAGCGATGGAAGAAGGTGTTTTGTACTTAAGTTGAAGTCAGTGGGTACGTAGAGTGCAAGAGTGTTGTATACACGTAAGAGCGCGCGTACATCTGAACCGCCAGCTAACAACCAATCAATTGCCGCCTTGAACATCAAAACCGCTTCACAGCCAATCATAGTGTATAAATATTAGAATTTTCTTTCTGATTTCTAAGAAATGAATTCCATCTTAAATGAATGATTGGATGCTACAGCCTGGATATCGTAAACCACAACGAAACTTCCCACCAAAATAAACTGCCACAACGTTTTATTTGCTGTAAAATCGGGAAACTTTGACATTATTACTGCTATCATAAATGCTGACCACTAAAGTAATTCTGGAGATAGAACCAGGTACGTCTCTATTCTATATTCTCTGTATCCATATTCGATTACCTCAAAAAGATATCAACGAACGCATCCCCTTCTCTGCCGCTACTCCACCGACCTACTGTAGAGCTAGGTCAGAAAGACAAACGTAGGACATATTCTTTCAAGAATCGGAATTCTGACCCGAATGATGAATCGTCCCCCCCCGACAAATGCGCTGCCGAGCTCAAGCTAGGTAAAGAAGCAAGCCATGCGCTTGTTATCTACATTGCCACTCACTCAAGCATAGCATGAATGATGAAGCTCAAGATATATGTATGAATCGCATCGGTGGCCGTTGTGTACACCACAAGAACTTGCCCTCCCTTTGAGCTACTAACATTACCATTCATTCTATTGCCAGCTGGACCTGGACTGTTGGGTTCGCTCAGATACCATAACCTACCATCTGGAATTTGACGCCATCGTAAATGTCTGATAGAAGACCGGAAAGTGAAATTAGACGGTACAATCCCCGGATTCGCTGTCGACATCATTGACTGCAACCCCTTTCGACAGCCTCACACCATGGTCCGAACCTCCATGGTACAACTCGATGCATTCACCTTATTATAACGACTCTCATCGAGCACTCCGTAACTCCATTTGGACCTAAATAGATACTCATATCCAGCCCAGCTGGGTGGACTGGGAAGCCCAAGGTTCTGCGCCCCGTGAGTCGATGAAAGCATGGGCAAAATCCGGCATTCCGTTCTCCGATATTCCCGGTGCATATCGCCCTTCCTAGGTTCCTCGGCCCGCTAACATTTTCTTCGATGAGCTTGATGTCTTTCATCTGCTAGTGCAGGTAGACGAGATCTCCCGCATCGAAGGGGGTGCCATGACTGCTCTCGGGGGCGGATCCGTCGTCGGAGCACCACCGATCTTCAACTGGGTCACCGAAACGTAGAGAGAAACCTGACTCCTAGGTCTGTTTACGTGGGATACAAGTATCACCCTCGGGTTAACGGAGCCGAGCGGTGGTGGTGATTATCGGGAATATATAGACTACAGCTGTTAAGACCGAGGACGGTAAGTACTATATTGTCAAAGAGCACAAGAAGTGGATTTCAGGGGCACCGTGGGCCACACATATGACTACCGCCGTTCGAACTGGAGGACCAGACGCGAAGGGTATCAGCGTTCTAGTCATTCCTACGGGGTTGGACGGGTTCAGCAGCCACAAGGTCCCTAATAGCGGGCAAAACGCCGGTGAAGCTTCGTTCATCGAGTTGGATGATATGAAAGTGCCAGTAGAGAACCTCGTCGGTAAAGGAAATGAGGGTTTCCAAGATACTCATGACCAACTTCAACAAAGAACGGCTCATAATGATCGTAGGGCGTAATCGCAAAGCGAGCACTTGCCTGAAAGTCTCAATGAACTATGCGCATAAGTCGGAAACGTTTGGTAAAAAGCTGATCGAGCACCATATCGTCAGACATAAGATTGCGACCATGGCTCGATATGTTGACTCGCATTGGGCATGGCTCGAACAATTGGCTTACCACACCCAATGCTCGCCCCAAAAGTGGCAGACGCCGGACTTCGCTACGAATATTGCCTTAGCAAAGGTTCACGACGGTCGACTGTTGGAATTGGCGAACAGAGAAGCGCAACAAGTTTTAGGTGGACTCGGTTACTAAAGAGGAGGTGTAGGTGCAGTCATGGAACAGATATCGAGAAATCTGAGAATGATGGTTGTCGGCGGAGGAAGTGAGGAGATTATCGCAGACCTAGCGGTTAGACAGGAGACTGCGATGGCACGGAAAAGGGGGTGGAAGTTATGAGGGAGCTGCATCCTTTGTTTACCTTTGCGCTGTCGCCCGTTTTCTTTTCAGTTGCTCTTAAAAACGGCCTTCGGATTTCAGCTGTACAGTAGGTAGTTGATCAGACTATACAAATAACTGTATTCTGTACGAACGTCAAGGAGTATAATTGTAGTTATAAAGTCCCTCCCTCGAGGGGCTATCCATATTTAGGTTGGGGCATTACAATAATAAGATACGGTTTAGTGCCATCAGGGTAATTCCAACCTTTTCTTCACGTGTACACTGGAAAGAGAAAAGTGGTGGTGGGAAACCAAGTGAAATAGGGGCTAGATCGCAAGCCACAAAATGCGAAGTGGAATCCCCTCTCCCCAGTTATAAATATTAAATGCGGCCGCGACCGCACGTGGTCGCAACTTGCAAATTTTGGAATTCGCACCTCTGGGTAGAAGCGCTGAGGTAGGCATGTTGTTGGTTGCGATTTTGTGTCTCTTGCTACAAGTTCAAGCGCAAGTATTTTCACCGCTACAGTTCATAAACACCCCAGATACAATCGAGATAGGGACCCCATATACGATAACATGGGAGTCTACAGTGGAAGAAGTATAATTCTAACCCTTCACCTGAAACGGTGTGCTGACATTCTTTTTGCGCTTGAAAGCCCGTCACCCTATCCCTCGTCCGAGGTCCGGCTGAAAATGTTCAAACTGTCGCGATAATTGCAGGTGAGAACAGTGAGTTCTATGGGTTGATAATTGCTGAGAAAATCGTTTCAAGCGAACATACCCAACTCAGGATCATACACATGGACACCGAGTAGCTCGCTGACCGAAAACTCTGGTTACGCTTTGGAGATCTCCGCTGGGGAAGTAACTAACTACTCGCCGTTTTTTACTATCCAAAGAGGCGATGATACAGTCTCCAATGGGTCCTCTTCATCCTCGTCCTCGTCCTCGCCCCCTCCTCCAGCCGAGACGAGCACTGGAAGGCCTTCAGCTCCAACTCCAACTCCAACTGCAATATCAAGCCCAAGAACCTCGAGCATTCCAGTTCCGACGACCACGTCTGTAGAGACATCGTCGATCATCGAGTCAACAGAAGGTCGACCCCAAGGAACAAGCCAACCAGTCGTGGACTCAACATCGGCATCAGTTGATGCAGCAACAACTGAACCCGTAAATTCCAAGGCTCCCTCCACAACCGGTCAAGATAGTCCGGACGTGACCTCAATACAAACAACATCAGAGGCCGCGGCAGGTACACCAACAGGGAGTACAGAAGATACTACACCTGGATCGGGCGGCCTCTCGACGGGTGCGAAAGCTGGAATTGGTGCAGGCGCAGCAATTGGTGGTATTGCTGCTCTCACAGGTGCTTTTCTTTGGGGACGGCGAGGAAGGAAACGAGAGAACAATCGAGAGCCGGAGCAAGACGTTGCGCGGCCGGCTGAATTGCACGGAAATAACTCTAAAGAGGTCCAACGAGCAACTTATCGAGGCCATGAGATGGAAGGGAGTCCTGTGGCATATCGTCACCGGAATCCGGAAGGGCAGGTATGGGAGATGGAAACTAATGCGAATATCCCGGAGATGCAATACTCGCCGTATAGGGCAGAACTTAAATGAATCCATCTTAAACTCTATCGCTAGTGGACTAGTAGGTCCAATACAACATTGATATCTCCCCTCGTAAACATCCTAGTAAGTGGTCACGGCCCGTAGAGGACTTCAGGTAACATATAGCAGCGGGCGTAGAGCTAAATGGGCGTCGACATAACATATGTAAGAGTTTATGACTGTGTAGAATAGGCTTGTAGAGTGCAACGATCGCGATAACAATTTCTAGAAGATAAGAACACGATAGCCTAAGAACTTAATGGAAACCGAGCAGAACCTTATTGTTCTAGATGTTTTTGGTTCCCTGCATTCCGCACGCCTTGTGTTATCACCAAGGATAGACTCCATCTTTGTGAATTAAAGTTCCAGATTCTGCATCTCTTTTGCCTTGAATGATACTAAGTATCGTCTCGCCAGAAGTTCTCGGGTCGCCAGCTTTACCACCAAGAGTTCTTGCCTCGTCGCTCGTGCCCCGAAGGTTAGACACTACCAACCCAGGACACATGGTAAAGGTCTTCAAACCTTGTGATTTATACTTCTTCTGTTCGAGTACGGCGAGCATGTTAAGGGCAGCTTTACTTGTCCGATATCCTTCTTCCATAGGGACCGACCATGGGTCAGTTGCTGCGCCGGTAAGGGAACCGACACCGCTGCTCACATAGATTGAGTAAGGGTTTGACGACTTGAGTAGCAGCGGCCTAAAGATTTCGGCAACCACAGCTGACCCGAAAACGTTGGTCTCCATGGAAACTCGCAGCCGGGTCCTCAAGTCCGGATGAAGGAAGCCAATTGCTGCATTGTTGACTAAGACATCGAGCCGTCCACGATCCTTCATAACCGTGTCTGCCGCTTGTTTGATGGATTCATCGTCCGTGATATCCATATACAGTGTAGAGAGGGAACCTTTAATACCAGTGGCCTGAATCTCCGACATCGCGGTCTGCAATTTGTCTAAGGAACGTCCAGCCATGATGACGTGGAACTCGGAAGATGCTTCTACTAACACGGCGGTAGTAGCATAACCTACGCCAGAGTTCGCCCCTATAATAGAGATTGGATCAGGATCAGCACATACACGATATATGTGAGCTCTTACCCGTGATGAGTACGACCGTAGAAGCCATTATGGATATACTGGATCTCCGTGTTTATTGATGTGCTGAATCTAATAGAGGAGAGTTACCTTCGTGTTGATGCTTGAACGAAGACCGCATTTATAGCACCGATCTTTACTCAACATCACTCCAAAGAGTATGGGAACGTATGGCATGTCAGCATCGTTGCATCCATCCCTCTTCGCCCTTTGGGACGGAGCTCGGATTTAAGCTGTGATAACGTAGTAACGCGCCATTATAACATAGCTCGGAATGCTAGTAGTCATCATAGTGGAGCCACACTCCGTCTATAGATCATCCTACTGGTCTATATTAAAGAAGGACGCTAGTACTAAAAGGGGGAAACTCTGCGAATGTCGGCCATAACATGGAAAATGTGGAAGATACTAACAGTTTGCAACATTAATAAAGCACTGTAGCTGTACGCCCTTCTCAAAGAAATGGACCTTGGTGCGCTTCCACTCCTTCAAGAATGCCATCGCCTAAGCACTTCCCTATTCTTGCAAGCTCAGATCTGAACCAGAACTGGTGCGGTTCATCGATTCCTTCTAGCCCAGATCCAATGGTCAATGGCCACACTAAGACATTAGCGAGATAGGGTTTTATATCCTCATTCGTATTCAGGATAACGCAAGGAACTTCCACTGTCGCCGGTGATTCACCTAATTTGAACCTCTCTAGGCTAAACGGTATAGCTGATGCTAAGCTGCTAGCGAGACTCTTCAGATTGACAGTGCATTCTAACTGTTGTCGTTCATAGACATTAGAAGGTAGACCATTGGCATGACACAATTTGAGTAGTTTCAAACGCGAATCGAAAATAAGCATTCTAATGGAAAACTGATAGCTCCAAAATGCAGCCTCAGAAGAACTACAGAAGCTGAAAACATCTGTAGAGTAGAAGTGCGGGTCATGATATTGGTCAAGTTCAGTAATCTTATGGCGCTGGTAGGGACTAACACCGGGTATTCGGGTTGTTAGATGTTGTAAGTCTTGGTCTAATTTTTGCGCCTCTTGATTTAGATCTTCTGTAATTGCTGTTTCGCTTTCACCTCTCTGTAAAAGAGTCGCGAGTGCGGAACGAAGATTTAAAATTCGGGTAAGGATTCGATCATACTCTAGCCCTACCCCCTGTTCACCGAAATGTTCACCAGCCAAAATCCAATCCGGCATACGTTGATTCCTGAGGAGAAAGGCTTTGAATAGGCCCCTTCTAGTCTGTCTGATGATTGAAGACGGCGAGCCTCGATTTGAGTTATCCTTCCAAAGTTTCAAAATAGCCAGTGCCCCATCAACATGGCACCAACTCCGAAGAGACAGAAATGACAGATCCGGAGTCGGGTTTGCCGGTGAATATGTTGCACCTTCATATCGAAACATAAGAGTGCTTGCCAGCAAACAGGCTTCAACATCGTCTTCAGTGAATGCTGAGCTAAGCACCTGTCGAATCTGTTGTTGTGTAATCTGTAGCAATCGGCAATAGCTTGAAAAAGCCTCTCTCGCAGCAGGAGGATTATTCTGAGTTCTCGAGAAGACCACAAGAGCCAGAGACGAAAGAGCAAGATCCACCATATGAGAAGTCCGTCCAGAAGTTTTCCATGACAGAACACATTCTGTCAAGCATCCGGGGTTCTGCGGGAAGTTCGCCAATTCGTGTAAATGATACTGTAGGTAGTAAGTAACGGCTCGGGTTTGGAGATCCAGATATGGACGCATCATGGTTAAACTTGAGCGTGGCCCCCTAGGCCTCTTGACCTCCCCACTTGCATAGTTGTTCTCGATATTGATGGAGAAGCAAGCTTGTCTAGTTGCGTTTGTCTCCAGGCAAATTCTTCGAGATTTCACGCATCTCCCACATATTGGCTTTTCTCCATCGCACTGTTTAGGATCAATTAGTTAGTGAATAACCTCAGAAAATATCGAATGATCCTCTTGCCTTGATTCTTCTCATCTTACAGGTTTGACATCCAGTGTTTGAGGGAGACATGACTTTGTGTGGTATCGTCCTCAATCAGAATGTGCTGCTTTACTCTCCATCACTGCAAGTTTAGCAGGTATCGTGCGAAAGTAAATGCGAAAGACGTCGCAGAGTTTCTCCCGTTACGGAATAGTATCGTTCCTCATAAGTTCTTCCGTTAACTCCGAGAACTAAAACTAGAACTAAGATGGATGACAAAGCTCAAATTCCAACTTCCAACTTCCGTTCACCACCTCAGTTCCTCTTCATATCATCGTATCGCACTAAACTATGGTTGAGTGAAACACTGCGAGCAGAATTTATTTTCACTTCGGCTCAGCATTACTGCTAATCTGAGTTGTATGGGATCGTTGCCGTGGGCCCTTGTTAAAGTACGATACCGCTAGCCCCTAACTAGGTAAACACGACGATGTCTCCTTTGCACTGCATTTCATTATTTTACGAGCCAGACAACAGTTCCTTTTTCGCAATTATGACTGGCAAGAGATGGGGCAATCTGGTTACCTATTCACTTCCGATACTTAAACCCTCTATTTGCCCACAGTCATATACTTTATCCACTAATGCCATCTTCATCATTTACCTTTTTGGTCAGAAGTGAAGTCACTAGATTACCTCGTTATCAATCCGAATAGGCGTCTACCAGCTATGCGAGAATCTAATACCGGAATCACGTTGTGGGAATCCGGTGCCAGTATCGAATATTTGCTCGAGCAGTACGACGCATAGCATAAACTGAGCTTTCCCTCCCTAACACCAGAGGCATACTACGCAAAGTAGAGGCTTTACTTCCAAAACTCAGGTCAAGGACCATACTACGGACAGTTACCGTGGCACAAGAAGTTTCCTCCTGAAAAACTACCGAGTGCAATTGAGCGCTAGGCCAAAGAAGGGCATCTCGCGTATCAACACTACAATAACGAGTATTTTGTCTTGGCATATTTTATATAGAGAATCACCCTAAGTATATTTACTACACTACCAGCACTGCTAAACTCCTTTATAAAAATATAGATATGCTCTAAATAACCTCTTTATCCGACTTTAACTTTTAGAATCGTATAAACAGGTGTCGAAGTAATTAATAAACCTACTTTTATTTTCGGTTGTTGACTTCTGATTTTTATGCAGACGTTCGACGAAAACTTTATCCGACGCACGCTTCCGTTTTCGGACTAGCTCGGCCTATATATAGAGAATCGCACAAACAGTGTTGAATGCTCCACGTCGCAAAGGCATTTATGACAGTACTATTTTCGACGGACCTTGGTTCGTCGGCAATAAACTTTCCTACGCAGATATTGCGTCCTTACAGTAGCAGAGGGTTATCGTCTTGTTTCTTGAAGAGGAGGAGTACAGTACAAGTTGGGTTTCCAGCATAAGAGCAAGTATCATCTGTTTTCTGCCCCTTTTCCGGGTCAATACACGTCTCCCTCCCATTGTTCCATTATTCTTGGATACGAACGATTGTGGAATTAACTCTTATTGATTATATTTTGCTACGTAGTATAAAGCATAGCAAGCAGAGTCTAAACGTTGATGAATTCTACACTAGGCGCATGACCTTTCTCCGCTTCAGCTGTTTCCGTTGGGACCCTATTGTGTGCAAGTTTCATCTTAGAACTATCCAATGTTTGTGCACCAAATATAGAGTCCATGTCTTCCAACAGTTTCCCCTTCGTTTCAGGCACGAATATGAACGCCCAGAAACCCATTGCAATCATCAAGCTGGCGAAAAACATGTAGGTACCATATCCTAGAGAGGTGATCATATATGGGGTCGTCCTCGAAATAATAAAACTCCATAGCCACTGGTCCGCTGTCGTGATAGCCACACAAAGCATTCTAATATCCAGTGGGAAAATCTCAGAACAGTATACCCAGGTGATACCTTGCCACGTTGCGCAGTAGATCAGTCCATACAAATACACACATACCATGGCAAGATAACCCCAGCCATTCTGCGACGTCTCGCCTCTTGTCGCAACAGAGGCGGGATCTGACTTATAAACATATCCACCGAGGTACCACATCGGAAGCGAGCCGATGAAAGCTCCATAGATAAGCCCTGGGCGACGGCCTACTTTCTCAACAAGCCAAAAGCTGAATATAATCATACCAAGCGTTTTGGCTACACCGTAAAAGCCGGTCGCGAATAGTTTAGTGTCCGTTCCGGTAATACCGAGTGTTTCGAAAATGCGAGGAGAATAGTAACTATCAATGTTAGCAAATTCTATCATCCTCTCGCACTATGGCGTTGTGAGGTGCAAATTACTTACGTGATGATGTTGACTCCGGTAAGGTTCTGGAAAGCCATAAGAAGGAGACCGATGCCGATCCGGTTGCGCGTACCTTTTTGAAAAAGGCGTTTGAGGTAATATTTATTTACAGAACTGATTCCGGCAGGGGGATGCGTAAGAGCAGCTTGTAGTCTTCGAGTTCTGATTGAATGTATGCGTGATCTCGAGGCAATCTCCGAATCCAAGCCAGCGTCAAAGCAGCTTCATCCCAACGGTCCTTCTTAGCGTACCACCGTGGAGATTCGGGACACCAGAGTATCCCTATAAGCAGGAGGACTCCAGGGAGAAGTTGTAAACCCAGCGGCACGATCCATTGCGTCCTGGTCCCCGTGGGGATGGTTCTGTTTACAACATAATTGATCCAAAACCCACACATCCCGCCGCCCTGAGAGAGGATTTCAAATATACCACCCAAACGGCCACGGATAGATGGCGGACTCATTTCAGCTATGTAGACGGGAACGAGTAAAGAGACGGAGCCGATGCCGAACCCAGCAATTGCGCGGCCGGCGTAGATGATTTCCAAGTGGCCAGAAGCAGCAGTCATCAATGTGCCACCGAGCAAGAATATAAGGACAGCTATCATCAAAGCTCTTTTTCTACCGATTTTCTCACCACGCGAAAAGGTCGCTAGAGCCCCAAAGAAAGTCCCGGCTTGAAAGGTTGAAACGATATTCCCTTGTAGGGTGTCTCTTCGATGGCTCGATGCGGCATCTAGGTTGAAATCCCTTTTGAAGGAGTCCAGAGCCATAGTTCCACCAATGACAGCAGTATCATACCCCACTACACTTTTTTGTTATCATAAAACTTAAGAAATCTAAAGATTTGCATACTAGCTAGTGATCCCATGCTGACAATGAAAGCCATAAGATGTACTCTCCAGTTTCGTACCTCTTGGGGATCCGCAGTATTGTCGGCGTGAAGATTGAACCCCATATTTTTGGACTGATTCTTTTTATATGATCCAATTCAGGGCATTATTCCAACATAGAGGGAGGGTGGTCAAATATCTAAACAAAACAGGTATGATGAATTTATAGCGAAGAGACCACGCGATTTCGGGTTCGATCTCAAGAGAGTGCTGATAACGCATGATGACAGCAGATGTTTGGACTTTTATTGTAATTCATCCTGCCACCGAGTGCAAATGAACAGAGTGGCATACATGTCGGACGATGAGTCGGGCAAGGGGTCATAAAACCAATCATTTAAAGAATACATCTTTGGCTTAGGGTTGAAGTGAAGATGTTATGGGAACGATGACGGGGCAAATGACTACAAGCAGACAGAAGACCGGGTGCTTGTGCTCAAGCAACAGAGAAAGAGCGGGGAAAGATCCAATTGAGATCCTTGGCACATGGCACATGGAAAGAAGAATATCTTAGGCCATAGTATCCTTAGAAACCTGAATATGAATACCTTATCTTATTGTACTCGTAAAGTAGACTATATGCACGAACCTTAGTTGTCTTCCAAACGATGTCAACAACGGACGCCCGACGTCTGTCCGATTTAGCGTTTCGACTGCACAAGGTCTAGTTTAGTATCCCATCGAACTTAACTGGAAATAGAACTAGTCTTTAAAAATTCATCTACAATACAGTGGAACTACCCGGACAGTATTGACGGGAATTAAAGACCTTTCTAGGCCACTGCTCAGCCCAACTATAATCCGACCTCAGACCAGGAAACACACCGTCCCTACTGTCCCTTGAGTCTGCAGTACACTTCTTCAAATCAATATGCTTCGACCTACGTCTTTACTTGTCCGCTTCGAAAATATGTGAACTTTCAGCGGTGGCTGATGCGGTAACTGATGCGGTAACTTTGATCACTCCCAGGCGTTCAGCTACTTCTTCAGCATGTGGGCGGCTGTCAGGATCAATCTTCCAGCCGTCTTCCACGAGCTTCATAAGTGCATTCACGGAAGATGCATTCCCACGATCTGTGGCAGCACCTCGTACACGAGCTATCTGCGCTATAACGATGTCTCGAACTCGACAATTACCTTTATTAGCGGAATCTTTCACAAAGTACGAATCTGTCTGGATGTCGTCGCTCTCGCATTCTGTTGTCTTCCCCCTAGAACTGCTATCAGCCCCTCAATGTACTTTAGCAAAGTATGCCGGGTGACGTACCGCTTAAAAGCGAAATTTGCAATGCCTCGCTTACCCGCCATGATCCATGTTACAATTTCGAGAATAACACACCCGAAAGACCAGATATCGTACGGTCGAGACTGATAGGGTTTTGGTGTTTGTTATTGTCGTTTTTGGTACAAGATTCCGGTGCCGCATGTGTTGGGGTCGCCCTCACTGTGTACGTGTAGGAACCGTCGAAATCATTTCGAAGCTTACCGAGTCCAAAATCTGAAATATTGATCCTTCCAAATATTTTTTCTAGCTGTTTCAAGCCAGATATCTCATTCTGGTGAAATTGATCGAAGATTAACAGATTCTCAGGCTTTAGGTCGTGGTGGTAACCTATGATATGGTCCTCAAACCCATGGATCTGAGCAAGGCCATCTGTCATCCCTCGGAGCTGTCGAAGACACCACAGAAACATGCTTCTGTTCATGATCCCGTCTTCCAATTCCATCCATTGTTCTTAAGTACATTTGCAAAGGGAAAATTGGCGAAGCACTGCTCCTCCAGTTTGAACCCCGTTAACATAGGTATGATATATGGATGCTTCAGCTTGGTGAGTTCGAACAGGATTTGACACTCATGTGTAAAGTCTTGATTACGACTTATTTTGCGGAATTCTTTGACGGCAAGAGCTGGATTATTTTCCTACGCATAAAATTAGGATCAGTACTCAATGGTCGATACCACTCCTCAACTTACCGCTGGTAAGGAGTAGATATTCTGGTGACTGTGTTCAAACTGAACACGCCATATATCTGCATATCCCCCAATGCTAATTTTTCCCTTCGCACGAATTGGCAGTAGAGTTTGTGCTGGATATTGGAGGCTAGGACTTTTGTCACTCAATGGCCGGAGCTCCATCGCGGTTAATTGCCACTGTGCGAAGAACGAGTCCTTACGAATATGTTCTCTCACCTGCATTGGAGCCTCCCCCTTGTAATCAAACGGAACCGAATGATCTCTCTTACAGTCATTCCAGTAAAGGAGAGACACTTGTCCAAAGGGAATGATACCAGCCAAAATGAAGACAGCCATCATTTTATATCCTTCCAAAGCGATCTTCGTAACAAACTCCGGGTCCTCGTTTGCATTCTGTTTTAAGTTTTCATCGTTCTCACACATCTTCTTGATTTCGCGTTCCGACATTATCTCTTTCAATTTGTCATTAGGGATGAAACCCGATTTGGTGTAGTCATTTACTATCCTCTCCGCCGACAGACGTCTCCGAATGACCTCTTTTCGATCAAGGGCATCCGCTTTGTATGTTTCCTCTTTTATTCGAACATATACAAGAAATACCTTGTATCCACCTTCTCTATACTTCGTAATGGCGAGGTCCAAGTCACTTCTACCCCTTAACGGTAACTCAAGGTCTTCATAAGTACCTTGAGAAAAACGCATGAACGCCGGGATGTTGACCTCATTCCCATGGGTGAGTCGAAGCCCGTCACGAATAGTTTGGTATTGCACGGCGGGAGCAGGGTGGCGAAGCTGTGTTGAGTTTCTCCTAGGCTCTGTTTCCGAGCCTACGTAGACCTCAGAATCAGCCTGAAAGCTCTTGAAACCCATCGATAGCTAGTGTAGGGTTACTTGGGGCCAGGGCTTTAAGGGACCCGTGGGACACCTCGCACCGTGGTCGTCTTATTCCCAATCATCATGGGTCTGGGTCTACATTTTTGGGTGTGAGGGACGGCCACTTCTATCATCCGCTTCCAAAGTTACCCACTGAATATTCTCTTGTAGCCCGATATTACAGCGTCTCATTCTGTAAGGTTGCAGTCACGTACTGGGAATGAGAAAGGAAGCAGCGTTTGATCAATCGGTATTCGTTGCTGAAGCTGGCTCGTCTGCTAACCGACACTTGCCTGGTTGCCTTGTTGTATTTTAGCCTTGCGCGAAATTAAGCTGAAAACTGCGGTTCCTAGGTCGGAAAAAAGGCTGGGCATGCAAGTGAATCGACCCTCAAGTAGTCCAGAGAGGACCTTACGTTGTTTGAATGATCTACCTAATTAGAGTGCTCCCTGAATATAGGCCTGTGAACAATTCCGGCGAACCTCAAGAAAGCAAGATCGAAGTGACCATGGGCCAATAAAGCGGAAATTCGGGGGGATCAACATTCTGAACAATTGCACTGGTGATATCGCCGGTCAGAACGCCCTTAGATTGTAGGATCCAGATCAACTAGATTGGCGAGTCGTTTACCTTCTCCTTGTATCGCGAACACCACATTGCCTGTTTCCCCCCTGCTGGTTGACACTTGTGGAAGGACTCGATTATCGGGCTGTCCGCGATAATCTACCCTCATACCAGTAGTTGAGATCTGGCCCAGTGTGTATTCAACTATCGGATGTCGATATGTTTCTATTCATGTTTCCGTGTGAGATACTCCGTATCAATCTCCTGGTTGTTAGAGTGATCTGCAAATTCGAGTCATCCTTCCTCATACATATTACTCCCAATAATATCGAATTAGAAGAGAAAAAGCCGTTAAATGGACTATAACCGCAAAGAAAATCCAAAGCGTGCTCTCCACTAAGGGCTGGTTTCCGGTGAAATCATAATAAATAAATAGAAAATTACTCTAGCAGCTACTCAGACTTTATTTGCACATAATCTTAAAAATTTACTAAACAGCGGTAACGAAAGAAGTTTCGCTCTGATTATGGTGGTTAGGTTTACTACACCAGAGCCTTTCGTGGCTTTTTCCGTTAATTCCGTGGTCTTTCTCGTCAGTTACTACATATGTATATTTTCAATTCTTTAACAATCCGCCGGGACTTTAACTGGATACGCATCCTCATAAGTAGGAGACGCGAGAGTACGGCCTCATGCACCTTAGGCTTGTCTGTGAAGTATGTTCGCCTCGATGATCTTGAGAAAGGTAACAAACATCTCTTTGTCTTCAGTCTATCCTTCCGACACATTAGCGGCCACAGCTTTATTATAGCTTCTATATTGATGTTGGTGCTTAGAGGAAGTCGACAGTTTACTTGAACCAATCTTAGTGGCAGTTATTCAATCAATCTGGAAGTATCTTTCTGCTGTACCTTGACATCCCATCCTGATTGTATTGGAGCATGGTGCTACCAATCCAAGCCGTAGACTTCTTAATCAACATAGAATTAGTATTCTGAGGCGGAGCACAGAGGAAAACTTTTGGCGAGGAGCGTTGTCTATGATCCACGCTGAGATAAGTTCAGTTGTGTATGACGGATAGTTCTAAATTCCCCACCATTTCAAGCTTTTCCTTGCTTTTCAAGTCCTTTCCTCCATCAGATAGTTGCACGATTCGTCTTGAAGGATGAGCTCAACAACTCCGACTCCTCACAGCGAACGTGAACCGCAGATTATTAACGCTCGTTATGTTACTGAAGCCGAACTCGAGAGGCTACTGTCCAGTATTTTCAGCCAGGGCACGTGGAAAGCGAGAGTAAGTCCAGGGAAAGCTGGTGTGGTAACCACGAACTGACATGTATATTAGTACAAGGACAAAGGCTGGATCATTATGGCGCCGAGAGACCTCACTGATGTACGTCCGTTCCTCATTATTTGAATCAGAGGCTTACCTTGTCGCAGGCGGAGATTAAGTCGATCCACAAGCTCTCAACGGCCACTTAGCTGTATATGATGCAGATAGGTTTACGGTGATGCCGACGGCGGCACAGAACGTTATCTTTAGAGATACTATTTAATCGGGTGCTTTCAATCCGGATGATAATATTGCCGGACAGATGGAGGAGTTGGCGAAGAAGAGGGAAAGGAAAGCCATATCTTCTGTCCAGGAAACATCTTTCTGTCAGAGTCAGCGACTTATCGTACATAATGCTCTATTCCTGCATTCAATGAATCCCCGTGGACTTTATATTTGCGTTTTATGCAGAGTTGAGGTAAAGGCGTGCTCTAAGTCTCCGTGTTTAAACTCCGCGTTCCTTTTGTCCTGACTTTTTGAAACTGTGATTCAAAATTGACAACAAGCTTGCTTCATTATACTCAAGCGGCGGGATCTTGCATCTGCAACGTCAAAGAGACAAGACGAAATTGACATAATGACTCGCAGGAGCACAGCAACTGCTCAGTGTTAGGACGGATACTCGCAAGTAACGGGCGGAAAGAGTTCTGTAATACCCTTTACGGTTGATTAGTCGACGCGCCAACCATCGTTTTTCTAAAATGCGCACAGTAGATTTGGTGGTCGTACCGGTTTAGTAAAATAGAGTTTGGGAGAGCATAAACTTACCACTTAAAATAACAACCATCCGATCAGATGAAAATATGATGGAGTGATTACCCCTAGTGGAAGAAATGACGGACAGCCTTAGAGCCTATGCTTCTCGGGCTTGATCATCGAACATGTTAATGATCCGGAAGTTCCAATGACTTGGATATCAGAAAATACGGGATATTAGTGCACAACAAAGTAGATGCGTTAAAACTGTTTAGAGCCGCGCTTGGCATGGAAATATACTACTCAAATGATGATTTAAAGCGAGGTGATGAGACGAACGGAAAGCCGTGCTACACTTAAATAACAGTGCCATATAATGCACAGTCTCAGCGAGTGAGAATGCATTATTGACAGAATTGTGTATGATCACATCTTTATATACTATATTTAGAATGAATGATGACCCAGTTATCCTTAGACGGATCTCAATTATAATTGAAGAGGAACGTTTTCGACACCAGTCATCGGAATAAGTCCCAGCGCTTTTATTCGCCAAGTATAAGTGACATCCAATATCTTCTACGACTGCGATCTGGATCCAGACAATGGTGATCATTGTCTCCGGTACACGTTTGCACTTAAGAAAAAAGCCGCTGGAAAAATCGAGATGATGCTCTAGTGATTATTCTGTAGCAAAATCATCTCATGCTCGATTTAGCTGATGGTGTTGTTCGGTGAACGCCTTTAGGTTCTCAATGTGATGATGAAGGTTTCTGACGGCCGAGACGAGCCTAACCTTAAGAGGAAATATGTCAACAGAGCGCACAGATGAAGAAGCCCGGGACTCGGGGAACTGGAGATTACATATTCGTTCGTGCAGACGGCAGGATGGTTCAACTGCATCTTTTGGAACCAAGTGGCGCACCGTCCAAGCTTTCGAAGTGCAGGGGATAGCCGTGGTTTTGGGAGAAGGTGCACATATATAATAGTCTTCAGGTACTGCCGTATTGAGTACAGTATGACAACACTTGCTGTCAGCGTGAATTATCGAACAGCTGCTACAGGAGTATATGTTGAACTGTAAAATACGACGTTGATTCGAATTTAGAGTATACAAGTGTCAGAACTGTCATTTCGTGTTCGCGGAAGAGGTAAGGTAAAACCTAAGGTAGGTCATTGCTCGTTGCTGTGGAGGCTATCGATAAGCTCCTCGGCCCAAACACGCGATCCATGCTCCGACAATCCAGACCAAATGAATTGATCTCACCTCTTCCCCTTAAGCATCCTTATGTCTTAGCACTTAAATTCTACAGCTGCAACCTCATTCTTTCTTTAATCTGGCATACACCTGGCCAGCCATTCCATCTTACATTGTCGTTTGCGAGTAAACAACAGCATCAGGCGTTCCAAGCATAATGGCGGACAATTACCAGGTTCTAGAGGAACTGGGCAGTAAGCGCTGGCACTTATTCTTTTTCAAATGCGGAGCTAACCTCTAATCGCAGGCGGAAGCTTTGGTGTCGTCTACAAAGGGATTGAAAAGTCTACAGGCGACCTCGTAGCTATCAAACATGTATGCGCAAACACGAACCTTGACGTCGTAACATACTGACAATCGGGGCAGATAGATTTAGAGGGTAGTGATGATGACATTCAGGAAATTCAACAAGAGATATCACTATTAAGCACATGCAAAAGCCCATTCGTTACCCAATACAAGACGAGCTTCGTCAAGGGTGTAAAACTATGGATAGTCAT
This sequence comes from Patellaria atrata CBS 101060, assembly GCA_010093705.1. NCBI lineage: Eukaryota > Fungi > Ascomycota > Dothideomycetes > Patellariales > Patellariaceae > Patellaria > Patellaria atrata. The sequence goes on from MU006091.1 coordinate 210,570, forward strand.
GGAATATCTAGGCGGCGGGTCTTGCTTAGATCTTGTATGTGACTCCTTTCACAGTAGCCCACGAAATGAAATTACTGATAGAAACATAGCTCAAACCAGGACCGTTCAGTGAAGCGCATATTGCTATCGTCTGTCGTGAACTCTTGCTTGGCCTCGACTACCTCCATCAAACGGGAAAGATCCATCGCGATATCAAGGCCGCAAATGTTCTTCTATCACAGACGGGAAGGGTTAAGATAGCAGATTTTGGTGTCGCCGCGCAGCTAACGAACATAAAATCTCAGCGCATGACGTTTGTTGGTACCCCCTACTGGATGGCACCGGAGGTGATTCAGGAGGCTGGTTACGACTTTAAGGCAGACATCTGGTCATTAGGGATAACAGCGATGGAGATGGCGAACGGCGAACCCCCACACGCGAATACCCATCCGATGAAGATCCTCTTTCACATCCCAAAGGCCCCAGCTCCGAGATTAGAAGGGAGCCACTTCAGCAAAGAGTTCAAAGACTTCATAGCGTCATGTTTGATAAAAGATCCAGATCGAAGATGTACAGCAAAAGAGCTCCTTCGTCATCGCTTTATTAGCCGGGCAGGGAAGGTTGAGTCATTGCGCGAGCTGATAGAGAGACGGCAACTATTCGATGCATCGGAAGAGAAGGCGGACCATCCGAAATATTATGAAGAGACCATGCAAGATATTTCTCCGCGAACTGAGCAGGAAGAATGGATTTTCGACACTGTCAAACCTACCACCATCGCTCCTCCACCACGACATACCTCAAAGAGACAGAAACTGGCTCGCATACCTTCAGGAGGAGAAGACTCACCAGAGACACTCATTCAACGACTCAACCTCAATGATGCTCCGCTTGGCTGCGCTTCTCCTGGACCTTACAGGGACACCGTGCGCAGAACTCCCGCCAAAGATCGCCGTAGGTCCTCTGCAAATACAGCTATCCATACTCCATCCGGCGCAGCCGCAATCCGCATACCATCAGGAATGACGCCCACCGCACGGCGCGTCAGCGGCCAAGCAAAGCAGCCCCTCGGCGTCGACATGTCCTTCGGCAACGGGAACTCCACCGTCCGCCGATTCCGCCGCGTGTCCGCAGAGCAAACCCCCAATTCCACTATGGTTTCAGAAGGCATAGCCGTAGCTGACATGCAACCACCTCCCACTAATATGCTCCCAGACACAAGAGACGAAAATTCACCGCCACTAACAGCTGGGACACCAGGGGTGTCAAAAGAGGTGCTATTAGGTCGAAGGACATACTCCAAAGTCGTGGATAACGCATTCCAGGAAACGTATGCGCAGACAGCGAACCAAGCGAAAAGGGAAGCTCTAGCAAGAGTCGCCCATGCATGGAGCGCACTCGACCGCATCGATCCCGAAGGCGAGTTCCTGCTCCTCAAAGCTATCGTGGAGAAGGCACAGAGCGATGCCAAACTATCCGTCGCCCTTGGACTCAGCACGCCCGCGCCTCCAGCCACGCCATCCCCCGTCAAACAGCAGCGGAGGGAATCCCTCGCTCCTGTCCCTGGGCCCATCTCTACACCCACCCGCACTCCGGCACAAAGCCGCCGTAACTCCTCCTTCGCCCCTTCGGAACAGTCCACACCTACCAGCAGCCCTACCAAGCAGTCAAAACTGGTCCTCGCGCAGAATAACCCGCACCTCAAATCCCACCACCGACGACGCCAGAGCGCCATCGTTGGGAACGGCGGGCCGGTTGGGGGATTAGAAGGAGGGAGGGAGTACGGTTATGGCGGCGTCGATGAGAGGAAGTTGCCTGGTTATGTGAGGCCGGGCATGGAGCATACGGGTATGCTTGCCGATGTGCTGTATTCGAGGTGGATGGATGGACTGAGGGGAAGATGGGGCATGTAACGAAAGATAATGGAGAGAGGGTCTCGAGGAGATTCGTACCATGAGTCGTGAAGTCTGATCTGGACGACAGATGTGGAAACTGGTGGCGAGAGCTAGGAGGATACTTATTTTCGATTCTTTGTACTACCTTTTGACGGATGGGGGGAGGAGGTTCCTTTTGCATTTCCCCTGTACGAGTTTACGGCAGTCGGTTTTGTTTTTGCTTGCATTTGATGGTGCATTTGCATATGCATCCTGCTTGGCGTCAATTTTTTCATCCGGCGTTGAAAAAGGGAACGAGTTACTTTTTTATAAAATAGATTCTCTGATGCTATTTGGATCAGAAGACTTGCATTTGTACATAGAGTAATAGAGATTTTGAGTCTGAAATCAAGACTCATTAGCGCCTGTTATGCATGAACAACTCACTGAATAATTAAGATCTCTATCCCATGTGAGTCAGATGAAAAGGGTATCTAAGTGTAGATGCCACCGTTACGCCTCGCTCTCAATGACATCCATCTACATATCCAACACATTCCTCCCGACCCTCCTCTTCCATTTCCGTTGTCCCGTAAGAAACCGCACCTAAATTACTGCTTTTCGGGTTTCATCAGCTGGTAGACGCATATAATAATCGATCGCGGCCGAGAAAGCGGCGAAACCAGCGCATCCCAATGCCGCAGCCTGCGGTCCAGCTTTTATGGCCAAGGCACCGCCGGTCAAGCATCCCGCTGCAATACCGTTGGAGAGGTCGTTTTTCGCGCGGAACTAGGGCGGTTGGTGTTAGTTTAAGTCTTTGTTGATTTGGTAACTCTTATACACCGCACTCCCCCCTATCCCCATTCTGAGGCTGCAGTCGCAAAACAGAAAACGGGTGCTTGTAATTCCCTACGACCATCGGAGTGCAGTAGATAATGATGATGAAGGCTAGTAAGGAGGTAAGAGGGGAATTATGAGTCCTTATAGTCTGAGGTTTGGGGATGCCTGGATGCGGGTATTTAGAGAATAGAGATATTATTGCTCACTCCTTCGATACAACACTCAGTCCCCGCAAAGATAGCCCCGATGAGTCCAAAGTTTTTCCCTGAGGAGTACGATGCTCTTCCCATTTCTTTGAAACCGCGACGGAGTTGCTCCCGCACGGGGAGTTTGGCGATCTCGGCGCCTTGAGGGGTGAGGGGGGTGTCGTAACGCATCTATCCTAACCGTAAGCTTCCGCTATAGTTCTTGCAATGTCGCACTCTGTAATGCGTACGCGAACGCAAAGGAAGGGCGGGATTTTAGTGAGCGATACGTGGGGAAGAGGGAAGCCGTACGCTCGACATGAAAAGTCCAAACATGGCACCTAAGCCCATACCCATAACGCCGGACATGGAGGTTTTACCGGGGCAGGATTCCATGGTGGTTTGCATCTGGAAGTCTGTCAGTAATTGGTTGGTAGGTCTGATGTCAATGCCGCAATTGGGGTCCCAGACGTGGTCTAAGAAGGCGGCGTACCCATTTGATCATGTTGGCCTGCTGAATCTGCTCATCGGAGAGACCTTGCTGTCCGCCTCCAAACATTCCACCAGGCAGCATACCGGGGAGAGACATGGTGGGCGTGTTGGAAGATGACAAGGAGGAACAATCGAGGTTCAATACACTTTTGAAGCTTTGGCATGCGATGATGGGATGGTACAATTTCGGCCCGATTGTTTCCAGGATTCAATAGGCGCCTAAGCGCGATAAGCGACCTACATTTTCAACCTCATCTTCAATAACATCCAGACCATCTACAATCCCATCAGGATACCTCCAAATGCTCCTCCCGCGGATACGCGCCCCTATTCAGCGGGCAGCAAGAGCTGCATCTAAGCTTCTTAAACCCGACACCACTCCCCTCGAAGCACTCCGCTATTTCAATCCCTCTACAGCCTCCGCGTCCCTCACATTCTCCCGCAACGCAAGTCATCAAGCACAAGGTCGAGCCAACGGGGTAAAACAAGGAGCAGGCAAACGTCTCGGTGCCAAAAAGACTGGCGGTACGTCCTCCTTGAGATTCTCGAAATACACCTACGAAACCCTATCTCCCATACCTTACTAACACTTGTTGATCTGGTTAGAACAATATGTTGTCCCTGGAAACATTATTTTCCGCCAACGTGGCACGCACTGGTTCCCCGGGACGAACTGCGCAATGGGTCGTGACCACACCATCTACGCGACGCAGCCTGGTTTTGTAAAATACTATCGTGACCCACGGCTTCACTCGAAGAGGCAGTATATTGGGGTCGTTTTCAAGCGGGACGAAGTGCTACCAGCCCCTCCTCATGCGGCACGGAAGCGAAGACTGGGTATGATCGCTAGCCCGATACAGGAACCGGCTAAAGATGCGTTGAGCGAGTGGGAGGATAAGGTCGATGATGCGGCAGCTGGGAAAGGAAAGAAGAGAATTGAGCAGGGAGGAGTTACTAAGTTAGCTCTGAGACCAGGATATATGTATAGAGAGGCTAATTGGGAGATTGGACGCACCGCGGAGAAGGCGGGTATAGTGGCAAAGAAGTTTGTTCCAGGTGATAGGTTTTTAGCTTGGCGGAAGTCGAATGCAAGAAAAGCGAAGAATTTGGAGAGGAGAGCGTTGAGTAAGAAGAAGAGGTAAGGGGTGTCCAAATTTGACAATGTACAATACTAGGGAAGGGGCATCTACCTGTACAGCATCGATTATCTATCAGTTCATATCTCGCTTTCTCTGTCGCAATTGTGCCATTCCTAGCGTCAGTATGCTTGCCCGACACTTAGTGAATTCGTTGGGTTCCAAGTTCGCATTATTATGAAGTTCCTATAGTCTATACGGTAAATTGACTGTAGGTTTAGGAGTTCCAGCGCGTTCACGTCTAATGTATACGGTATAGTTAGAGACAGTATGAAAAGGAGCGTACAAGAAGCGAGAATTACCAGCCTTGAGCTCCATTGGCCGGCACATAAATTATTCCCATCCTTACGAGTGTGCACACTTAACTATAACACTAAGCATCTCAACGCCGTGGTCTCACTTCAATAAACATTTCCAAGTATGGGCTGTTCTAGCGCTCGCCATCGTGAGCTGTGGTCTGTCCAGCCTTCCGGCAATTATCCACTGGAATAATGTTTTCGACAGTGGTCTAAAATCACAGTACTCTGCACTATCCACCTGATAATTGTAGATCCACCATATGTCCTGTCGTGTTCGACTATGAGAGACCGCAGAATCTAGCGTAGGCATGGCGAATAATAGGGAGCGCACCGGGTCCTCTGATTTCCTCGAAAGAAATGGAAAATGTCTGTTGGAGAGGAATATTGCAATGCAATTTGGTTATGAGGATATAGAAAACCAGGTTTGAGTCGTGAGGTTAGGGTTGTAGAAAGTGAAACATTTGCTCAGATCATACTGTCTTCACTTTCTCCAGTTGCCCGGCCAACAGTTCGAAAGGGACGATGTATCGTATCAAGGGGAACTAGGAGAACAGTATTAATGAAATGTATGGTATAGCTAACCTGTACGCCGGCACGTGAGAACTTTTCTCTAAGATTATTGACACAAATGAAGACCACCTATCCACGTAGTAGCAGATTTACAGGAAGAATTAGACCCCCATTCCACCTCTTGTACAGCAATCAAACAGACCCACTTCGAGACGTACCTTGTGTACTTTTACCGCACCCCGATAAGGCACATATTCATACTCTCCTGGTTCTCACCACCGTCGCATTTTGCAACAATCCATTGTCCCTGCGTATTGATCTCTCCGTGAGATAGCGGTCGCCTCCATATTGTCTTCTCTCTGTAGAATAATGTGCGCTACGGCCTTATCCGCGTTGTAGTTTCCGTCGTGACTTAAATATGTTCGTAGAATGATTGCTCGAAGAGCAGAGTCATAGTGAGACTGTGGGAGTAGAAAATGCGAATGGGTATGAGCGAAGTCTGGCGGATTAAAGTAGCGGGTCGGAAATGGGAGAAGTTTCACCGATAGCTCGTTCCCGTATAAGCTGTTAATGCATGAATTGGAGAACAAAATGGGATTTGGGGTAAGTGATAGTTCATGACGTACTATACTGCGTGGCGAAGCTGTCCGTAAACCATTTTTACGAACAGGAAGGGATACTTGTACAATGGTTCATAAAGGTGCATAATGAAACAGACCTAAGGATATTCGGGCTTGATTAACGTACTCCTGCGCTTGTAGACCGTCAAGGGTTCCTCGGGGATGGATAGGTGTAGGATAATAAATTCGGGGAAAACGACGAGCGATCAACGACAGAAGATACCACTTACCCGTACACGGTTTCGGGGTCCTTTTACTGCTTACTTTGCCATAAGGTACAACCTCCGTAAGGGATCCGCCATTGTGGATTCCCTGAATGATCTAACTTCTCTTATCTTCCATACATGACAACCACATGACAGGGGAACATGAAGACATCAGCTGATGGAAGCGTCTGTTGGGACAGGATCCTGTATAGTCTAGGTAGAGAAAATTTTCCCACACTTCCCCTTATGGGACCAATCTTCTGCATTCACTGTGGAGATGCAGCGGAGGATAAAGAACCGGAAGTATTGACAGCCGTTAACGGTGGCAAACTTACTCACCCTTCTTTCCTTGTGTCTCGTCACAATCGTACTAAGGCCTTGAGGATCATCTCATTGCCCTGGATGCGTCGGGTGTTATCTATCCGTTCTTAGAAAGAACGACTATGAGGTAACCTGCATGCGGACGTAAAACGAAGAGAACCAGTTCCGATAACGGCAGTACCTTACTGTGAGAAGGAAAGAGGGGGGGAGAGAAGCAGATTGTGGACGTCACTGGGCGCGGAGCAAACACGCTGTCTCGTGCTCTACCCACGCTCGGGGCCCTTTCTGCATCGAACGTTTGTTATATACACACCAACCTAACGAACCTTCAAGTGCAAAGCATGAACAACCCTAGGTACGCATTGTATTCGCTTCAGGTGTTTGTACGGCAGCAACTTGTCCTGTAAGGTACAATCTGATCTTTATAAATAGCAACCGACTTAGGGGCCATTTCCACAATGGAATCACCGAACGATGAACCAGGGGTAATATGACAGGAGAGAGGGAAAGATAGGAAAGCAGAAGGGGAAGGTACACAGTGTTACCTAATATTGTTGCGGTCCTACAAGGTACTTTACTGAGGGAAGGTAGGAAATGAGGCGCATTCTTAAGGGGAAGGATCACCTACAATGGGGGAGCGCAAGATCCCGACAAACGAATGGCCTGGCAAGACACCTGGAGGCAGAGCTTCAAGTATTGTATCATTGAACTATCAAAACCTTTTACGGAGCTTGTCCATGAGCTCCTTCGAGCTGCTCACATGGTGATATCTGTAGATAGATGATGTATCAGTATGACGGTTGCTACGGTGATCATCGAACTGGTGTGATTACTTACAAATTTTGGGAGGAGTAGTACAGCCCGGCATACACCCCCGAGGCGTTGTTCTTTCCGTACCTTACTGTTTCCCCCTCTTCGCAGGAAGTCACATGGCAGGTGAAGGTAATAAAACGCGAGCCTCCGCCCACTTCTGTACACCCCAGTTAACATCCTCATTCGCACTCAGATTATGGTACAATCCTCAATACTTATGCATCCTTATCTTTTCTGCTGAGATATGGTTACTTTTGTCGAGATACTTGACCATTCCCAACACGACGCCAGTGGTTACGACAAGTTGTTTGACGAGGATCCAGGTCAGCATTTCGAGCTCGTCACGGGCTCCAAGAAGAGGCAAGTCCATCAGCATCTCCGTCAGGGGATCTTGAACCACTATATCCTACGCAGTCGAGACAAGAAGATTCTTGGTGATCTTGGCGGCTCCCCTAGGGATATCGATCCAGGTGTTAAGCTACTAAACGGGCCAAATCACCCAATCTTTGAGGGTGACCTTGATTTCAGTCTTCTGTGGTCTCTGTACGGCGGTTATCAACGTGTTCAATCTAGATTGAGGGATCGTTACAGAGAACTAGCAACTTCAGACTTACTCATCTTCCTGCAAGTGTACGACGACCAAGCCCCGAGATACGTTCTCGTGAATGACACCGAACTTCTCATTGCTCTAGCAGCTCGAAAGAACCTCATCACGCAAGAATTACGCCGTCGAGGTGAGTATCCAGAAGAGGACGACAGCAAAGACTTCGTGGTCACCATGACTCCAGCAGGAAAGACTGACAACAACGTCCTATCCAGTGGAGAGATTGAGGCTGTCGTTGACAGTGCAGTGAACTGTGAAACTCCTCAAGTCTTCAGAAAGCCATATCGCGGTCCGGTATTCCTGAAACAACACGAAGCCTCAATGGTAAACTTTACAAACCCTTTTCCATCCCGAAACGTCACCACTCCTACACCCAACAAGGTACCTAGACGGATACCAGCTTGGGAGCAGGAGGCTCTTAAGAAACAAAAGGAAAATGAACCCACTCAACAGCAATCGGAACCAAAATTCACTCCAGCTCTTCCACATGGAACTCAACCCACAATGAACGCTTACGTGGAGAATGCTCAAAGGAGCTCCGAAACGTCTGAGCCAAACGCTGGCAACACGACCTCTCGTTGTGCGGTGCGTCCAGTTTACTTCAATGAACATGCACACCCGATATCATCTCGCGGTCTGACAGCTTGTTGCAGACCCAACGGTTCTCCCTACGGTCCGAGAATGTCAGAGGATTCAGAGTACTCTAACCCTTGGTCCCGCACTGATACATGTTCATACTGCGCTTCAGATACATGTGCGAGCAGGTTTCCAGTGATCTATGGACAGCATAGTCACCCAATGATTCACAACAGACCCTGTGACGGCCCCTTGCGTGCTGAAGTTGAGCCAATTATCCATTCAATTCGCCCTTCGAAACGTCGTCCGGACTTGATTCACACCCTTGAAGAGTACGCTCGAGCACAATCTAAGAGAAGACGCCGGGACGACAGTCTGTACGATGATATCGACATCTACGATCCTTTCGTTCATGAGCCATCACCATGGACATTGTGGCCTATGGGGCATCCGCTTGCAGCACAAGCCGTGAGCTTGGGAGAACCAATTTACGCCGCGCATACTGGAATTCCGCACCATAGACAATATCGCCTGGAAGAACCAAATGTCATGCACTGTACGACGCTCGAAGATACCCTACCAGGACACCTCCACACTCATCCGGCACATACGGTTCGCAGATGTCATGCTGGTCTGGAATGCCCTGGTACACAAATTTCGAACACCTCTGGGAGAACGCGTACCCGAAGGTCAAAGCCGTACGCGGGAAGAGTGAATCCACCAAGGTGGTACCAGGATCTCTTCGATATGCCAGACCACAACGTGGGAGCGTACACTGGAAACCTCGAAACTGAGGGTGCCGGGTTTCTTCAAGATCACGGGCAGTACGATGCTCCAATTGCAGCCTCCAAGACGTTGCCTCGTATGGGCACAAAGCAATACGGACTAGAGAGACGCGCCCAGCAGTGGATGACTTCGAACGAAGAAGCTGGGGTTCGGGACTTTGCAAAGGAGCAAAGCAGTACTATGCCCAGGGACTCCCGAACCCGCAGTACGCGTTATCGTGAGCTCTTCGGCAAGCTTGTTACCTCGGGGACGTACCGACCAGATCCTAGGTACACAGAGAATCAGGAGAGATCACCAACCTACAGTCCCCAGTCTCCCAAGTACGTTCCAAAGTCCCCTGTGTACGTCCCCAAGTCTCCTGAATACACTCCACAGTTACCGCAATACAAGCCTGAGTCTCCTGGAGCTACGGTGTATGATCCAGTGTGTCCGATGAAGAATAAGGGATGTTCGGCTTGCAAGTCAACTGGAGTCGACCCTGACAACGTTTCGGCAGACAAGGAAGCTGAAGAGAGTCGAGGAGGTGAAAACCAAGTTTCAAAAGAGGAGGAGATCGGAACGCACGAAGCTCGTGGGTCATACTGGGAATCTGAGTGAATGAACAGAAGACGGTGGAAGGAGCTATTCGGCCGGAAGAGCCGAACCAACGCCGCGTGTTCATTGGCGAAAAAATGGTGTTCAGGTGGCCGCCCTATATTTGGTATTTTTTTTTTTTTTTGAAATGCGCATTTCTGAGCATTGCTCGTCTTGAGATTGAGAGGATACATCGCTTTTTCTTTTTAACATCGTTCATCTGCATCGCAGGGGGTTATCATCATGGGGATCCCATGGACTCTGTCATGGAGTGGGTAAATGGAAATTTTGTCCAGAACCCATCGTTTCGTGGCATCTACCGTTCTTCTTTTCGTATCTCTCACCTGTATCACTGGAGAACATGGTGATCGGGACTCACTAGGTTCAAGCATGAATTGGGCGAATGAAACTTCTATTCAGAGCCCATTACTTCATGTTCAAACGTGGTTTTCTATTTAGATAGCTAGACATCCAACAATGGCAATATTGATAGCTAAGAAAGCCTGCCATCTTGGAGTCGTGACCAAACCGTTTCAGAGAGTCCAAATTATGTTGAACGCTCCAGCGATGCGCGAAGCGATTCGCAGTGGCAATAATTGCTCAAGTGTATGCGCCATGAGAGTTTATGCATACCATTACGTCTGTAGCATGGGTCTTCATTGTCTTCGTTAAGCCGTCCCGTCATTCATCATTAACCCATCTACAACCCCAGACCCTTCCTCACGTTCTCTCTCACGATCTTCTCATACTCCGATCTCCTCTCTCGCCACATCCTCGCCGCATCCACATTCGCGGGACTTTCGTCATTCGGCTCGGCCAGCATGCTCATGACGCTGATCAAGATCTTCTCAACCGACTGTATCGGGGACCATCTCTCGCTCGCGTGCTCGTAATGATTCGGATCATCGCCAGGCGGATGCAGGATACTGATACACACGTCACCGCTCGGATAGACTGGACTCGCACATCACGTCAGCGTCAGACTTCAGGTGTACGCGGATGGGGTTACGCTCACCGTTCGGATGCCAGATGTCGCAAGTGAACTTCATCTTCGGCGGCGCGAGCGGGTAGTCTTTCGGGAACTTGAGCTCGGCGGGGAAGAGGCCGCCTTCGAATGGCGTGCCTTCAGGGCCTTGGATCAGCGCTTCCCAGAGGAAGAGGTCGTCTTCGTTGACGGGGCCCGCGGTGATGCCTTCGGGCGGGTCGTTGGTGAGGGTGCGGTATTCGTGGAAGAGGCGCTTGGATGCGACGGCCGAGGAGGACATGGTGGTGGTTGGGTTTATAGGCTAACGCGTGAGGTAGGGCGAGGACAAGTTCCGTGCTCTTGAGGAGTGAGGTTGTGGCTAGATGGAGATGGAGATAAGATAAGATTGTTTTCACGTGCTTCGACACGAACGTCGCGTCAAAGGGTTGAGGTTTGGGTTGGGTAAGTACAACTTCCTTAGGACCAGCAGCTTGCTATAGGTTATTTTTATTATTCTAATCAGAATTTCATCAGCCAATGTAAGAATCGTAAACTACTATCCATTTGAGCACCCACATTGGTTAATAACCATTAGTGGAGAATCTCGACACTCAAGTTACTTCTACATCGACAACCGGTCAAATATCAAAACCAATCCGAAAAGGCATCACTAACATTACCTCCTCCACCCCCTAAGCTGCTGTCCCCAGGGTCACCGTCTCCCCGACCTCCTGAACTATTTCCGGAACCCCTATCGGCCCAGGGACTCTGTGCGTTTTCACCCCAGACGTCTTCACCTTGCGGAGCTTCCGGTGTATTTTGCGCTTGTTGCCCTTCGGGGTAGTCCCAGGTCTGGTGTGATGCATCATCCTGAGACGATCTTCTAGACCCGTATGCTCCTCTTTGCATAGCTTCATACGCCGCCGCTGTACCCGCACCTGCTATCGCACCTTCCCCCATCCCTCCTATTCCTTTAGCTGCACCCCCAACCACACCTGTACCCGATTCTGTAGCTGCTCCCGTTCCAACAGCTGTCCCAGCTTCAGCGCCAGCTGCACCAGCTTCACCAGCAGCGCCACCATAGCCCGGAAACCACATTGGAAGCCATCCACCAGTGCCGGCATGACTGTGCCGACTGAAATAGTCAAAGTCGATGCTTACCGCCGTGGCAAGCATAACTGCTCTCTGATCCAATGTCATGCCCGGTACTGACTGAGTGCTATCGGCGGAGCGTTTACCGGTTTTAGATATCAGATATTGAGACTCTGCCTCTAAACTTGCAGCATCCATTCGCAATGCATACGCCCCGGTATCCGTGAAGATTTCCCTGGCAAAGCTTCTAAAGTTGCGGTTCACGGAGCCGATAAGTCGATCGTCTGATGAGAGAAGCGCGAAATCCCATGACAAAAGGGGTTCATTGACGTGTGCGAATTGTGCGAATCCCACCTCGCTCCTATTATCCTTGGAGACTTGAGCTGCCTTAGTGTCTGATATGGGGAGCTCTCCAGACGTCGGTTGACGCACTTCTTGCGCTTGCTTGTCTTCAAGCGGACGGTTGAGGAAAAGGTCATATTTTCGCCTCCAGGGGTGCCATTGTTGGTGCGCTTCCCCAATGATTCGCATTTCAGACATGCCAAGAGTAGGAATCCGACGGGCTTCAGGGATTGTAGATTGAAGAGCCGTTTGCGATGACGGATTAATACCGCTGTTGGGGTTTACGGTATCGTAGATGCGTATCCTGGAATTTATCCAGCTGAAGGGACGGTGAAACTGGAAACGTATCAGCTAACTGCTTGATTTCAACCTCAAATACCTCTTCTGTCGCTGTAACACCCCTAAGTTACTGTGCAGTCACTGCTGGAAGGTTTTTGACTTCCACAGATTCAAACTACCGCACCATGGAGAATCACTGTACCGTACAGATGACCGAACCATACAAACCGACTTGACGATACGGATTGACTGGGTTGTACGGAGAGGCAGGTCGCTCAAAATGGCGGAATCATGCAGAGTAATCATACCGTACGGATCTACTAGTCTCTACAAGATGACTTTTTAAGGTGATTACACGCACATTATGTAGAGCCGAAAGAGCCGAAAGAGAGCTCTCGTTACCCGAGTAGTACAGGTCTCCATAGTTACAGCAACTGTACAACAAGGGGGGGGGGGGTTGTGATACGTAACCGAGAGAGAGACGAATCAGTCATTTGATGGACCTACCCGTAAGACCTCTATCTCATTCTTATCAAACACATGCGTCGTGAAACTCCTATGGGTACGAAACATCTGCCTGGCCAACATGTTTCCAACTCCATGCTCTTGCTCGGCTAAGAATCCAACATGGTTTCCCTGCGCATCCATGATGATATATTTGTTTGCTTGTTCAAAGCTAAGGAGGACGTTCATAAGCTCAATTTCGCGCTGTACTACGATTGAAGAGTTCGCAAGTATAGAAGTGACGGGATGGTTTCCTTTCAAGATCCCATGCGGATCTTCCGGTATGTGAACTAGGGAGAGTAAATGACTCTCATCCTGTGTGGTAGCTTGTTTCAGCGCCTTTGAAGTGATGGCCGTTTGAGAGGCATCCAGTTCCTGATTGACCCGAGCCCGATGATTAGGTCGTGGTAATGGGCGAGATGGACCAGGTTTTCGTAGGGTGTTCCGAGGACCGGGAGAGCGACCAGTAGAGATGCTACGAGTCGCCTGTCTGAATATTGTCGCTCTCCATGCTGACGAAGCGAGCATAGTCTTTAAGCGAGGGAATATCTACAACTATATATATGTTGTTGAAGACTAGATGAAGATAATGTGCAAAGGCAGTGAAGTTAGTTTCTAGCTAGCAACCGAGGTTTCGCCGTTGTAAAATCCGCTGATCTGAAGGCTGGAAAATCAATTCAAAATCTGACCCAGATGTCTTCCAAGATCAGGACTGCTAATAATTCTGAGTGTTGACTTTCCATCAGCTGAAAACCTCTATTAGTCTGGAAGATTTACTCAATACTTGCCTCCCAGACCGAAGCTAAAAAGATCCATCCCTTGCTTCCTGACAGGCCGAGGATGACCGCGTTTTAGTAAAAGCTGACCCTCATATGGATTCAGCAACTGAAGGAAATGGGGCTGTTGCTAGCAATTTCCCATCAATTCCAACAAAACCATATCAAAGACCGAATTATGCTCAGATCCATCAATCACCACTTCCCATCAAGATATATCCTTTGCCGGCTTTCATCCCACAGAATCCTCTATCAGTCTTAAGGATAGCATACGCTGTTTTATCACAGTGCACTTCGTCATCTCGATCTCACGATAACCCTTACAAAGCGTACTATTCTGCAGCTGACAGATCTGTTCACGTGACAGATCCCCTTGCTATCCGAGCCCTATGGGAAAAGGGGTTCTTTGGAAAGGGTTCCCTGAGCCGTAGTGAACCAAACTGGTTTGTTGGGGAGCGGCGTAGACTTGGGATAGACAATGCCGAGACTGCTGAGGAATATACCCGCCGAAGACGTGAAGAGAGGAGGCAATTCAAGGAAGAGCGCGCACGGCAAGAAAGAATGGCCATAGAAGAGCGGTTGAATAAGGAAAAGAGATTAGCGGTTGGTGAGTTGCAAAACGGAATAGTTTTCTCGTCCAACGAATCTGAGGATGCAACTCAGCGGAGCGTATCCGGACATCATGAGCAACATCCTAAAGAGATTCCCGGCAATACTCAGAGACATGATGATCAATCTGAAGGTTTGATGTTGCAGCGAGCCCCAATCCAGACTTCTTCGAAGGTTCTGTCCCAGACGCCTATTCGACAGTCCCCTGCCGATTCAAATGCTATGGAAAATAAAGAGCATTTACAGCTAAGCCCGGAGGAGGCCTTTTTCCTTGTTTATGGGCTTAACATGCTTGAGATTGTCGATCCTGATACAGGACTAGTTAACAGTGCCACCTCCCTTCTGCGGTTGTTTCGAGGAAACTCATACTTTCCACCTATATCGTATTCCAGTTTTCAACCGGATGATCCGTTCCTCTTAAGATATGTTACATACCACCATTTCCGATCTTTGGGGTGGGTTGTCAGATCAGGGATAAAGTTTGCGGTTGACTTTCTTTTATATAACCGTGGTCCAGCTTTTACACACGCAGAGTTCGCAATAATATTACTCCCGTCTTACTCTCATCCCGAGTGGGAAAACTCCACATTTGCAAGTCTCAAAGGAGGAGAGAGATCATGGTGGTGGTTCCATTCCCTTAATCGGGTACAATCACACGTTAAAAAAACATTGGTTTGTGTATACATTGATGTCCCGCCACCATCCAAGGACATCTCGCGTTTCGGTGAAGATGCGAATATCGGTTCTTTCCTTAAGCATTACAGAGTCCGAGAATTTGTCTTCAAAAGATGGATTGCAAACAGGAGTCGAGATTGAGGTTTTAAGAAAAGAAAGTAGGAGGCGCACAAAAATACAGAGAAAGGGCAAAGGAGGAGGGAGATCAGGTGTCACGGGCGTAAAGAAGGGGAATGGGCATGTCATAAATGTCAGGTCTTTACTCTTTTCACTGACCCAATGGACCCTCACCTTTTTTGACCATTCCTTCGTCTGAATCGTGGCGTCTACATCATCATACAGGTATGTACAGCACCTAGTAGACTGCTGTCACCTACTCTCATCTCACGATATTTCCTTCCGTCGATGCACCGACGTTATATCTACTGTACGATACTAGCAGCCTGATACGGTATTACTCCTGAGAAGCCACGTACGGCTTGGTTAAACGGCCTCAACCATCTTCCACAGCTGCCACCACAACCCTTAGTAACGAATCCCTAATAAGGCATTACTCCTCAACGGACACGTACAGTCATAAAATACCTCTGGTACGGCGTGCTCCTACGCGAACCTTTGCATAACCCCTTTTTACGAGCTGCTGCACGCCCAATCGTATAGCGCGCACCACGACGAGTAATACTATACCTAACTCTATAAACACTTGGGCAAGCGTGTTTAATAGGGCCAGATAGATCAGAATAGAGCACAGAGGCAATTTGCAGAGCCAGATAAACTAGAACTAGAATCATTCTAGCCGACGCGGTCTATCAGCTCCCTCAGTATAACCAGGGAAGCTGTAAAGCTGCGTAAGATTAGAACTGGACCAAACAGATATGACACTCAGTGGAACTCTATGCTATGGTATCTTGGTAGAATTCGTGTATTTAGGACTGGGTTACCCTTACAGGAATCAAGAACTATCAATCCTGAGCCATCTTACAGCATTGCTCATCAAGTTTAGAGAATATCTAAGTTTACGGAGCCGCACATGTTGAAGAAGGCCAATTAATACCCACACGTGATCACAGTTTATTAAGAATTTTCGTCATATTCCTTCTTGCAAATAACATCTTTACGAAAAGCGGATGACGGTCCGCCAAGCCCGATGTGAATCCCCTGCGAAGCCGCAAATAGATTAAAGAAGATTCACAGAGATGGACACCTTTCTATTTCCTAGACCTGTTCCCCACAAAATACATCGACCTTGACTAGTAAAATATGCTTGGACGTAAATTTAAGCTACTATCCAGATCGTTCCGTCGGCTCTTCCAGATTCGCATCCTGGTGGGAAAGCATGGGATGCAATAAAAACCTGGTCCAGTATGTAGATGAACGATTTCATCGATCAGCGTACAAATATAAACGCCTCGTATCTTTGGATTTTTAGAACCCCTTTTGTGTTAGAAAGCAATCCACATACACCGGTTCGAATTTCAGAATGCATCGTCCAGCAATTCTAGCAGCAACCCTTTTCGCCGCTGTGGCCGTGGCCCAGCAACCGGCGTATGCGCAATGCGGAGGAAACAACCATCAGGGAGACACGACGTGTGTTTCAGGTTACCACTGTGAAATGGTCAATGAGTGGTATTCCCAGTGCATGCCTGGAGACCCTCCAGTTGAGGAACCTACGCCCGAGCCTGAACCTCAACCCACTCCTGAGCCCACGCCCGAGCCGACGACGTTAGTAACCAGCATACCGGTTGAGACTCCTACTGAAACTTCAGTCATCACAAGTCCATCCCCTTCTCCAATCAACAAATGCCCGGTTGTCCTGGATGGACGTATACCAGTAGGCACAGCGGCTACGGTCCTCGATACCAACAACAAGTATTTCAACCCGGACTATGTTAAGGGTAACAACCTGAAGTGGAGCGATATTATCAAGCTTCCCTCAGTCCCACAATCGAGGTTCGATGCTGCTGTTGGAGCCCAGGCCCTCGAGGTCACCATTAGCGATAAGAGCATTTTCATGCAGCAGAACGGGTTCAGACGCGCGGGACTGCAATTCAACGGGGATTCATCCGATGACGCAAGCTCCAAAGGTGTCAAGACTATCCACTTCAGTGTAAGAGTTGATGCCACGAGGGCATTGAACCTAACTCATGAGTATCTAGTAAGTTATGCTAATGGAGTGGAACAAAATACTTGATATTAAGCGAAACATAGAATGTGTGGCACGAGACGGCCGATTACTCAGCCAATCAGTTCAACTTCCAAACTGGAACTATCATTGGAAAGAGTAGCTCCGACAGGAACAACTGGAAGGTCCTAAACAGGAACAACCAGCTCGTATGGTCAACTCCGATGGTCGCGGATACATGGCAAAACTTCGCTATCACTCTTGACTTCAGCAAGAATACCTTCCAAGTGTATTATTCCGCCGGCAACGATCCTCTGAAGTCCGTGACCAGTTCTTTATCCAACAACCTTGCTGGTAACGGACAGTACCAGATTGGTGTGCTCAAGAAACCAACCGGTACCTCTGATGTCGTCAACAGTGGATACCAACAAAGGAATCTTAACGAAGGCGTCATCTATGGTGGGTTATTCGTGGAAGATAGTGCGGGTGGCTGCGTGAGTCTGTAAATACCAGCAATCCGAATGTCGCTGTAGATCCACGCATCTTTCTTTATGCTGTACAGTGCTCTCGAGTGCTTGTTTATAGATTCTAGCACTCAATCAATATAACATTTCACTACCCAGAGTTCGGGAGAGTGCTTTTTCTTTTTCAACATGTCATTAGTAAATGTTCGGAGCGACTCGGGCTGAAAGCATTACCTTATGGACCTCGATGTTTTGAGATGATCAGGACACGGCTAAATGTATAAATCAAACGGGACATTAACCAACCTGATTGATAATTTCACTAGTGGTTTGTGACTTTCACACCTTAGGCAAATAAGGGGCTAAGACTGGAAGATGATGGGGACACAGGATCATTTGAAATCGAGAGACATGAGATATAAAACATATTCAAGCACTCAGGATCTTCTGAGCCTAGAGATTGCAAGCTAGACAGATAAGTCGAGTACCACTACGCACTGGGCTGACAACATTTCACTGCAGACTCGAGTTTATGATGATGTGAATACAGAGCTGAATTCGCATTTGAACCTATCTTACTAACATATATCTTGCAGAATCTTACAGTATAAGAAGAGGTCCAGATCAGGTCACACTTTTGTTGACACATCCGAAATCCGTTATATGCCGCATCTTCTACTCCTATTGGTTGAATCATCCGAGTTCGGTCAATCTAAGCGCCAATGAGGGAAAGCGTGGTTAAGACAATTTCCACCCCACCCTTCCTCAGCCGACCCTCTGAAAATTCGTTATCGTATCTGATCAATCTCCAATCTCTCACAATCTCATCTCATCTCTCCCCTCGCAGCCCGTCATGTCCGCGACAACGATAAGCAATGCTCCAGTCAACATCAACAATAATGCTTCAACGACCTCAAAGCCAGCATCTTCAGTCTCCACCGTATTCAGTGCAATTGCAGCAGGAGGGTCTCCTTCCGGTCACACTCTTAGCTCCCCTGCACCCGCCCGTGCTCCTGCTTCGATCACCTCGCCTTCCACGCCGTCGACTCCGATTTCTACGACGACGTCTCAGGATTCAAGTATGAGCAATTCTGCAGTATCAAATGGTCCAGTATGCTCTAATTACACCGTCCCCGCTCGACCGAAACCAGGCCGCAAGCCAGCTACCGATAGTCCGGTGGACAAGCGACGTGCTCAAAACAGGCAAGCACAGCGCCAGTTCCGAGAACGGAAGCAGAAGAAAGAGCACGACCTTGAACAAGAGCTAAAGGAGATGAAAGAAGAGTTTGCTCGAGAGGTCGATGTGTATAAACGCCAGATCGAGGATCTCCAACGTCGAAACGAGTCCTTGGTTCAAGATTTATCGAAGGCTCAGCAGCTTCTGGCCGAAAGACAAGCTTCTGATGACTGTGGAGAACCGCTCCCGAAACGTGCAAGACGATACTCGAATGGATCGCTTATGCCGTTAAGCACTGCCTTTCCCGATATTGATATCAATCAGCATGCCGCTCAGAACGGCCCCTTAACGCCTCCCACTACCCAAGATTCTAAAGAGCTTGGTGGATGCGGTAACTGTAGGGACAATGGAGAATGTCCTTGTGTCGATGAAGTCGTTAATATCTCCGGCCCCATAACAACGCGCCCCGAGCCCACTCCACCTCAACACACTCCTACGAACCCCATGCCTTTCACTAACACTGACCACTCTGAGTATGAAATCGACTTCACCACTCCAGCATACACCAAAATCGCCCATCCACACGCCGTCCTCTTAGCTTCCGTGTCCAATCAACAATCCCAAGGCTGTGAATTCTGCACTCGGGACGGAAAGTGCATCTGTCTCGACCGCCATTCCCCATCCACCTCCCCCGGCCGAAACGACAAGCTCCCACCCCTCCTCTCGCAATCATCTAGCTTCTCGTCCCGCAGGCCGACCATGGAGCCCATCCCTTCGATGGAACCCGGCTCCTGCGTCAAATGCCAGCAAAACCCGGCACAACGCGCCTGGTGCAAATCACTCGCCGCCAACAGCCTCTCCCGCACCCCAACAAACCCCATCGCCTCCTCTCCGGCAACATACAGCTGCGCCGAAGTCGCCGATATCGCCGAGCGCCAGGCTAAGAAGTTGAAGAAGCCGAGCAAGGAGATTAGAGATAAGTTTTTGGGCGAGGCGGGAAGAAAGCATACCATGATTGGAAATCGGCGGGCGACGGCGGTAGAGGTGGATGCAGCGGGCGTGTTGACGACTTTGAGCCTGTTTAAGGGGTTTGATCCGATGGATGTGCCTACCCCTGAGGGCATCGATGATAGGGCTGAAGAAGGTAGGAGTGCTTAGATGATCTCTTTTCTCCAAACTTAGTGACGTTGGGACGTTGTTGAGGTTGCGATAACCATGATGTAAGCAATGCGGCAAAGTGGACGAGAGTACAGGTCTTGTGCCCATTAGACCCTACATGTCTAAGAAGTAGCGATGCGAAACTTGAGCCGGATACTCGATCATAGACAACTCTTACTCTACATATCGAGGCTAATAGAAGTGATCTCACTCGAGGTGGTTGGCTTCATCGATATAGTAATTTGGATAGCTACGAGGAATATGAGAGGCTTGGTTGTTGAATTTCTTAATTGGGAAGGAGTCCATATGACATGCTAGATGATCGATTACGACGAAGGAACGCCCATATGGCGTAGCTAAAAGGAGTTATACCCAGGTGTAATAGCTGTACATAATGCTAGGTTAATGGTTTGGGATGTAAATACTGCAATGGAATCTCCAATACTACTCAGAGGATGTTTATCAAGAAGATCAGAAACATGTAGAGTGTCATGTTGCTGTGGAACATCAGAAATTGAAAATCATGCGTTACAACGAGAAAGATGATCAGTACATGTGATTGCTTAGTCCGTTGGGCCTTGACGGGAACGATTGTTTAGATTAACATTATTGTACATAATTCCCCTCCCGTCACTGTTGGGAGGGGACGGGTATTAAGATTTGCAATTCAAGCCTTGAACACGGGGAGGTTTCCTCGTGTTTTTGCACAAGTATAGAGACGTAAAGAAAATTATTCCACTGGATGAGAGAGGATGATATGATGATTGACGGGTATATGCCATAAAGTGTCTTCTTTGATTTGCCGACATAATGGAAAGAGTGACTAAGCACTACGGTAACCAAGCGCGGTGATGCAATATCCCGCAACCCCACAACAGATAGCATTGCTCGTGAACAAACTTCACTGCCCATTTGCAATACCAGAAGAACGTCCTGGGACAGCTGGTGTATCGTCATCCTCAATCTCATCAAGTTCTTCTGGATGACTACTTGAGTGTTAGTCATATCTGATGGGACTTGTCATATCCTAACCCTAAGGGTAGGGATTATGACACTTACCCAAGCAAGTCCTTAACATTCTTCATTTCATAGTGCTTCTTGCGCAGCTCCTCAAACTTGCGATGTTTCTCCCGCTCCTCCTCAGACATATTCACTGGCTCCTCGCCGTGATGAAGGTCATCTACCATACTTTCATCAACGATGACGCGCTTCTCGCTATCCGGTGTATGACGTTCTCCCTCTGGTTCTATTTCTGGTTCTCCAAGCTCAAAGTCAGGAATGTCGAGGTCACGTGAAGGCTTCTTATTTGGTTTCGCTTTGTCCAACTCGTCAACCATAATCTCATCCGCGTTGATTGCCTCTATCTCCGCGTCATCCTCAGTAGGATCATATCCGCCTGCGTAGGGTGTCTTAGGCTCCGTTATCTTCATGGTGCTGTCCCTCTCCTGCTCTGTGAGATATAGGTTCGCTTCGTCCCACTTCAATCGGGGGCTGGTCTCATCTGGATGGGTGTAGATTGGTGTTCCCGACTGGCGGCGGGAAGGCGGGCCTCGTGGATTCGAAGAGGAGCGACGATGACCTGCGTTTTGTATAGTATTCTGAAGCACGATCTCCTTCTCAGACATCTCACGACCAAGCACCGGTCTCTCGGGTGATTCGACGGGCTGAAGGGGAACCCCTTCAGTGACGGGAGAGGTCTGGGTAGCCAACGAAGCATTGTAAGAACTCGAGTTCTTCAAGATACCTAGATTCGAATTAGTTTGCGCTTGTGCGGCCTCGGTTACGGCGGTACTTACCTTTTGGTCGAGGAGGATGCTCTCCTGATGCTAGTTTCACGGGTTCGTGAAGAGCGGGAGCTTGTTGGGTCATTTTGATGTAGTACTTGTGCTAGAATGCTAATGTTTAGAAACTGATGATTCGCTAGTCACAGCGACGTCATCAGCAGAGCCGTTCCAAAGGTTATAAATGGTCTGACACGTGAGACTGAGATAGGTCAGAGTATCGCTTTCCGCCGGGCTGGACGAGTATTCTCGGATGATGTGAGCTTTAAGTGGGAGATGGGACGTTATGGAGAAGTCAAGGTTGAGATGGGTGTAGTGGGACAAAGTGGAGGGGTCATTGGGTGAAAGGTAGGAGAGGAGGGCAGGGGCAGGTGCCGAGTGGTAGACCGACCTCCTACTCGCGAGTCAACAATACTCTTTAGCTCTATGAGTACATAACGATAGTGACTACAGCAAGCTGAGATTATATCTTTGCCATCATGGCCCTTACAGAGTGTACTTGCAATCATATAAGAAAATTCCATCACTTATCAAATCACAGATGAGGCTCGTTCTTTAGTGACGTCACACTCTCTCTTCGTTCGCCAGGTGGCTATATTCTACCCGCTCGCTACACTTATTTTAACCTCCTACTAAGGTAAGGTACCTATTCGTACTGTACAGTACAAGTACACCTCAGTCTTAGATAGCCTCGCACCGATACCCGACATTAACTTTAACCGACATCACCCCTCTCGTACATAATTGTAAGACAGCCACTTGATCTTTTTAGAAATAAGAAAATCGTGCATTCAGCAAACCATTACATCCCTTTACGTTCGTTGACCGTTGGACGCTATCTCTGCAATGAGTCCAAAAACTCCAAAGACCTCTTATTCGGAATGTGTTGCCAGGTCATACGGTCCTAAGTGGGAAGCAGAATGTATGGATCTTGGTCTTCCTCCTAGTAGATAATGCCACTAAATCTCAAATTAAACGGCTTTAAATATACTCCTCTGATATCAACCTTTATACGTTAAATCTTTAATCCTTTGCTCTGAGATTATCATCCTTTCCTCATCATGATCGTGACTCATATATGTTGTCCATGTACCGTGCATTATAGTAAAGGGAAGGGAATGCGTATCAATGGATGAATGTAGTGAAGAGCAATGCCACTGGATGTATGAAAATCGTTTACTAAACGATGTACTACATGTGACTGGGAGACCGTTCAATTGAGAATTGCACAACAGTGTTGGGAAAGGTATTCGTTTTTCTGTGATGGATTCTAAAGGAGTGTACAGTACTATATACTAATGTCAAGGCTGTCAGCGTACATCCATCAAAGCTGATATTGTCCCCCAAATTTTACAGAAGTACGATCAGGATTTGCCATTAAACGTCATGCTCAACCAGCTTACAGTCAAGTATGAAAATTGATCCCATACATGTGTCCAGCGGCTGAGCGTATATTCTGATTACCAGAGCTGTGAATAAACTTCATCATGTGCGAATCTGGGTGAATATTCATGGACGAAAGTACTCACACATATCATTGTTGAAAGAAGATTAATAGAGGATGAACATGTCCAAGCGTGGATGGTACTCAAAATTGAACAAAATGTTGTATGTCCCATCTCTTAGGTCGTCATCTTGTCATGGGAAGCCGCCCGAAGGGACCCTCGTGACAACGGTTTTAAAGTGGGTTGTTCATTCGTTCTCGACACATGCATTCTGTAGGCAAAACTAGTAGAGGAAGCTAGTCAGCCTGATGAATTGATGCAGGTGGTCTTGTTTGTAGAGGGAAAAAGGGAAAAAAAATTGGGACGGGTCAAATAAATAACTGTTTAGGACACCCCCGTCCGCAAGCGAGCGCTAAAGAAGAATCGGGTATTGCCCGCAAAGAATAGGTACAGACTTTAGACTTCAAGACAAACCTAACCTAACATCACTTCTCTTCAATCTACAGTTTAAATCGCAATACCAACTCATTCTTAACTTAATAATCCATTCCAGAGGTTACCTCATATACACATTCTTTACGACACGTCCTCCGTTAATCCATAGAACCCCGTCACAAACGCAGACAACATTGACGGCACCGCTGAGATCCTGCACCCGGCCACTAGGCCCTTCGCTCTTGTCTACTTGCTTGTTCACTCTTTTTTTCATTACTAGCAGCGGAAAGGGCGAGAAACTTATAGATCCACGGTCACTAACGGCAGGATAAGGTACCTTACTCTCAATGGATAGAGACCGTGACAATTTATGGACTCGCCGCTCAAAGTAGGTACTCTCGTTGAAACGACCAAGATAGGTCGATGTCGTAGCTTTCTTCACTAACAGCTTCCCACAGCTCAAGCAAGCTCTCTCTTTCCACCTCTGGTAATGATCATAATGACCACAAGAACGACCACCCTACCCGTAATTATTCTGGCGCGAAACGGTTCGGAGGTGGTGACTCCTCCCATGGTGGAAGGAATCCTTTCAATGCAATATCTCCATTGACAACAGGTACAATATCCTCACCAACTGCTGGAGCTTCCACCGCGTTCGGATTAGGCTCTGGTGCTTTCGCATCGTTTGGATCTGCGTCTAAGACTCCAAAGACTCCTGGTCCGGCGATCGACTTTAGCAAAGCTGCTGGCACCGGTACCACTTCGCCATCTACTCCCGGAGAAAAGAAGGATAAATTGGTTGCAAAACCCTTGCCTACCACTGCCCGTGGAACTGTTTCGAAGACAATTGCTGGCGAGTCAACGACAACTGGCCGTTCTTCAGCAGACTTTGGAGCTCTCTTGACGCTCAAATACACTTGGGTGATCTGGTACCGACCCCCTACATCTAAGAACTCCGATTACGAGAAATCAACGAAGCCAATGTGTAAGATGGCAACCGCACAAGAATTCTGGACTGTGTACTCGCATTTAAAGAGGCCATCTTCACTGCCAACAGTGTCAGATTACCATTTCTTCAAGGAGGGTATCCGTCCAGTTTGGGAAGATGAGGAAAATAAAAAGGGTGGAAAATGGATCATGAGGCTCAAAAAGGGAGTATCAGACAGGTACTGGGAGGATCTTTTGATGGCTATGATCGGCGACCAATTTGCGGAAGCTGGGGAGGAAGTATGCGGTGCGGTTCTCAGTGTTCGGAGCGGAGAGGACGTTTTCAGTATCTGGACCAAAAATGATGGGGGAAGGAACATTAAGATACGGTGCGTCCCTCACCGAAGCATACCATTTGGGAAATGCTAATATGTTGTAGGGAGACTATCAAGCGCGTTTTATCCTTGCCTCCAGATACTAATATCATCTGGAAGAGTCATGATGACAGTATCGCACAGAGGACAGCAATCGATCAAGCCCGCGAGAAATCCAACCACCACCAGTCAGACAAACGTAGAACAACCCTGACTAGTGATGACTTACCGTCGATCAAGGAGAAGACTAATTCGTCTTAAGTCCTTCTCTGGTGATTTCTCAGCTACCATTCTTCGTTTGCATCTATTTCTTTGGTATTATGCATCATAAGGTCTTGAATGAATTATCGGTTGGGTTAGCGTTTTCTGGATTTATCGACATTGTTATCTTAACGAGCCCTTGTCTTGCAAGAGTGACATGAGCGCCTGGCTTTCGAACCTGTACAATAGTATTGCGTGCCGGGTGAGCACCTGCATAGGACCTTTTTTTTTCTTACTAGGGTTATTTTCGCCCTTAAGCTTTTGGAGATATAAATGCCAGACTGACACTGGTATAGAGCTCTGTTTAGTTTATTCAATTATGAGGAGCTTTCAAGTATGTTCATCTCGGAAGTATTAGAATATCATGTGCCAGTCCATTGAGTTCGAGGAATAGACGGAGCGGTGATCTATTCCCTTATTAGGTAATCCCAAGCTTGTTTCTGCGCTTATCACCATTGAGACCTCCAATTTTTTACATATACAGACCAGCCAGTGAAGCCGTAAAAGAACTCGCTCGATAGTAGATATACCTGTATGCATACATAAAGATGTCCAGTAAACGGAGTGATTGAACATCGTTTGACAAAGGCGAACAAGACGTCCTGATGCTTTGCGGACTTGGCAACGTTGGAGACAAACGTCACGGTTCCCCGAAGATTGGCACACAAGGGAAAACGCGTTCTCCAAATTTCTACACAGTCCTCTCTCTCCACTTCCTAATATGCGGGTAACTGTACCCAGGCCTCTTTCATTGTCTCCCCTCCGCTTTGACACCTCCCATCTCAGTCACTACGCACTCTGTGTCTTCGATGAGCTTATTTCACTGGCTTAAAAGTCGTTCATGTCCTTCATCCGCAAACCTTTAGCTGCTCTCCAAGAATACTGTTGGCCATCTACCACCTCACGAGAGGAGGACATAAGCACCGAGGTTTGATACTCCTTCCCATGCCTACAGCAGCTTTCTCTCGCATGATTCGCCATGCTGTTCTTCCTCTGTTCTAACGCAACTTTCTTAGACTAGACATGACCAGCGGGGCGCACAAACACCTAGAAAGGCCACAGGACCACTCATGAATACCGTTTCCACAAGTCCATTGCGGAAATTGGCATCTTCACAAATGGTTGAGAAAGTGGAGTCACATTTGAGCACTAATCCGCGCCCCACCCCAGACCTCGAATCATGGTCTCAAGCGTCTTACGGGTTAGAATTGTTTGCCCCGTCTTCAATACCGCACGCTCACCACTAAGTCAGTAATCCACACGACGCCGTAGCGATCCCGGTTCCGGGTCAGAGACCAATGGCAAAGGTAAGAAGTCACCCATATATGAGGGACAAGCTAACATACCTCAAGCCGAATCTAGGATCTTCTATCCGTCCTCGGAACACGTTGAATAATGTAACCAAATTTGCCAACCAAAATATTCTTGGTAGGGAAGGAAAGAATGATCGCACGCTACAAACTAGCAATACTAGAGACAACGTACCATCGTCGACGAGACAACATGCTCAGGTAGTTTCGAAAGGGAATCGTGAAGATAATCATCGCGATAAGAGACGTAAAATCACTCAACATCCTAACACGCGAGCGGCAGAGAACGAAATTATAGCTATCGACTCGGATGACGACCTAAACCAATCTAAACTTTCGAGTGCATCAAGTCCTGTTACAACTGCGTCGCAATCCTCTAGCCGTCCAACCAAATCTAAATGCGGGCAATATCAAGACATGTCTATCTACAATGCTCTTGGCAGGGCACCTGAATTCCGTAAAGTCGAAAAGATGCTTAACTCCAGACCGGAGTACGGCAAGAGACAGAGACGGAAATCGGAGGGCAGCCGCAGCCGCGCCAGTAATTATTCTTCAACATCATCGCAAACTTCTACACAGGGAAGACCCAAGGTTCATAATGACAGCCTTCAGGTGGAGAATAGAAGCTTCAATGGAACAGAACTCGTTCCGGTTGACAGGAACATGATTTTCGACAGCAACCATGCCGAGTACGACCTTTTGGGCCCACTTGAGAGGATGCTAAATTCTTACGGGACGAGTCCCAGTAAATCTCCGTACTTTAATAAAGACCAGACAGAACGTCAGCTGGATCGAAAACAGATACTGGCCGTAAATCAGAGCGAGAATTCAAAAATCGCTCAGAAATATGTCGATTTAGAAAGTCAACAGTTAGTCGAAGCGCCTCTGCGCAAAAGGTTCATTCGTGCCGACCAACCATCTGAGAGGACAACCCTCCAAAAAGCTTTCGATATGATTGATACAAGTGAAGATGAGTTGACCATGGATATTCCAAAACCCCTTCCTTCTCGTTACAACGAATCGCAAAGTTTCACCGCGAAACGGTCGATATCCCCATCAAAAAATACTCGGACACGGCAAAATTCTATTGATCGTTCATCTCATGCGGATATTCGTCCAACAACTTTTGTAAATTCACGAGCAGTGTCCAGCCGATTGTTGGATGCTGCACGGTCTCGCAAAAGGTTCGAAACGAAATTTAAACAACCTTCGTGGGATATCGTATCATTTTACTTGCCCACAAAATGTTTAAAGCAGTGTGACCTCACCCTAGTTGAAGATCTTGACGTTGGCTCTTTTTACATAGCTCAGAAGGACTCCCTGCGCTCTCGAATGTTTGACGACGGTGGTGAGTTCAATCCTGAAAAGTTGAATATTGCCGAGCATTGCGTCACCTTGTCCTCAAAAATACGAATGACTGGCTCCATGAGCAATATGGTAAAGACTGAGGTCTGTTTTGAATTTTCTTCTCCAACTACCGCAAACAACTTTCTATCACGTTTAAGTGAACGTACCGGGGACCTACTCCGTTTTATCTCGAAATTACCGTGAGTGATTATCCCCGTTCTAGTCTACATACTCTGACGTCTTGATAGAGATTATCTTGACAAAGTATTTGCAAGGCGTTTCGATGAAAGCGATGATTGCGAGAGTGATCTATTAAGAAACCGTACCACCCGCCTGTCAGAACCCAACTCTGTACTAGGGGGATCCAAATTTTGGTTAAGTACTCGTTCCATATTAGATGCATTGGGACCCTCTAAGCCTGCGGTTGAAAAGACTTCTCTCCGTCAGAGAATTGGGCAAATGAATCATCACACTCAACAAGACGAGCAGATTAAGTATGATCATGAGGAAGCGCCTCTTAGGAAGCACAACACTCGTCTCGGGAATCGGAGCCAAAGACAACGCTATTGTTCTTCACCTGTTCCAGAGATACCAGAGATAGAACGATACTCTGTCACACATGGCCTGGGTGATCGATGGGAACAGCCTGTGGTATATCCTGCATCAGGGCGGAACCGCTCGACTGTCAATTTCGATGACCTACTTCGCCTTGACGATGGTGAGTTCTTAAACGATAACATTGTAGAGTTTTACATTCGCTATCTGGTCGAACAAAACCCTTCCACAGCTCCAAATGTTTATTTCTTTAGCACATTCTTTTACAATTCACTCAACTCCAACCCTAAAGGAAAAGGAGGTGTGAATTATGCCTCAGTCAAGAAGTGGACTGCAAAAGATGATATATTTAGCTATGATTTCGTCATTGTTCCAGTCAACGAAGATGCACATTGGTACATGGCCATGATTTGCAACCTCACCAATCTAGATCGAAAGTTCAAGTCTGAGGATTCACTGGAAGATTCGTGCAGTACAACTGGCAAAACTAACCACCCCACCTCCATCGTGGAGGAATCAAAGCGAGATTCATCCCCACAAGTAATCATCAACACACGTGATACTACACGGGATTCTCCTGATCTCCGAAACCGTTATTCGCAATTATCCTTGACTGAGGTGAGCCTGGCGGATACCACAAATTCAGTAGATGAGCCACAACAATCAAAGCCATCTGAGTTTGAGAAATCACCTGACAATGTGGACCTCTTAGATGTGGACACGATTGGGCGGCTCAGAAATACGTCTGTTTTTGAAGCCGGTTTAAATGAAGATATGGAAATTTTGGGAAAGAGTGAAGCCCTGCGCAGCAGGGACAAATCTAATGTAATTAATAAAGGGACAAAGAGAAGACCACCTGGCAAGAGGAATGATCCTAACGAGTGAGTCAGCGCCGTGTTTCCTCCTCAGTCTTCAAATGATATAATACTAATACCAAGCAGACCGATCATTCTTCTTCTTGATTCCCTTGGTGCTCCTCATGCGAAGACAGCTAAGAATCTGAAGGAGTACGTCGTACTAGAAGGTCAGGATAAAAGAGGTATGGAGATCGATACTGGGCAATTGCCATCGATGAACGCACAGCACATTCCATTACAGGATAATTACTGTGATTGCGGACTTTTCCTGCTAGGCTACGTCAAGAAATTTTTGAAAGATCCTCGGGAGTTTGTTACCAAAATAATAGGACGGCATACTTTCTCTCCAGAGGAGTGGCCAGATATGAATCCAAAGAGGATGCGCGGGGAAATCCGAGATCTCTTATTCAAGATTGAAAAGCAGCAATCAGACCAACGGAAGGTTGACAAGCAAGCAAGGAGATCAGCAAAAAAACAAAAGGTTGCGGAACAGGCTGGTAATATGGAGACCGGTTCAGCTACTGAAGAAATACAATCTCCCAAACGGCAGTCAGTAAATCGGGATATTGAACTGAATACGCCAGTTACCGGGGATCCTAAAGCTTTGTCTGGGAATAGCCATCCAGCGAGCCCACAGAAAACAACTGTACTATTTCAATCCGAGGTTGTACAACCAGCTCAGAATTCACCTATAGACCTATCCACACAAACGGAGGCTGATTCGATCGAAGTCCAAGACCATACGCTAGAACGACCCGCTAATAATGACATGCTTCACGAGGTCGACGAGGAAGTTATCGACGAGACACCACCGCGAAGCCCCGTTGGGGAGGGTCAAATGCGAGGATTGATGGGACAACTGCATTTTGCTGCCCATTGGGAGCCAATTGAATCTCAGACCCAGGCGCTACCGAGTATCCGCAGGAAGCGTACTATCGAAAACGAGAGGTTAAGCTCTGAAGAGTCCACAATGGAAGTGGAGATGCGCAGGGCTAAATTTCGAAGACAAGAGCGTCCGACGAGGGAGAGATCACCCGTTGTAATCGACGTGGAGGATGATTGATAATTCATGCATTTCATACTCAATTGCTGTTTTTTGCATTGCGGGATTCATGGAAGCATAGCATATTGTGCCACGGTGTTGGGGGCCATATCTTTTGAGGGGTTCGAGTTACTGTAGCATTAGCGGCTGGAGCCTTTCATATTCCGCATTTTGCTTTTACATCGAGAGGTTCATATGTTGATATCCGATTCCTTTACTAGCTAGCATCGAGTAGATGGGAAGAGGTATGTACAGTACGCGGAAGAAACGCAAAGATTACCATCAGATTTTGATCCCCCCCGGTCTAAGCACTCCTAGTCTGCTGTACGATCATAATGAAAGAAGAGTTCCGACTCAGCTGTCCCGACAGAGTGCAACTTTGAAAAACATTCGTATCTAGTACCGTCCTGTGATCTGTACAGTACAGCCTAGCGCAACAACGTTTGAGGGGGTGGTGAAGCAGAAATACGTACTGCAAAAACTCGAAATTTGAACATTTCTTTCTTTCGAAGAAAAAAAAATGTTTGCAAACAGTCACAATATGCTTGTTCGTAAAAGTTTTTCTCTCGATGAAAAAATTTGGTTTGCAAACACTCGCCATAGGGCGGGCAGGTCTAAGTATTTCTCTCAGAGAAATCTTTTCTCGCGAACACTCACCATAGGCTTATTTTGTTTTCATTCAGAGAAAAAAAGGACTGGTCACAAGAGCAGGTGTATCTACAGCACCCCATACTTTGCTTACCTATTGTAGACTGTTCGATGGCGCATTATTCCTAGCAGGATGACTATGTACTGTATAACGTAAATCACCTTACTTAATGTCTCTTCACTGAGTTGTGCCTCGCTTTTAGCTCCGGCACCTTACCGCCTGCCTAATCAGGTATTCTGCCATAGCATACGCTAGCTCTTATAATCTGGACGTCACGTGTAAGTGCAAGGGGTGTCTTATGCCCTCAAGTTGCGAGCAGAAGCGGCTATATTGGTGTGTATTTCTTTTAAAACGCCAAAAAATAACGCTACAACACTATATTTATATACGAAAAAAAGGGTATCTTATTCGCAAGAATCGAAAATATAATCAACCTTTTAATTATTAAGAAATATCTCTATCTGGGGGGGTTATGAATTCTTTTACTGTTGGTGTTCTTGTGAGGCATGACCCAGTGAGAGGCATAAGTAGGTGATTTACGTTATCTGAGAGTCCGTTAAAAACCCCAGGCAGAGAGGCTGTGTGTAACCTAAAATAAAAAATACCCTTGTGGAAAAGCAGATTATCGAGAACCGTTATGTACGACAGCGTTAGGTCATACACATGCCTGATTACTCCGAGTGGTACAGAGGGACCTACAGTATACTTTGCATACCGAATATAGGATCGCATGATGGCCACGGCAGTACTGCTATAAAAAGGATGATGTAGTGATGTACTGTACAGTACCCTGCATGTGGAGTTCTCTCTCCAGTATTTTTCGACCTCTTCCCCTCGTGGAAAAAGCCATAATGGAAGATGATCGGAAGCTTAGAAGCACCGTAAGAAGGTTTCATTAAACTCCAAAGTCACATGGCTTAAAGGGGATGGATGTTATGGAGTTGTGGATGCAGCTCTGAGGAGCTGAAAAGAGAGTCTGGAAGGTCTAAGCTACAGCCCCTTAAAGGCCAAGTATAATGTCAGAGGTTAAGCTTGCCGCCCCCATGCCAAAACATGCAATACCCTCCCGCTTACCTCTCACGTCTTTTCCTGTATAAAAAATTATGAAAATGTACATAAACCTGCGTTTCAAGCTTAGGTGGACTTCTGTTTCATCCAATCATTCATTGTTTCAAGCCTTACTCCCAACCACTTGAAGCTTCCTGCAGTCTCCCCGCCAAGCCGATGAAACCGCTATGAGTGGTTTCGGCTGCGGCCCGCTAGAAGCTTTTACCAGAACTGGCCGTCTCTTGACCCGATGCGGCAATTCTGCACGGGGAGAGCGTGATGATCAGTGAAGGGACTCAAGGGAGTCCGATGGCGGTCACCACTCCTGCGTTTGCAAGGGGGGTACGGATTACCCCGATGCTGACGCGCGTGTAGACATCTGCTCAAAGTTCACCCTCACGTCTATGTGTTGGCAACATGGCGATTAGGATCATTCAAGGGGCTAGCTTGGCGGGGAATGCACAAAAGAATAAAAAGAACATTTGATCTCCGTCCTCCCCCGCTACATCTTCACTAATCCTTTGTCTCTTTTTCTTTTCTCTTCTTGTAACTGTCTATTTCTAATTGACCTTTTAATTCCTGCCCATTGCTTCTTTCCGCATCTCTGCCGTACAGAACACTTCCATTCTGATAACCCGCGATCAACGCGGTCCGTTGCAATCATGTCTTCAGAGAATCTCCCTCGTATGCTCGCAGACCAGCAGAAAGGTTCAACCGTAGATGTAGAACCAAAACCAGGCTCGGAGCCACCACCACCTCCAATGTCCCCTTTAGCTATGAGACCTGGCGCAAGGAAGCGGAAGAACACGAACAAGAGCATTGATCTTGATAATTACTTTGTATTTCCATCATCTGATACCACGATCAATTGACTAATAATTCTATAGACCGGACCTGCTGAAACTGACCATCATTCTAAATGGCCACACTTCTTCAGACTTCACGGCTCAATCCTACCAGAGATGATTCTCCCCTTACTCTTTATTGGAGGTTGGGCCACTTGTATCACTTGTATCTCTGAATTTGTCTATCCACGTAAGTAGATGGAATCGGCATAGTGCCTAAAACCATATTCTAATGAGATATAGTTCGTGTTGCCAGTATCCTGCTTACTGTCCTGGGTTTCGTTGTTGGTCTTGCCCTATCTTTCCGAAGCTCCACAGCATACGAGAGGTAAAGACGAGTATGATCTTATCTTGGAAACGTAAACTTACTGGGTTGTAGATACGCAGAAGGCCGGAAGTACTGGGCTCAATTGACACTTACATCCCACCAACTCGCAAGGACTATCTGGGTCCATACCACTGAAAGGGATGGCGAGCTTGGCAAACAGGATATTCTGGCTAAGCGAAGTGCGCTCAATCTCATCGTCGCGTTCGCTGTGGCTCTTAAACACAAGCTTCGATTCCAACCCTTCACCGAGTATGACGACCTCCATGGCCTAGTCGGTCACCTTGACACCTTTGCCAAAGAGGCCTCCGACCAGAAGCTTCCTGCAAATAAGTCCAAGTCCACATTTAAGGTTGTTGGCGAGTATCTTGGGCTTCCGATGGCAGAGTCAAATCCACGCAAAGCGATCAAGCGTTCAAAAAAACCCCTTGGAAACCTGCCGCTCGAGGTCTTGAGCCACCTCTCCGCGTACGTGGATAGTTCCATCGCCAACGGGTCCCTCGGCGTCAGCATCTATCAAACACACGCTCGTAAGTCTTAACAGACGACCACCACTTCTCGCGCGAACCTCACCCTAACCGTCTTATCTAGTTAACGCCGTCTCCGCCCTAAACGACGTCCTTGTTGGCACCGACCGAGTCCTCAACACGCCCCTCCCTGTTGCTTACAGCATTGCCATCAGCCAAATAACTTGGGTCTACGTGCTCATGCTTCCCTTCCAGCTCTACGACGCCCTACGTTGGGTCACGATTCCCGGTACCATTTTCGCCGCCTACATCATCCTCGGCATTGCACTCATCGGACGCGAGATCGAGAACCCCTTCGGCATGGATGTTAACGATCTCAACCTCGACTACTTTTGCGACCAACTGGCGCAGGAGATCGATGTCATCAGTTCGAACCCGGCGCCCAAGCCCGCGGAGTTCGTGATGCACAAGAACAACATGGTCATGTTCCCGCTTGGAGAGAGTGGGTATCAGTCATGGGAGCAGAGGAGCTTGGAGCAGATCCGTACGGCGCTCAAGGCGAAGGCGAACATGACGTTTCAGGAGAGGAAGAGCGAGCATGTGCAGAGGGAGAAGGTTGGTGAAGTCTAATAAATGCCTCCTTTGAGTCGCGCATGGGATTGATTTTCGGGCTTATCGAGCTCAGTACTGATTTCTGGATTGCCTGGCGCCCACAGGTGTGCATTCCGACGGATCTAATCTGAGCGTGAAGTTGGAAGTCTTCATCAGCGAAAAGTATTATCTAGCTGCATTTGTTCTTGTGATCTTAGCGTTGCATAAAAGGGTGTAAGAATTAACTGTTCGTGTGAACTACGCCTTTCAGGGATATAATACTGAATTACCGATGTATAGGCGTTTACGAGATGGTAAATAATTCCATTGTGACATCTCCTCGCTCTAAACCGGCCATTGCTTCTCCCTGCATGATACCACCAACGTCTGGGTGTAGCCGTTAGCTTATTGTTTTCTCTTTGACATACGGACAACTCACAGCATTCTCCGAGGAATTTGTATGTATCTCCCCATGGTCTGAGAACGTAAGGGATTTTGCCGCCGAGCAGAATACAAATTACATCTCCAGGTCGAACATTTTCACGCACTCTACCGAAGTATGACTTACGCGTTTTGATGTAGACTTGCCAATCCTCTTGCCAGTAGACATCCCTTTTGTGGGAATCCAGCCAAGTGCCATCATGGGCACTCGATATATTTGGCGGTACAGAGGTCGCAAGTGTCATGATACTAAGAATCACCTTCTTCCTTTCGATGTCTATGTCACCTAATAGACTTTCATCAAGCACCTTTGCGCTATGTGTTGATTCAACGACGTCAAACATAAAGCCCTTAGCCACCATTAAGGTCTTGTTGGCGAAAAACATGACTTCAGCACGCGTGTCAAGAGCAGCATGAAAGGTCTCCTTCTCGTCCCGATCGTCGACCAAGTAGATGAAATAAGGATATCTTCTGTTGGAGCTCCAGTCTGGTACCCAAGAGGGAAGAGGTGCATAAGCAGGAGGTGGCCCCAAAAACATAGCACGTCGGGAAAATTCATATGCGGCTGACAGTCCTGGTAATCGCCCTGTCCTTGAGAAAAGGTCAGGACTGTGAATGACCAAGTTTTTCGGACCCCTCCTGCTTGAGGTGCCCAAAAGCTCAGAACCGAAACCCAAGGCAGCTGAAATGACGTCTAATGTGCGCGTCTGCATGATAGAGTGGATAGCGACATGTGTGAAGACCTCTTCTATTGGCTTGGAGTAAGATATCTCCAGCTCATCAGACGTTAGGCCAAGAACACCATAGACATGGTCTCTAGCGTCTGTAGCACACTGATTACGACTGAACAAGAGTGTTCTAAACAGTCTCAACGTCCAATCAGAGTTCCTATATCTAGGAAATATTGCTCCAAACGCCGTTTTCGAAAGTCTCATCCTCAAATGATGTTTCCTCGTCGTGTTCCACAAGGAGATAAGCTGGGCACCATTAGTCTTCATGAGTATTACTTGAAGTGGATCACGTAACACTCTTGCAATGGCATAGGAGTCCACTATATTTGTAACCCACTGGCACAATACCTCCCACGGTACTTTCATATCCCCGCAACATATCAGGGCAAACTGCGCCAATATCACCTCTTGCACAATCCATACGCGCGTGAACCAGGGACTATTAAGCAGTCCTATAAGAGCTTGTGAGATCTCAACCTTCACTTCCGACGAGTCCTGCAGTTCTAGAATCTTCAAAGCATCGAACGAGTTTCGGTTCTGCCACCAAGCGAACAGAAACACGAACGCAAGGTGTGTTTTCTCAGTCGGAAACACGGGGAAGTGTGCGATCCAGACGTACGTCTCGGCCGCTTTACCGTACAGCGACCGCATGAGGAGGATTTGAGCCTCTTTCTCCTCTATGTCGCTCTGGTTGATGCATAGAGCGTCAACCCAGATGTGGAGGACTTGGTCTTCCCGTCTGAGCCACTGCAGCGCGTGCCATAGGTTCCAGGTTACTGCTATGCGATGGCCGTCGCAGATTACCTGCACGTGGTCCGCGAGATCGCTGTCTGGCATGTCGCCCCATACGTACGAGAGGGCGGTGAAACTTCGCTCGTCGGAAAGAAGACGGTGCTCTAGGGAGCAGTGAAGTGGTATGTCCTGCTTGTTGCTTGGGGAGAGTAATAGAACTCGGATCTCCTCCGATGAGGAGTCTAGTGGTTTGTAAGGATAGCTCATCTTTTACTGAAGGTAGTTACAGATACGGGATCGAATTTCGAATCCAGGTTGTTGTGAAAATAAAGGTACTGTACACTTGGCAAGGATGGAAATTGAGATCTGGATGTTGAAGCAAGCCTTTCACCAGCTTTGCCATAACTACTGAATGCGTTTCCTTATTCCCCAGACATATTTCGGTTTGCTATATTGTATTATGGATACTTTGTTGGAGATGTGTCGTTCGTTAAGTCGGAGTTCTAGGGGATTGAGCTAGTTAATTTTAGTTCTAGTCTTAGCTACGAAACAGGGGCGGAGTATGATCCTATTTTGACTCCATATCTAAAACATCTCGACTTATTGAGTTTCCATGCGTATGTTTAACGGTTCATGTCAATCAATATTCAAAACCTGAAACCCATAAAGTTGAACTGGAGAGGTTGAAATATATTAGTGTCCAATTTATAGGTCTGTTGCACTTGAACCGCTGTATCCACCTCTCAGTATGGGTAGATTGAAGAATGCTATCACACGGAAAGGATCACCACAGCTAATGTCCTTAATTGAGAAATTTTTATACTTCTTTTCACGCCCAAAACTCCTGCCATTGCCTTCAAAATATCATAGAAATCTGCTCGCTCGTTTTCCACCAATGAGCACACTCTCATCTGGGCTTGAGCAGTCCGTAGAGGAGCGCTCAGGATGAAATAATGTTGTCCAAATGTAGCCTTTGTACGCGTGTAGAAGTAGTAGCCCTCGTTGCGAAGCTCCTCGTGACATATTAGCCCTTGGACCTCATCAGGGACTTGTTCCGAGTGATGGCATCATTTGTGCGTTTACAGCACTGTGAACAAATCACCATAACCAGTAGTAACTCAGAACGTTTGCACGACTTTCGCCTTTGTTAAGTTCTCGTACCGGAAATCCAAACAAGGTCCTTATGTTCTACCGCGGAGGAAATAATAATCATATAAATCCACGCGGTGGTCAAGTGGTATGGGTCTCTAGCTTATACCATGTCCCCCAAGCGTCATGGTCCCCCCAACGCCATGGGTTCGATTCCTAGCCTTGCTAAAGGTCAGAATTGGGGGAGGGGTCTCAGGATAGTGCCCTGAGGGAAAATATGGAGGGGCGGGCCATATTAGAGGATACTTTTTTTCTCTTTTTTTTCCCCCTTTTTTCCTATATTGTCTAAAGGGGTAGTCAGTTCGGTGTTGTGGGGTGTGTGTAGTGAGTGTCTCAATAGAAGTGGGCAAACGCCTTATATTCGGTTGTTTTAGTTATGTTAACGGGTTCCCTTTTAGGAGGAATGAAATAGATCCGCCCGAGATTGTGGTAGAACGGATTTCATTTGTCAGGCAGACCAGAAGCAAATGATGGGTTTTTGGTCCTCATTAAAGAATATCCCGGGCCATAGAGGTAGGTAGCATCGAATCTAGAGTGAGTGATGAATATATCAAGTCAACGTATATCACTACATCCGATGTCTAGACTGTCTGTGACGGTAATCTCGGAACTCTAGTAAGAAAACAAATATATAATGTTCGTGGCCGTGGGAAGAAAAAGCTACGTGAGAATTAAGATGAGGTCATACAGAGCACGAAAGGAATTAGCACAATACTTTATCGAACAGAAGTCTTCAAGGAGGGATCCCAGCTGAGGTATTTTTCGCTGTTTCTGTTACCATTTCCTTGTTCCTTGTTCCTTTAGAGAACAAGTTCCTCTGGCATCATACCTAAGACATATTCGCTCGATTCAGTTCCCTCATCCCATATACCCCATCAAATAGCGCAACCCACCTCTGAACCCTCTCCGTTTTCGCGTCGTCTAGTGTAGGGAGGTTCGTCGTGTTTCTCTCCAATGGGAAGTTTAATCATTGATGCAAGACTCTATCTGCCTAGCTTGGAAGGAAGGTTTAGGACTCTGTGCTCAAATAAAGGGGCCGCGGAACCATAACTAGGATAGCCACCACGTCCTCGAAATGGTGTATCGTGCGGATTGAATTACCAAGACACTGGAGCGAAGGGCGGTTTCACTGTCAACATTAGTACCGGGGTGTCTTCCGTAATCTTTATGCTCCTATTAGGTTACGTTCAGTTAAGCCTAGATCACAACACTCTCTGGCCCTATAGAGTCTGTAAGAAAGATATATTCGGCGTCCATCAGCCACGACAACGGTAGTCATCATTCCCTGTTTCCACTAGATGGCGGCTACAAGCGGATTCATATGGAAGATAAGTGACGAATGAGTTTGCTGCCAACACCGCTGGCCAATGATGGAAGATGATTGAGCGGGGAGAAATTGAGTAGTATGACAGGGATGGGAAAGTGAAGGCTAGTTTTAGTAATAAAATGGGTAAAGTATAAGAGTCACAAAGCAGTCAAAATCAGCAACCCAGGTCAGGAGCATGTAGAAGTTAAGAAGATGTATTTTACTTCACTAATGCAAGAGTGAAGAACTCTTTGATCAAATGAGAGAGCTGAATCCTTGAAGTCAGTGAAAGAAGACCCAGGGTTCAATGAGAAAGATGACTTCTGTTCTCCACAGCCACTCCATGAAGAAAGCACTTTTCGTTGCAAAGATCACACCATCCAGCAACCTTTCCATCAAGAAAATCAACCTATCATAGGAGCCGTTGTAATTCGGAAATCCACACGGCATCAGAGCATGTTGCAAGCCCACTGACCAGCCCAAGGAAATCCACCATTGGGTTTGCCAGCATTGTCCGGGTTGGCACAGTAAGCGCATCCGATACGGCTGAGGCCCGGATTCTGCAAGGTGTCAGCATGGCCAGTAATACCACGAAGATCAATGTGGTAAATGTCTTGAACAACTGTGGTGCACCAGTTGACATTTTGACGTTCCTCATCACGAGTCAGCTGAATAGCCTCCCTCTCACACAGCCAGATGACGTAGGTAGCTTCGAAGGGGCTACCACCGTAGAGCCAGACGGGCGAAAAGTCGGAGCCGGGGGTGATAACTTCATTGACATTGTTAATACCGGCCATGTGGTGAGATTGACCTTTGGCGCCACAGCGGTTGTAATCGACAGTCGATCGGGCCGTGCTAACAAGCCAGTCGTCCCATCTCATGTCGGGCTTGCCGAAACGCCTACGCCAGCGGTTGATGACATCGATAATGCAGATACCTGAGGTGTTAGGGCAGGCGGCTTGGACCGAGCGAATGGCAGGTTCGGTGACGTTGACAGGATCGGGTGGGCTGTAGAAGCTGGGAGCCAAAGTTTGCGCTTGGGGAAGACCGTTGATCGCAGGGAGGATCAGCATGAAGGCAAGTTGAGTGATGAGAAGCATTTTGATCTGATTGACTTAGTGGAGTATACAGTTATGGGTGGAAAGATTTACTAACTGATGGGCAGATTCTGTGATAGTTATTGAGAGAAGTTGAATGAGATGATTTAAACTTTTCAACTGGTCGAAAGAATGTTGGTGAAGGAAGGATAGAGAGACAGAGAAAGTAGAGATATATATACACCTCTTACCTCGATGAGTCTTTCACATCAAACAACATCATGGGCCGATTTTCTCAATCGTTTGTGGTAATCACTGGGAACACAACCGGCTCAGATATTAAAGGGGCTTGTCGAAAGATAAATTGAGTAGAAAT
This sequence comes from Patellaria atrata CBS 101060, assembly GCA_010093705.1. NCBI lineage: Eukaryota > Fungi > Ascomycota > Dothideomycetes > Patellariales > Patellariaceae > Patellaria > Patellaria atrata. Next base: position 250,576 of record MU006091.1, read on the forward strand.
ATTACAAAGTGGTATCTGTATAGATACAGAAAGAATTCAAAGTAAAGTGACTGATGATCCTCTTACAATGGCAATACCAACCGTTCCGTTTGGAATGCTCTGCATCCTCACCATAATACTACTAGCTATTGAATACATGTTGCAGAGAGTGTTAGAGCGGACTCCTGAATGGCTTTTGTAGTGGCTTCTCGAGTGTGTTCTATTGATCCATAAGATCTTAAGCGACTGGGCAGTAAGCGATCCTATGTACTTGTTCACTACATGTAACAAAGGAGCAACCATACAGTACTGAGGAACATTAACCGTGAAGGAAAGAGATAAGGTTCAAATTTCCATAGACTCTTCAAGAGCAAGTGCTATCATTCTTTCAATTTGGCCTGAACAGTATGCTCGGAACGTTTCCAAGCGCTCCGAAGGGTCCAGTATACCCCAAGAGAATTGAATCCAACCGCCAACTGGACCAGTAATCATTTGGGCGACGAGGGATTTTGCATACACAATTTGGTCGACAAGATCGCTTGAAAGTTCCTCGTCCGTACCTCGACAGACATTTTCCGCTTCTTCCAAAGATAGGAACGCATCTGCAGGTTGACCTCTCTGGTGAATGCTAACAAGTCCGTCGAAGTACCACATCTTCGCTAGATTCTTGCGAGTGAGGATATCACGTACGGTGGCGCTGAAAGCGCTACCAGCGACATTCATCAGTCCGTCGCTGTTAATCCGAAGGTGATGCCTGACTTTATAGAGGATGATGTTGTACCGGGCAGCTATCCGAATGGGGAAGGCGGCGTTACCGATCTGGGTCCCGGGAGGATTGTGCAGGTCGTCCCAGTGGCCGTTTGACCAGGTGTTGATCTCCACCGAAGTTATGCATACGTATAATAAACATGCCCTCGTATCTTGACCTTTGCTATCGAGTTCGTTGCCAAGGGCGAGCAGAGTCCGGAGAAGCGAGACGTAGTCCCAGTCCTCGTCTGGGTCGGTAACCTCCCGAACCGATGGTAAGGATAAGGATCCTGCAACATCCTCCACGTTTACGGCACCTCTCATGCTGGCCGAGAGTTCTTTTACGAGTGACAAATCGAATGCACCACGAAACATAAATGTTTGGTGTGGATTGCATATTTCAGTAAATGGATTGAACACCCCTCGCTGCTTTGCAATCTTTGGCACACCGTGTATAGTTCTTCTAATGAGAAAGTCGAAACTGAAGCCACTGGGTCTTCGACAGTATCTTCTATCTAAGTAACGGAGCCAGAGTATAAATTGCGGCATATCTTTCGCAAAAAAGACAAACTGGGACTTTGGTAGAAGTCTTGGATCCTCCAAATATTCCGGAGTGCGTATCTGGATCTCAAACTGATGGTATTCAATGCTCGTTGGCGCATGAACTTCCCAGCATGGAATGTCGAAGGCCCTAAACCGTCCATCGAGGGACTTACCGCAGACAGTAACGAATACGGGAGTCAAAGTCCCATACAAATAGGATGTCGAGATTCTGTGCCATCGTTGACTTACTCGGAGGATAGCGGGATACATCCGTTGCCTTTGGTGGTATTCATTCCCCGAATAGAGCAACTCAGCCGGCAGTAGATATGTAACAATCTCTCGCCGGAGCTCAATTGGAAGAGTATCGATAAGCGAGGTGGATTCGTCCGGGTCGGTGGGTCTAGTTGACGGAGGTTGAGGAGAGGCCATCTCGAAACGGAGCTCTGAGCGTAGAATTGAAAGAATATATTCTATCCATCGGATCACAGCTGTCTAAACTTGAAGAAACAATTGGATAAAAATCCTGAATGATTTTGAGAAGTGAAATTCTGACTAGTTGTGAATTGTTCATCGCGCTTAACAGACCGCAAGAGAGACACATTATAGCTAGTTAAACGTTGAAAAAATTGGACAGCCTCCATATACACAGCACGATATAGAAAACATCAATATGAACCAGACTTACGGTTAGAGTTGTTCGGAGATTACTATCCTCATTTGTTAGCTGGTTTACTTCTCCTCCACGCTAGCGGAGGTGGCCGCCAACGCGAAATAATCAGAGCCCAAAGTCAACGTAGTACAAAATGACCTCTCAGCCCTACCAAAGAATATTCAACGTAGAACAACATCTGTATTGTCTTACCGGGATTTGGAATTGGCTCCCGTTACAGTAAGAAGCCTAAGTACCTTACTCAGCTAGAGGACGGACCAATTTATGCGGGCTGTCATACACCCCTTTCTGTCGCCACTATTTGACATGAAGGATGAGACTATATGTATATCGGATGCATCTCTGAAGTTAGATAATGACTGATGCAATGTGAATACGCGTATCTTATAACAAAGTCTCGGCAATTGTGTACTCCTTTTTCAAGAACTACTGCCAAGAGCGTCATCATTGGTAATGAACGGCGATATGGCGTAAATAGGGAACGACTTACCATAGACCATGTATACAGTTGTGATACTCAAGTAGGAATAGAGCGAACGCCTCGCATGCGGGAGTGACAGTCCGGCCTACCACACTATCGAATAGAAGACTACCAACAAGGTGCTCTCGGTCCCGATCCGATCCCTAAATCTCCTCTTCGCCTCTTCCGGGATTTCCTAATACGGCCCCCAATTCGCATTTATATACGCCTCCTCTCTCCATGGACAAGCCAGGAAGACGACATAAGTTGGTTACGCGTGCCACTTAAATCCTTGCTAAGTGTGGTTTAAACCCCTTTTGCCCCTTTCTGATGCTGGCGAAGATGTGGAATAGTAGGATAAGAGTCACTGATATCCTCCAGGCTCGGAAGTCATTCCGTGTTCTCTGCATACTCGTCGGCGTTGCCACGCCCCAAAGGAAACTCTAATCCTACATTCGAGTGGGGGCCTGCGTGGAAGCTACTTCTATGACATCGTGCCTGGAAAATTTTCTTTCCTTTTGGCCGGTGGTTGTCCTTGATAGGGGAAGGGCGGCCGGTTGCTTACCCCTTTGTCGCCTGCGTGGCATTCCTGAGTTGCACTTATTAGATTTGGTATCAAAAAGTCGAAACAGTTGGAATCACGAAGATTCAACAGGGTTAATCAATTTGATACTATTGGTAATATACGTCATCCCTTGTCGCCGATGGCGCTCCTAGGCTTCGTATGTATTCTCGACATCTACTGTACTGGTGGGATTTTTAGTTTCAAGTATTACGACATCTTGAAAGTATATGAACAACCTAGATTGATTGCACATATACGAGTTCGCAGTATCCTTTCGTGTTTCCCCTGCAGTAGAATCGGGGATAGCTTGAAGAGGGAGCGTACAGTAGGCCAGGAATTTAAGGTTATGGGAAGGGATAATTGCAGAGCAGACTTTTCACGGTAGCCCGCATAGAAAGAAATTATAGAATTCCGGGGAACAAAACGCTTTTCGTCTCCTGCTTGTATTTGATCCAGTCGGCTCCATACCGTTGGGTGCAGTACTCATCCATAACCGGAATGGCCCTCTTAGCGAAATCAAACGTCAACCATGTACAAGCAAGAAGTCCAAGTGCCCAGTTCCCTGCTGCTAGTGCGTATCCGGCCCTCCACAAGGCATAACTTCCATAATTGATGTGTCTCGCCAGACTGAATAGGCCACCGGTATATACATTTCCCTTGTTCTTCGGATCTGCCTTGAAGTTCCGGCGCTGGACTTCCGATATCGTCTCAGTCAGGATTCCGGTAGCATATAGTGTTGTTCCAATAATGAGAGGTGCTTGGGGGAAGATAGAATTGCTCGAAAGCGATCCCGATGTAGCAGTACATGTAAACAACAGGTCACAGAGACTGTTGAACACTGTGTTATAAACTGCCACTGGTATAGCCGCTGAAGGCTTGAATTCTTCCTGTGAGACAAAGATCAGCCAATAACATTGTTTGACAGCGCTTCCGATAGCCATGCCGAGAAGAATCGCTCGATATGGAGAGAGCCCTAACGAATCAAGAAATGTGCCAGTATTCGTGGGAAGACCAGGAGGAAGTGTTTTGAGGCCGAGCCTAAGAATAAGAGAGGAGCCAATCCCCCGTGCTAGAATTCCGTATTGAAGAAACGGGTCGAGAGAGCGTAGACCAACAAAGGCCAAAGTTCCAAGAGGAGAGGGCTTCTTGATACCTCGCGAGATGAGGTCGTACGATTCCATAGACCGTTTCGTTTGAGGGATCTGCGAGTCTGGAGACGCCATTGTGATAGAACTTGTACAACAAAGTGTGAGCTCTGTATGAGTTGTTCGATTACTCGTATGGTTCGAAGTTCTGTTAACTGTCGGTGAGGGTTGAGGATCTCGTCAAGTCGATGATGTCGTCCATGATCTTGGATTGATCGGCAACGGCACAATTGAGAGTCCGTGGTGCCGACTCTCGGCGAATAACTTTCCCAGAACCTCAACAGTAGAATTGGATTATTGCAGTTGCAGTTCGACCAATCCACCAGGTCAGCTGAACAAAAGGTTACAAAACCATCTCAGTGACAGTAACCGTTGACGTTCGAGGAAGATGCTCTCCTGCTCTGCGAAGTATTGCAGGGTGGCGGTGGACTGGTGGATTCACTTAGGCGCCTCAGAAGGCTGCTGGTAAGAGGACAGCCTACCCAATAAAGATGAAAAGTTTTCACCAGTTGCTTTATAACATGTCTCTGAAGGATTATTCTTTTGCTAATGTGCCTTCTATGGGACCATCCACTGGTACGGACTACCGTCCCCAATATGACCGTAACCTAGCGATGCTCTCGTCCTCTACGAGGTAATGGTGCTCTATGGAGATCGAGGAAGGTATATCTAGGATCAAGAGTGGAATACCTTTTAGGTTTCAAAATATCAGAAGTTTCATCTACTATGATAAGTCAGGAAACTGAATGAATCAAGAATAAAACTTACCTTACGCGTCAGACGCAATTGGACTTAGAACAAGTGCTAGCTCCACGCCACATCTGTGAAGCCATCCTGATTCCTGGAACTTGTTCCCACATCGAAACTGTACAGTTGTATATCCTTGCGCCACTGATGTTTCCTGTTCCATTTCCAGGGAAAAGTTGTCTCTAGAAATTTCGGTCATACTCGCAAAATAGCAATGTTAGTTGAGTCGCTTCACACATTTCTTCTACTACAAGTAGGCATCCGTTGCCTTAACAAAATGCTATGGATATCATGGCCTTCACAAATGCATTTCCAACCCTTGTCCAATCGTATTGTACGTTTTCCAGACAAGCAGCTACCTTAGAGGTACGGTTCCCTTCGAAAGTCCTATCCGATCCCCTATCATACTTCGAAGCTCTTCATAGCTTGAACTTCATTGTATATGCAAGGCCGTACAGTAGTATCGTATTTTAAGTTATCGAAAGATCTCCGTTCTCTGTACTATTTGACCACCAATACACCGTTTGAACCGCTTGTTAGTCCCAAACTGGAAGCAGATACGTTCCTTGAGTTCAACAGTGTAGTGTACTACGGTTCAGGGTGATCTTCCGGGGAAGCGATGACGTTGCTCGGATGCGTACGGCCCGAACGTAGCCTTCCTTTACAAGATCACGTCGCTGTTGATGATGACGATATTGCCTATTCAAGTGATGATCTTGAATCAGCCAAAGGCGGTAGGGAAGAGCTCAACTCTATAAATGGACATTCAAAACTTCCGAAAATGCAACACGTTAAACGATTGGGTCATCAAACTAAGGCTAAGGCAAAGAAGGCTCTCCGGCTTCGTGAGACTCAGGCGAACATCGAAGAGGATGACGCCAGCATCAGTAAGGCTCTCGAACAGAACCCTGCATTTGCACCGGAGAAGGCTTTAGCAGGACATCAACAGAATCTCTCTGGTAAAGTCAAGAGCACGCTAGGAAAAGTACAGGACGTTGGGTTCGCAATCATCAACCCAAAAGAAACCGTGAAACATAAAGCTACCATAAAATTAGCTACAGGAGAACAACCATTTCTTCCCCAACGAGCTGATGAGAGTCTTCTCGATGCTCATGCGGCGCTGTATGATGCTCAATCTAGACCATCAACAATAGAAGAGGACTCCGAAGACGGAGAAGACATAATCAAATGGCAGGAGAGGATTAATGATCTTGAGGAACACCGTTCGAGTATGAAAGTGGCATGGACAACGAGCCGGTTTGTGCATAGAGTTCGTGTGCATCGGCAGGTTCCAATTGAGTATCCAACTCGTGAGGAGCTGGAGGAGTACGATGAGCACGGTAACTACGTACGGTTTCAGTGGGAAAAGTGGTTTGCGAGACTGCTTCTCCGTCTTGCGGGAGACCCTGCAACTCGAGCCATTGACAACTCTGACTTCGGAACATTTGACCGGGATCTTTTCGCACAGCATATCGAACGTATCATCACAGCATCCGGACCGTTGCAGGAATGGTTCATTAACCTTCGAAAGATCTATCGATGGGAAGATCCTAAGCTCTCGGCTACATGGTTCATAGTGTTCCTCTTACTTTGGTATTTGGACTGTGTTATCACTTTTGGGGTACGTATTTGAATCAAAATCTAACATCGTACGCTCCATACGCTGACCTTTCCTGAAGCACGTCTGGGTCGTATTCGTAACGGTTAAGAACCGATATCGAAAAGGTTCACTTGAAGCGCTGCGCGAATCCTATGAACGTACCGTGGACCGCGGAACTAAGGCGTACAAGTTTAGTGAATTGATCAGTAAACATGGGCAAGGTGATTGGCTTGATCCATTGGTCGAACAAATCGGGCCATCTATTGAACTTCAGGTATGATCTAACTTCCCTCTCCAACCCTCATTAATCACCAATGCTAATAATATGTGTAGGCTAGGGATGTTGCCGATTTTATGGAAATCTTAAAAAAGTAACCATCTCCTGTCTACACTATCCCTCTTTATCATGCTAACCTCGTTACAGCTTTTATGACTGGAAGGATGTCAACAAGAGTGCTTGTTCTATATTCTACATTTGTTCGTCTATACTGCTCGGTCTACTGACTACTACACAATATTGCATGAGGATATTCACATTTGGCTGCATCATATGGTTCTTCCTAGGACGCCCTGTCGCCAGTCATCACCCTAAGTATCGACACCTAGTCAGTCCGATTAATTATGTATTTTGGGACATTCCTTCGAACGCTGAGTGGTCCTTCCGATATCTTTGTGACCGAGCGCAGAGAATGCGTCAAACTATGATTAAGCAGAAATTCGAGCAGAAGTTGGCTCGAAACGTTAGCAGCACCACTCATCCGCCGGTAAACGCGAAAACGATTGAAAATACCGTGTTCCCAAACCGAGACGCTTTCGGAGATATTGACCTTTTCTCCTTCCGATCCCACTATCACGGACATGTGGGACATTTCATTATCTCGACCTTAGGCTTCTGCTTCGTCCACAGCATAGCCCATAAACAACTTTGGCACCGTAAGTTTGTAGAACTAGACGAGATAAGGAAGATCAAGACGTCCAGTTCCAGGCATCTAGGTATCGACAAAGACCACTTTCTAGAATTTAGTTTTACGGACGGGAGTACGAAAACAATCGAAGTACCAAAGAAAAGGGATGAAGTGTTTAATACGGTCATAGGGTTTTCGGGGCTGCAGTGGAAGCAGCTGCAACCAAAGCCTGGAAGGTATAGGCATGATGAAGGGGGGTTTGAGGTGGGTAGTGAATAGTAAAAAAAAAATTACCTAAAGAAGTACCTTAAATTATCTTTGTTGTGACAGATTCATCGAATTCGTGACAATATACGAGCGCACAGCTCCTTCACACATTCGGCTCGCTAGCTTATACCCTGAAGGGTGCCTGCCCCTTTTGCAGATCATAACGCTCGCTCCTCTGTCTGTACTGCGCCTCCTTGCCGTACTTGTTTCTCCCTATCGTACGGACCTTCTCTACTGTACAGTCCCCCTTCACATAAATTAACCCCTTACCACGTTATCCCTGCTGGACTACTATCCTTATTTACTATACTGTACATTCTTATAGTACTCACATGTTTGCCTTGATATTTGCCCCTGAAGGGAGTTTCAACCACAAATCAGCCAGGCTCTACAAATGGACCGGACTGTACAAGTCGACAATCTGTTCGGATTAACGAGATTGCAAAACCAATGGACTGTACTAAACCAGCGGACAGGGGCAAATGAGGGGTTTATAAGAAAGGAATCGTCCGTATGTTAGGATTGGAGGTATGGAGTGCTCTGACATCTCATATGACGAAAGGAGTAGCAGCAAGGGGAATGATATAATCAAAGGAGAAAAGACGAAGGTATATGATTTGAAATAGAATACTATCTTGATAAGAATAGGTTGAAAGACATTCAGTTGGCGTCTTATAAATTCTATTTAGAAAACTTTTTAGAACCGGGTATCTGATATCCACATGATGAATCGGCTTGAAGTTCTCTCGAACCCCCTGTCCTCCCCTCGATAGGCAAAAATAACCTTGATGGCTCCGAATATGACCTCATATGCTGCAATCACTTACACATGATCAACGTAGATTCCGCGTATGCGACCTAAGGACCAAAGAGAGATTCAGATCTTCTTAGATGGTGAGATAGATGAATATGACCATTTGAATCCCCTAAGCTTTACGCTTTTTCGAGGGAGGACCGTCTCGTTCGCTTCTTCCCTTCTTCAGCTCTTCGCCCAGCTTCTGGAGGTTAACTCTCGCATCTTCCTCGTCTTCGCTCTCCTCATCGATCTCTTCTATTTCCATATCTGAGTCATCGAACTCCAGATGCTCTGCTTCTTGTGCTGAAGCTACGAGAAAAAGGTTAGTCATAAGACTTGTTCGTGATCTAGGAAATGTTCAATCAACGTACTGAAATATCTAATGGCACTTGGCCATAGGTCCTCTGCAATGACAGTAGCCAATTCTTCACCACTCGGGTGGACCTCCAATCCTTGATCGTAATTTTCAATTTTATCTGCAGGATCCTCTGCCTTTTCACCTTTTGCCCTCTTCGCTCTCCGCTCTGCTTCCGCAGCGTTTGCCTCCGCAGACTCTTCCGCGGTGATGTACTTCCTTGAAGAAACGAAGCTGAACAACGTAAAGAAGCTCACAGATTCTGCGTTGCATTCTTCCAACAGATCAGAAAGTTTCTCCGCTTCTTTACTATCCTTCGCCGCATCGCCCTTTTGCTTCCGCACTTCCCAATACGCGACAGCGGCATCTGTGATCCCGTTTGTCAGGTCTCCGCCGTCCTTCCAGTTTATCTTTACTGGTTCGCTAATCAGACCAGTCCAATTCTCTTCCGCGCGCCTGAACCAAAACTTCTTCTCCAGTACCCTGTCTTCAAAATGCTCGTTTGGCTCGAACTCGAACGTCATGGCGAAGCTGCGGGGTGAGCCATTGGGGTCATCTATCTCGAAGCGATCTATGGAGATGCTTTTGAGAGCGTTTGCGAAGAGATTGGAGTCGGAAGGCTGAATGAACTGGTCGATTTCTTGGGGCGCCATCTCGAGGACGGAGCTCCAGAAATGGGGTATTTGGGACACCAGAGCTTGTCGCTTTTCATAAAGAGGTTTCGAGAGCTTGTATTGCTGTTTGACTGTTCGTATAGAAAGTTAGATATCATACTAAATTGAATGCGCCTGTAATTGCGCCTTACGAAGTTGAACGTCAACATCGTCGAAATCTTTCTCGAGCTCCGCAAGCTCTTCGTACGTGACCTTGCTTTCGTTCTCTGTGCCCGTCATGCTGAAACCCCAGTAACTGAATTGGTTAGAAGGTCAGAGCAATAGAATTGATCTGGAAAGTTATGGGACGAGATAATATCACGGCGTTGCTTCTGAACGAGAAATATTTCATTCGAATAAGTTTGTACCTCAAGTTTCCGTGGGGAGCTAAGGCAGTACGGTGATCTATTCATACATATAAAACTACTATCCCCGCCTTATTGCCGTGTTTGCTCTTCGTCAAGGCTCAGGAAGCTCCGACGTTCATCTGTAAACCAAACAAAAATAAAAATTATCTAAACTATCCCCAGCATGCATACAACATAGCGCATATCGATGGAGGAATGCTAGTCCTGACAAATAAAGCGACATAACTAACCCACCTCAGTATCCTAAGTGCAGAATCCTGATCATCACTCAATATGGGCGGTAAAGCCTTCATAACCCCTAGCCGGTCAGATGGAGCACTTGATGTCCCTCGTATGCCGCCAAACGTCTACCTCGAAGTACGAGACAAGTTTATAGCTATATGTGAAGATTACTTCGCCAGGGTACTGACACCCCCTGAAGCTCCAGGTAAGGACGATTATGGCGATATCGATATTCTTGTAGCGGAGCCCAAAGACCAGTTCAATCCAAGTAGTTTTGCACAGCACGTTGGCGCCGAAAGGTTCGTTGAGAATGGCCCTACCTCCAGCTATGCCATCCCCTACCCAGGAGAGCAAAACAAGTACATCCAGCTAGATATCCGTATGTGCGATCCAGCGGATCTAGAGTGGGAGACCTTTATGGGATCATATGGAGATCTAATGCAAATTCTGGGACAACTGCAAAGGGACTTAGGGCTCACGGCTACAAACAATGGACTGTATCTCAGGGCTGCGAATCCTCCTGATATTCCGAAGAAAGAGGGAATGATATTCCTTACTGCCGAGCCGAAGCGGTACATGAGGTTTTTGGAATTAGATCCAGACAAGTACGACCAAGGGTTCGCTACGGACGAAGAGATTTTTAGCTGGTGTACTAACTCTCGATTCTTCTCTAGCGGGAACCGTGGGCAATTGAGGGACAATACAAATGATAGGAGGCGGAAGAAGACGCGGAAGATGTTTGCAAAATTCCACGAGTACTGTTTCCTGAACGATCCCAATCTTAATTCTGTATCGAAGCCATGGTGTAGGCAAGAAGTCGCGGAGGAGGCTGTAAGATTCTTCGGTGTGGAGAAACAGTACCTTGAGATTCTATCTATAGTGAATGAAGTGCGCAAGGAGAGACACCTATTTGAGAAGATCGCTATAAGTCTCCCGATCGAGCCGATAGATCAGCATTCGCGCCCTAAGAGTAGCGAAAAGGTGTTGTCAACAGAGGAACAAGTAGAAGTAGATGATTACATCAGGAAGAAGGAACAAGAAAGGAAATCCTCCGTCATTAGGTCACTCCGACGTTGGATAGTGTGGAGAGACAGTAGACCCGCGCTTAGAGACGAACCCATCAATGCTTCACATCAATCTTCATGGTCAAGGGAACTGGAAGTCTCGAAGTTCGACGAAGGAGAATTCATAGCGTGGATATGTGAGAACTGGCAAAAGGCCATATCCCTAGACCACGAGCATGTAAAGAAGAAGAAAACGGACGCAATGGAGAAGAAGCGTAGGTTAGAAGAAGAAGGAGCATCGCATGGACAAGACATCCCAGGAAACGTAGATGAGTATTAGCACCAATGCCGTATCACGTCAGAGAACCACTATTAGGTAGTGCTACCCTAAGGCATGAACTGGATATCTGGCGATTTGACGATATTATTCCCTTATATTCCTCTTGCGAGTCTCAAGCTTCTTTGGGGGTGTAGGCGTGTGTCAGCAATCACGTAAGAGGACGGAAGCCTAACGACAAACACTAAGGTACACTCTGTATAGATCTTCGGGCTCTTGGTAATATAACACCAATCATCATGTCCTCATGTGGAGGTCTATAGCGTACAGCCTTACCGATACCCGACCCTTTCTACGTAGCAGTGACTCTCATCTCGTACGCCGATTCCTTCGTGATATGCGCTCAAGAATACTATTGAAGGGAATTTCCTAAACTAAGCTACTCCAAATCTGTAGTGTCTTACTAGCGACTGAACATCTACTTGCATAGCGACCCTTTACCTTTCGTCCCTTTAACCCTAGGCAAAGTCACCCCAAACAGACCTAACATTCGGCAAATAGTAAGGGTGGATTAGGATAAATTGGCAATTCTCTGATATTTGTACGTGATACTGATTGTGGATATGTTCTATGGGCCCTCAGTGTACAGAGAACACAGAGATTTCTTCCTTTCCTCCCCAATGGCTGTGGACTGATCCGTTACTGTACACTTATTGTTGATCCGATGGCGTACTCTTCATGCTAGCTCCGGTAGCATTCCCCATGGTTGTACAGCTCAAATCGGAGTCCTTTTCGTTACACAAGTATAGGTAGACTTGGAATGCTGTATCGGGAAAGGGGTACATTTTAAAGATTGGAATTTTATCTTGCTCGATCCATCACACTAAGCGTATTGTTAGTGTTCATATTATACAGAAGACCAAAATACGTTTTGGATATGCAGATAATGGTACCCTTAAGAACCAAGTGCCGCCCAGCAATTATTCCTCATAACTCCGCGCTCAATGCAAGCCGAAATTCCAGAGCACACCCTACACTAGTCCCCGAACTTCTCATCCAGAATAAACCTAATTAGACCCGTCTTGCCCAATTCCACCAATCTTCCTCCTATTGTCTCTCCCACCTTATCCACGATCCTCTCCCGCAAATCATCACCTTCGTCAATATCCATCACGTCCCTATTGGCGATATACACCCCCAGCGTCTGCAGCGCTTTCACTATAGCGCCAGCAACAATATCAACTTCGAGCCTCTCACCACGTTCCACCGCTTCCGTGAGTACGCTATCGAATAGCTTGAGGTTCGGCAGGACCAGCTGCCGAACGCCATCTGGACCTGAGAGCGCGGTGAGTCCGATGATCGCACCATAGTACACACCGAGCGGTTTGAGTGGATCGAGGAATAGTTTGAGATACGTGCGCGCGAGCCGCGGACGAAGGTTTACGGAGGTGCCAGAATACTTCTTCAGAATGTGAGTGAGGAGGGAGGCCGCATGGTTGCGGAGCTCGAAGTGAGCTGGTATGACGGCATGCGCGCCATTCCCGTTGCCATTTATTTCGGCCTGGCTTGGTTGGTTGGGTGGGCCTAGGCGCTTCCCGACGAGGCAGGTCAGGATGGCGGGGATGAGGTTCGCAATGTAGGGGTCCATGAAGAGGGCGGGGTTCTCAAGGAGAGCGGAGGCCAGATGAAGCGCTTGGTTGAGGGTAAAGAGGTCTTTGAGGCCGTGAGTTACTTTTTCGTTTACGAAGTGGACAAAGTAGGGGATCAGTTGATGGAGTCCTGGATCCGTTCGGAGAGATGCGAGTGCCGCCAAACGGTATTCGTCATTATGTTCATCGGCCATTGCGGCTACGATGCGGTCGAAATAGAGTTGTAGTTCCTTGGAAAGGACGTGTTTAACTAGGGGTTTGGCGGTAGTGGATGATGCGGCGAGGTTGGTGGGAGTTGCTTTGGCGGTATTCGACGGAGCGGAAGAGAGGGTAGGATTCTGTGGGATAGAAGGTTGGGTACCTTCAACAGCTAGCCAGTGAGCTGAAATAGATAGTGTCAGTATTTTGTGTTTTCACTGTCGACCCACTGGCCGAACAAGCCGAATGTTCACAATTGTCTTGAGAAACGTACCAGTGAACGTAATTTCCCTAGGAACCTTGGGAAGCGGCGCATTGATAAGTTTCTCAAAGTCCACTTCCTCATCCTCAACATAAAAGAGAGGCTGTCCTGGACCTATTGAAGCTTCCCCAAACCTCAAGGGTCTAGTGCTTTCATACCCGTAAAGCGGCTCCACACTCAATACCCTCAGCGCATGTGTGATATCGCTTGTGTTCAACGTCGTGCGCTTGGAGTGTCGCATGAATTTCAACGCTTCCTCAAGTACTTGCTGTATCCGGAATTCGACATCTCGAGCAAGGTTCTCAGTTACATCTTTGGAAAGAGAGGCAATTCCCACGGATTCCGCTACATCACGGATGTTATCAGGATTCCACACTGACATCGTTATTTATTCAGCGGTTCCAGCCGTAGAGAAGAGGGTTTCAAATTTTCAGGAGGAGATCGCAAGTAAGGTGGAAGGGAAACTATTGAGGATAACGCATTCCTGGATTAAAAGCATCAAAGTCAATATTAAGATCTGATCTTGAACCGCCTGGTCGCCGGTTAAAAGTAAATATTAGCTTTGACAGACTCTATTGACGCAAACAATAGAAAAGACCATTAGGCATGTGATCGTGAATCGAGCGCCAAATCTTTTGAGGTGAAGCTAATGAGAGAGCTCGGCTTGGAAACCTGAAGCTATCGCGTCAGGGTGCCAGTGCGTCCTCTGGCTCACATCCGCCCCGCCCCGCCCCGCCCCGCCACACCACCGTTCCCATCCCGAATACATAGACCGCCAAAATCCCAAATTGGAACAACCCCACTTCCGTTAAACCCCACCATCTGCACGGCCAACACTAAACAATTTTTCGAATGTCCTCAGAACAACTACTAGACTCCGAACCTGCTATTCTCAAATTCGTTGGGCCTAAAGATCGCGCTAGAATAAAACATAATATCGAACTTCACAAGCAGAAACAGAACGAAATGACTACTGAACAGACGTAAGTTGAATTGTATCATAGCGGGACCATAATGTTTGCTGACAGGTGAATTAGCTTCATTGCTGTCAAGCCTGATGGCGTTCAGGTAATGCTACAGCGAAATTGACGTTACTATGAGAGAAATGACAACTAATGTTGACCCCAGCGTGGATTGATTGGCCCCATCATTTCTCGTTTCGAGAACCGTGGGTATGTTTGCTCTCCCGTTCAATATGTTCTGTATCAGGTAGACTGTGAGACTGACACTTCTCCAGCTTCAAGCTCGTGGCCATCAAGCTTATGACTGCATCCAAGGAGCACCTTGAGAAGCACTATGAGGATCTCTCCTCCAAGCCCTTCTTCCCTGGTCTCGTAACCTGTACGTACTGCATCCCTCGTACTTCTCTAAGACACCTTAGAGAGTCAAGAATAGCCTGGAATTACGATTTTTTGACAGCACTAACAAATAATTAGATATGGCATCCGGCCCAGTCTGCGCCATGGTGTGGGAAGGTCGTGATGTCGTGAAGACTGGCCGTGCCATCCTCGGTGCCACAAACCCTCTTCAATCCGCCCCCGGGACCATCCGGGGCGACTTTGCCATTGTACGTTCTTCGTTATTCCCCTTATATGTATACATGTAGATACTGA
The DNA here is from genome assembly GCA_010093705.1 of Patellaria atrata CBS 101060. Taxonomy (NCBI): domain Eukaryota; kingdom Fungi; phylum Ascomycota; class Dothideomycetes; order Patellariales; family Patellariaceae; genus Patellaria; species Patellaria atrata. Next base: position 265,601 of record MU006091.1, read on the forward strand.
TATGGCATGAACAGGACGTTGGCCGCAATGTCTGCCACGGCTCTGATGCTGTAGACAGTGCCAAGAAGGAAATTGCTCTCTGGTTCAAGGAGGAGGAGCTTCAGAAGTGGAAGCCCGCCCAGTTTGACTGGGTCTACGAGAAGGCATAATGCTGGAAAAAAGACGATTTATATCAGAAAATAAAACATCTTAAGATGTTGGAATGAATAAACTTAGAATAGGTGAATATCCAGATCGTCAGACAACGACTGTCATGCAAAGCCCACCTGAAATGCTCCGTCCTAAGATGCTCTATAATTTAGTTGATCCATATAACTTTTTTCACACACCTTGAATACCATTTGTCTCATTATCAGCCTGCACCGACTCCTTATCACCCTCAGCATCGGCCTCATCCTCCTGTAATCCCAACCCAGCCCACCAATTCCTCAACTTGGATACTGTATCTCTCTCCTCATCACCAAACTCTACCGGGGGACCTTTGATCTCTTCGCGCCCACCATCAAACTCGCGGGCGAACATCGGATTCCCACCTCCATGGCCCAAATTACTAAACCTCCACACCACCCATGCACTACTCTCACCGCTAACTAAGATAGTATTGCCGCCCTTTGTTGTTCGGACCTTGAAAGCGCGAAGCAAGACCACATCGCCTCTTTCTGCGAAAGGAAGCGCAGCCTTCCACGGCCGGAAAACCCGAATGCTCACACGCTTGGGAAAGAAACCCGGGCTGGAGATGCTAAGCGTCGTACTCCAATCCCTCGGTCCCTTTTCCGCGCGCTTTGGTTCTTTTGATGCGCGAATCACGAGCGCCAGGACATCAACGGGATGCTGGGAAGCGTTGAGATAGATTGGGAGAGTCAATAGAGAGTGGTAGAAGGAGTGTTCGGTCCGAATACCTTTGAGTAAGTTGATATCTTGAGTGTTGAGGGACTCAGTAGAGGTTGAAGGGGTAATCTGTGGTGTTTCTTCTTTAGGGGATTCCAAGTCTGAATCTACGGATGACGGGCTCGCATGTTCGCTCTCCTCTTCTGAGCTAGCTGCTAGAACAGGGGCACTGGAGCGACGTGGCTGGAACCAGGTGCTTAAGACGTCTGGAATAGCGCTGGAACGAGAATTGGGCTGTTTGCGCTTGAAATAGGAATGCTCTTTTTCGAAATCGAGAACGACGGGCCTCCTAAGATTCGATGTCGCCTCCACTTCTCTCGTCTCCGTCTTAATCGAATTGGCTGTGGTCTCAACGAGAGATTCTTCTTGCGTCAAGCCTGTAGATTCCCGCTGCGTTAGCTGAGGTGTAGGAGGCATGGCATCTTGCTGATGTAGTGTAGGTGAAAGGGAATCATCCGCTTGTTGTTGGCTGGGATCCGGAGTTATCGGCAGGTTATTTGTTAGAAGTGATAGTTGATAGCTGGGTTCCACTTGGCGAATTAACGGTTGCGAGATGAATTCCGGGGGCGAAGAACGGGGTTCAGAACCCTTCGCAAGATTGGGATATTCGACCTTTACTGAAATCACAGCAGAGGTCGGACCAATAAGTTGTTCTTCAGTGTGTGATTCGGGAGCAGATGAGGTAACTGAAAAGACTGATAAAGATGGCTCTTTCCCATTCAGGTGCATATCATCCGGGCTCTGTGACTCAATGACCGCCGTTTGTTTCGGTGATGTTTGCTCCGAGACTGGAATATGCTCTGGGCCATGCTGCCCCTCTGGAATCTCGGAACTGGAATGAATTGTGATATCGGAATGGGATGGAGCGGGTAAAGATTCATGACGCGCCAAAGGTACAAACGGTCTTGATCCAGCGGGCTTTTGACTGGCCAGTTGGCTCGCGCGCTGTCTCCTGTATTCTTCCTCGAATTTGAGACCATCGCTTGACATGTTGTCATCATCCCTTAACTCTTTTCGTGGTGGTTCTGAAGAGATGACAGTAGATATCGACGCTTGAGAATCTATACTTCCCTCCTCAGAATCTTTAACAAAACCTGGACCGTGTTTTGAGCTGATCTGACGGGTTATATATGAATGGGGTTGACTAGTCAGGGCTTCGACCTTTATGCCCTGTATTTCAGAAGGGGGTTCTACAGGGACTAGAGGAGGACTAGATAATAGGGAAGAGACTGAAGCTTGACCAGAACCTCCTGAAGGAATATCAAATTGTTTATGAAGTCTCTCAATAGCCTCCTGATCTTCAACTATACCTTCTGATGAAGGGAGGTTAGGGACGAAGTCATCATCATCCAGAGAAAGATTCGGTGCCTCATATTCATGGTCTGGCACAATAACGGCGTGATCCTGATCGTGACCTTCGAAGAAGGGTGATCCTTGATATTCTTCTAGAACCAGCTGTTCCTCATTCAATTGAGGCTGGGATAACCCGTGCTCATCTATAGGGCTGGAGTCGGAACCAAGGTCAATAACTTGACTAGTTCTTGGAGGGGAGTTATTGAGCTCTCGAGGTACACCAAGAGCTGGGTAAGAAATCGAGACAGTTGATTGAAGCAATTTTGACGGGTTTTCCGCAACGTCCCGAGCAAAGGGCTGTGTCTTATCAGAGTCATATCCAGTCTCTTCCATTTTTATAGGAGAACCACCGTCAACATCCATCCCATCGAAAAACCGAGGTGATTCTCCGTCGTTACCTTCTGAGGGCGAATTTACTAGCGACCCTTTGTCTAGCCTGTTCTCTGCAAGGCTTAGACTCTCACCATCCATATCATGGTCATAAGTGTCAGAAATTAGTCTCTCAGGCTGCTGTACTGAATGATCAAGCTCCCTCTTCACGATCGAAATATCTTCTCTAGCGTCAGTCTTAGTCTCTTCAGCTTCCTCGCCTTCTGAGTCGTTTCCTAGAGGGTCGACAATGATTGAAAATTTTAAGTTATGATTATCTGCTGGTCGACTTTCAGAGGGCACATGGTCCGCTTCACCAGCAACTACTTGCTGAGGGCTAGATCGCTGATGGGGTAATTCGGATTGTGGTGCGGTACCCGACCTTTCAAAAGCGTTGTCTCTCTTTGAAGATACGGTACCGTCAAGTCCGGAGGCAAAATCTTGGATTTGAGTAGAAGGGTCTTTCAAATTATGTGCGGGATAACCAATAGAATGAATATCTCTAGCTATCGATGATGTACTAGGCCCAATGGCAAAATAAGAACCCGAAGCACTAATTCCGGAAAACCCAGTGATGGGGGAGGGTAAGGGGAGGGAAGGAGATGGAATTGGCTTCAGTTTGGGTGTAGACGGACTATGTTGGGGGAAGGAAGCTGTTTTAGTGTCGTCTGGACGAACGAACGATGTCTGTAAAGCAGGTAACGATGGTGGTGGCATTGCCATGTGAAGCTGCTCACTAGGAGTCTCTTGTATCGTGTCCAGTTGTGAAATCTCGTGTTCTTTGGGAACGGACATCGACGCGTAGTCTTCCTCTTCCGTATCACTAAGATGTTCATAATGAGCACCTTGCTCTCCGTGTTGTCTTAACGACACAGTATCATCTCGAAAGTCAATATCGCCGCATTCGTCTAAACTGTCTTCTCTGTAAAGTCCCACCACACTCGTCCCCTGTGGAACATGTTCTTCATCAGAATTCGCGCCAGGTGATTGGTCATTTCTTCTAACAACTCGAATCGATGAGCTAGGTGTTCCAACAGAAGTGTTGACTTTCATTATCCCTTCAGTTCCGGAAAGCCCATCACTATTAATTATCTCCTTGGTAAAATTTTCATAATCGATGCGCTGACCGTCATCAAATATAGGGGAGCCCTCTGATAATGCTTCTTGTTCGCCAAATTGTGATGTTTCTCCATCTGCTAATGCGGGACTTATGGCATGATCGATATCACTAGATTCCACAGTGATTAGTGGACTGGATAGTTGATAAGGTGAAGCGGGCTGATCCTCCGAGATAGTTTCATTTTGTATATCCAGTTGCGTTGAGGGAAGGAAATATGCGTCACCAACGATTGATATATATGGAGAGACAGGGGTTTGTAACTGTACAACTCGAGCAACGTTATCTTGCTCCTTGGAAGGACTTGAGAGGTCGCTGATGGGATCTCCATTTGGATCATATTCCTTTTCCGGAGATGGTGTGCGAGCAGAGAAATGCCAATTTCCAGTCTCGCCCCACGATTGTCTCAGTCTTTTCCTCCCCTTCCCTTCAACAAATCCGTCCGGTTCAGCGAAAGGATCGTATGGGTTGTGAAAAAACGGGCCTGAGGATAGACGCGTGCCCTTTAAGAATGCGGGGGAGGACCAGGTATCAGACGTTCTCAGGGCGCGTATTCTGCCAATTGCTGGAGTACAAGGTTGATGCTCTGGAGTATGGCCCATGATAGGTAGGAAGAGATCGTCCGATGGCGACGTAGGGTCATTGATATCGATGTCTACTACCTGTTCGTTCTCTCGTTTAATTTTAATCGCAATTCTACGCCCATAACGGAGTTCCCAGTCCACAGATTTTCCCGGTGTCTTAGCTCCCTGCTCTTCATCTCTATCTACAAACTGTGCGCCCGAGAGAGAGACCTCAACTTCATCACCAATTCCAATCCCACTCTTTGCCACAGCTTGTCCGCTTGCTCCAGTTAGTTGGACGCGAACTTGGCCTTTGTGACGGCGTAACCGGAAATCTTGATCGGCCAAAAGTAAACTGCATGTCCGGGTCGAGGAGGAATAAGGCCATATGAGCGTGATTACAGCCTTAATCGATGCGGATTCGGGCGTGACCTTGGGGTCAAGAGAAGAGATTGACACCAGGGGCATGGTTGATATGAGCCCTGAGAGAGCTTATCGCCAATCAATTATGATCCATTTGCTTCTGCAGACTATGCGGAAAGAGGAGGCTCGCGGTGATTGAAGCATTCCCTTCTCCTGCTGTGAAACTTTGGATTTGTGGCACGCTGGAAATCCTAACGCATAGCGGCAGATCTACGCTAGCGGGACTTGGCGCCAGTTGTCCGCGTTTAAGGCAGCGCGTCGCGTCCCGTTAAGGTTACCCGACGCGGCATCAACAAAGGAGAAGTCAAGTAAAGCCCCTCAAAATGTTTCATGGACAAAATCCGAGAAGAAGGATATATAACACCCGGGGTGTTGTACTCCATATATATATTAGTGGTTACATTATACAGTTGATGAGTTGGCAAATATGAAGAGTGACGGAGCTATCAAGCACATTTACCATGAGTTGGAACATTGTACCAGCAGTCTTACGTATTGAGTCGAAACCTACAAAGCTTGGTCACGCTGTATGCTTCTATATTCAGGACAAGTGAGTCGAAGTCTCTTCAAAGAGTGGCCGCGCTGTACGGCAGGTGGTCAATACGGAGTCAGAGTCTGCTTGGATTGACCCCGCCGAGTTGTACGGTGCAGAAAAGTGTACAATCAAGTCCACAAAATCATAGCTAACCTCATGGTGACCCCGGAGTGCGATGACAACGGAGGAGTGCGTAGCTCTGTACTAAGTATTACTTCAGAATGTGACTACGGTGAGAGAAGACACTTCGGTGTCGCCTTGGTACGAGGAAATCCCACCATACTTCTCTTACTGCACGGTTCGGTTTTTACCAGAATTTTCAATAGAACCATATCAAGTAAAATAAATCCACACTATGTTTCTCGTAGATTTCTTCCTCGTCGTATTGAAGTTTTTCGTGAACTAGTAACTTGCTGGTCTCATCCTTCTTATATATCTCACACCCAATCGTTATCTCGATGATCTATGACAAAGAAGACGCTGTAAGAATTCCATTGCTTTAAGATGAGTACTTCATGTAGAGTAGAAGGTGGAAGTAATAGAGCAATACGGCTCGAGAGATTACAGCCTCAACGTCGGATTCATAATTAACCAACGAGTACAGTAACTTCATCTGTTAAATATCAGGCGCATAACATTTGGAGTATAACTCTTTACACTGCCAGGTTCATTCTTCCACCGAAAGCGCTGTGGCATGAAAAACACGGCTAGGGAACCTTTTTCTTTTCTCGGAGAGTAGGGTGCATAAGCAACCGTGAATGATTCTCGTCAATGATGGTATTTTAACAATGAAAATTACATGTTTCTTAGTATTGTGCTTAGTATGATGTCGAAGTGACAGGTTTCATAACGGGATTAGGGGATTACCGTCTCGTATGGATGTTAAGACGATGAGATGGTTAAATCTAGTTAAGGATGTGATTCTGAAACAACAACTTGCTTGACTGTTAGACATACTCGTATGTAGGAGTTCAATGAGATTATGAAAAGATGAATCTTTAACAGTGAGTAGAAAGCTGATCGAGAGTCGGACGGGAGTGTGCTGATGTGATCTCTTATCGCCTGAAATGCCCCGCCAAAGATTGGCTGAAAGAGGGTTGGGCTTAGGTGGCAGATGGTGTGTCGTGTCGTAGGCTCGTAGCTCGAATGTCCGAAACTCTCCAGCTAGAATAGTTCTACGGTAACAAGAGAGCTCCAAGGCACCATCCTGTTCTCTTCACACCGTCATATGATGCATTCTATCCGAAGCAGGCGAAGACTCTTTCTTCAATAAATCTACAGCTTTACTCATACAAGTATCATCGCAAACCGTGACAACTCTCCTCCGGCCTAACTTTGTATTGGCCGTTTCGTGCAGCTTTGGTGCATTCTGACGCTTCTGACTACTGCTCTATAAACGCTTCCGGCTCTACCTTAACGTCCACTCACCACCTCCCACCTTGCCATCCTCCACTCCGACCCTCATTAAGTCTGCTGCTCAGTTCTCAGACTCGATATAACCATCACGACTCATCAGCAAGCCAGTTCCTTCAGATTAGCTTGCCTGCCGTAAGTCCGAGCTTAACTCGACATATCCCAAACTTCCATAACCGCCCAGGAACCTTCCAACCGCTTCACCAAATACCTTACGACCCTAGATTTCCCACTATAATCTCGAAAACGATTCATTACAGCTTTCGAGAGCTAAGAAGTTCGCGAAGCCTTGCGGATGTGACTGCTTTGAGCCGGGAAAAGCTTCCGTAGCGAGTCCCGTCTTCAATAAGCAATCAGTTTCCGCATCTGCTTTCGAACCCATCTAGGAGCTGCCGACCTGGCAGACGAAATACCCCCAGACCATATCACCCCTTCCACCTCCGACCACCCAGCAATCCCGACTCCCGGCCCATCTACCTTCCCAATCATCTCAGCCCAAACCTCTGTACCAACATCTGTAGTAACATCTATATCCACTGCGCCTACAAACGAAGAACAAACCGTAACACAGTCGCGTAGGAAGCGCAGACGTCGTTCATCGGGATCTTCGACCCATCCACTCAATAGAGATATCACACATTCCAGAGGCGGGTCCTCAGGCGGTAGATCCAAGCGTAGACGAGACGAGACCGATTCTACCATGCGCCTTCAAACAGAAGCATCAAGAAATTCATCTTCTCCAGGCAGGTCACTCTCAGACATTTCTAACGGTCATTCTCCCGCGAAAAGACAAGGAAAAATAGCAAATGGGAGTACTAAGAGCGAGAGTATTGGGTCATATATGAATGGACACTCTCATCAAGTCCGTCCTATACAGACGAGCTTCTACGGCCATGATAGGGAGGAAGTGACAAGAATAATAATTCAGGGGTTGACTGACCTAGGGTACAATGAGGCCTCTAAAATATTGTCCCGGGAGAGTGGTTTCGAGCTGGAAGGTCCGACAGTAGCGGCATTCAGGAGTGCGGTACTAAATGGGCAATGGGAAGAGGCGGAACATCTACTCTTCGGCTCGGAAAGTAGTCCTGAGAGCGATGGTGTATCGATCAGCAATGGTTCGAAAAAGAATTGGTCTCCCTCGAGACATGGCGGGGGCCTCACACTTGCAGAAGGAGCAAATCATAGTGAAATGCTTTTTTGGATGCGACAACAAAAATATCTCGAGTTACTCGAGGGCAGAGACCTTGCCGGTGCCCTAGCAGTGTTAAGACAGGAGCTAACACCACTGCATCAAGATGGCGCAAGACTACGAGCTCTTTCGAGGTACATTAATTTCCACCCATACAATGTTATTTTTTGTGACCTAACGTGTCACAGTCTTATAATGTGCCAGACAGCCGAACAATTAAAATATGAAGCCAACTGGGACGGGGCCGCTGGCGAGTCGCGAAATCATTTACTTTCAGAGCTTTCTAGTAATTGCCTAAAGACTCACTTTTCTCTCTGTACAGCTTTTCTAACTCCTCATAGGGTCCATATCACCAAGTGTCATGATCCCTGAACATCGACTTGCTGTCTTGCTTAGTCAGGCGAAGGACAACTGGATAAGGAACTGTTTGTATCACAACACCGGGTCATCACCGTCGCTCTACGTCGACCATACATGTGACCGAGTTGATTTCCCGCTAAGGACCATCTTGGAACTAAGGCATCATACGGATGAAGTTTGGTTCCTCAAATTCTCCAATGACGGTACTAAACTTGCTACAACCGGTAAAGATAGCACAATTATTGTCTACGAAACGACTCACTACAAGGTGCTTTTCACCCTCACCGGCCATGAGGCTGGTGGTGTTTGTTATATTGCGTGGAGTCCGGATGATACAAAACTAATTAGCTGTGGCCAAATTCGAGATAACTCGGCCAGATTATGGGACGTGAGGGAAAGTATTAACTTTACTCTTTTTAGAAAACGTCTACTAACTTCTTACTAGCCCGGGAAAGGTACTCTGATTACGAATGTCGGGGAATTCACCTACGCCGTGACCTCAGCGGCCTGGGCTCCAAACGGTCAAACATTCCTGATCGGCTCACAAGACGCTTCACGCGCTCTATGTGTGTGGAATCTTAATGGTGATGCAGTTTACCAATTTCAAGAGGAAGGACTTCGGGTCTACGATCTTGCTATCTCACCAGATGGTCAGAGATTGGTAGTACTCGAGGAAACACGTATATTGGTCTTTGATTTCGTTACAAAGGAGAAGCTCGTCGAGTGGCGGATCGATGATGTAAAATTAACCAGTGTCACTATAAGTGCAGACAGTCGACGGATGCTAGTCTCAATGAATGAGAGCAAAATCAGGTTAATGGATATTGATACCGGGCAGATCCTGCAAGGTTTCGATGGTAATAGACAGAGTAATTTCATCATCAGGAGTTCCTTCGGGGGCGCTGGAGAGGGTTTCGTTGTTAGTGGTAGCGAAGGTACGTCTCTATTGCTAAGTCTCTATAAATTATCATGCTCATGCGCGAATTCAGATGCACGGATTTACATCTGGCGGACGAACGGCCACCTCGTCGAAGCACTAGAAGCACATAAGCCCGGCTGCGTAAACTCAGTAACCTGGCATCCCAACGACCCAACCACGTTTGCCTCTGCAGGCGACGACCACAAAGTTCGAATGTGTGTATTCCTCCACATTTCCCCCTGAATTACATCAAGCTCTTCAATCTAACTCCAACCACAGCTGGTCCAAAGCCCCACCACCCGATCTCTCCTCCACATACCGCTACACCTCCATCAACCAGTGACTCACCCTTTACCACCCGCTTTCCCGCAACTCTCATTACAGAAGACGCCCTTTCCATCATCTCATTGCATCCGTTCTCTATACCCGCTCCCTGCACGATTTTAAGTTAGAATGTCAACTCTTCGCTTGGTACTGCATCCTGGGCCTTCTGGAGCTCTTTCTTGGCGTCCGAGAGGCGTGGTTCAGCTAGACTTTTGTCTCCGACTGCTTGAGGAGGGGCACTCATACAGCTCTTTTATCCTACTATTTTTTTTTTTTCGTTGGCTCAAGTTGTACGAATGATGGGGTTTCTAGGGCGTAGAGGTGGCATGGAGAATTTGCATATGGGGATTGAGAGGCCTGGATGAGGGTTGGTAGGGAGAGCAAGGGAGGCGGATCTTTGACATAACTTCTTTTTCTCCTTCTGTCTCGGCGAATGAGGGGAGGCTGAGACAGAGAACCTATCTTTTGTGTATAGATATGAATGATATAGGGATGTGGAGACGGCCCCATGCTTTTTGTACTCAATAGTCGATTTTCAAGGTGGATACGGTAATGGTGTTGGAATATTTGATGACAATCAGTGCACTGGATTGTCTTCGTCGTTCTAGGTTGGTGTTCGCTTCCAATATCCCTTTGTGCATACCGGACTAGACGGGACGACGTGCGCATGATCCCCGACAGTACCTCTAGACGCTTGATCATATTGGACACGCAATAGACGTCAATGGATCCTATTACATTCGTAATCTTCATCGGTCGTATTCCTCGCATACTGTACGCTCCCACCCTGAGGGAGTCCTGACATATTGGTATAGAAGACTAGAGAACGTACTATGCAGCACGGCTGTACTAACTACCGAGGACCTAGTTTACAGACGATGGAAGTTAATAGATGATACGGGATGGAGATGTCCTGGTAGTTAGTTTATTTGATTTTAGCGAGCGTACAGAGGACTGGGAAATGCGGACGTGGCACGGGGAGGCATAAGTCATTTGTTTTCTTCTTTCATTTGGCGATTTGTGGGTGCTGTACGTACAGTACAGCACACGTACGCTTAACAAGTCCAGCTCACCATCCTAATCAACCCCCCTTAACCACAATTATAATCCCCTTCCATCACTCCTTTCCCATTCCCTTTCCCTTCCCTTCTTCCATCATCTCCCAATCCCCTCTCCAACACCCAGGAAACTCCACAGAGCCCCTTTATCCACAAAATCGTGGCCGATGACATTGACAAGCCAAATATCCTCTCTGCACTGTCTGAGCAGTTTCGCCGTCGCGCTACGAGGAGGGTATATGCGGGCCCACTCGGTCCACATGCCAAAGGCCTCCTCGAGCCAGGCGCGGAAGGAGACGGATTCGATTATTGTCGGAGTGATGATTCTAGAGGGGGTGTTAGCTTCTTTGAGTAAACGTACAAAAATAAGAGGATAGAGTTGGGGAAAAGGGGACGCGAATACGGAAGCGGAAAGGAAAGGAGCCATATCGAATGTGGGAGGGACAGAGTTGGTGTTAGTTAGAGAGGATGGGGGACTCACTCTTTTCCTGCAAAGCTCCCCCACGTGACCGGATTCACCGATTCTTCATCAGAAGCCGCAAAAGCGCCACTGTTATTACCGGCGAAGTAAGTTAGAGTGGCGTCGTCATCGAGGCGGGGCTGGAGGGCGGCCCAGTCGGAAGCGGGGATGAAAAATTCGACAAAGGGCTACGGTAGTTTAGTTTTCAAATCATTAAAAAGGGGGGACCAGGATGTTGAACCTTTTGAAAGACAAATCCATTCTTTGGACCCCATCCAAAAAGCGGGTCGTCGCTCTTGATACCATTAACAGCTGGCTGACTAGCAACAGTCCACCAACCCTTTTTATTCAAATTCAACAACTCATCTTTAATGAAATTCGTTTCTGCTCTCAACCCCTCATCACTCCAGGGTATAGCGTCCAATTCACCAGTTACATGACGGCAAAATATGTCGGATATATCCTCTTGTGTAGTTGGATAGCCCCACAATTTGATGGCATGGGGTATCGAGACGTGGAGCGAGACACCGTAGCCGTCAATTTCTCCGTAAGCTGGAGATCTCGCGTCACCCCAGCGGCCGTTAGGGAAGTCGTCCCAGGTTGCGTCGCGGCCTAGGGAACCTTCCCCTTCCGATATGGCGAGGGTTGTGGCGCGGGAGTTGATTTTTTCTCGAGGCACACCGACTTCGCTTTCAGGGGCTTCGAAATCGTTGTTGCTTGAGTCTGAGTTCTTCTCGACGATGACCCGGTTGCGAGGTGCGGAGTTGAGAGATGATAGTCGACGACGCTCCTTGCCGTTGGGTGGAATTAAGGATGCTACTTTACCATCCACCACCTCAATAGCTTCTTCATCTTCCCTCTCATTAGGTGGAGTAGGTGGCGGTATCAATTCACTTCTTTCCACAATGTGCGCAACGGCCTTTTCGAGGTTTAAAGTATAGAAATGGAACCCTCTCCGTGAGGTGGATTTGGTCTTTCGAATTTCATTGACCATTTCACTCAGAATATCTACACCTACCGCCTTAACAGCTTCGTCGTCCCCCATGACCGCATCCAGGCGAGAAAGTATATCCGGAGGAATCTTTGCGTGGCTCAATTTGGTTGTCCGTCGAAGTATCTGATAGCTCTGTATGGGCATCAGGCCAGGGATTATGGGAATATCTTTGAACACCCCCGATTCATGGGCGCGTAACAACTCTTCAAATCTTTCAAAAGCCTGGATATCGTAGAATAACTGAGTCATTATGAAGTCTGCTCCGGCTTTCGTCTTCTCGATTAAGTATGGGAGGTCATATTTTGGATCCTGATTCTGGGGATGTGATTGATCCGAATGCCCTTCCGGGTAGGCCGCAACACCCACACAGAAATAATCACCATAAACCTTTCTGATATATTTAATCAGATCAATCGCCCACGTGAAGTCCTCATTCGAGTCCAATTTCATCTCTTCACTTTCGTCCTGATATTCCTCTGTTCTTGGTGGGTCTCCTCGCAAGGCCAGAATATTCCGGATCCCTAATGCTTTTGCCTGCTCCAATGCCTCATCGACCAGCTTCCTGCTCATATTGGTGCACGTGAGGTGTAGGCATGTTGTAAGTCCCAATTGTCTTTGGCATATCTCGGCCAGCTCCAGTGATTTAGTCGCGGTACTACCTCCGGCGCCCCAGGTTACGGTTACAAACAGAGGTTTTAGTGCCCTTGCCATACGTTCGAGCCGTGCTTGGAGGTTTGAGAAGCCCTATACACTAAGTTAGTGGCTTATGTATGTATTGAGAAAGATCTGATAATGAAACGATCATCCACACCATCTGAGTCTTCGGAGGGAAGAACTCCAAAGAGAAGTAGTTAGCATTTTCAGGTAAAGCTGCTATCTTATCCGTAATCTTTTCCATAACGATGTTTAGGTGTAAGTTCGAATCTCAAGTTCAATTGCTGAAATTGTTGTCCCATGATGTGAAGGAGTCAAACTCGATGGTGGGGTAGCCAATTGCGACAGAGGGCAAGATTGGGAAGAACTCAGGAACCGGTCGGCTTCCGAAAATAGTTCAGATTCGGCAATTGAGACTCGGACATCGTTAGGGACTATTAGGATGATCTAGATAAGTGGCATTTCATGAAACTTTCTTTGTCGTTGCGGGGTTATGACGAGTATCAATTCGAATGTCTTGATTGGCTCAGGGGTTCTCCATGGTATGGATTTGAAGTATCAATAATGCACGCGACAGAACTAAAGAATCACTGTTTTACTCTCATCTTCCGATATTTAGATAGCGTAGTCCAAAAGAGAAGACCGGCTCGGTTTATGGGGAAACTAATGTCAGGAGGAATCCTGTAGTGGAGAGTAGGGCATAATATCATTCTATCGGCCTCCAGGTGCTAAAAGTAAAGCCATAGGACCTCCGTTAATGTGGAGTGCTTATGATTATCCTACTCTCATATGACTTCTTCTTCTCATATAGCCTCAATTCTCTAACACTTTAGGCAGTGATTTTCAGCCACGTGCTCATCTCAAATGCAGTGATGCTCCAAAACGCAGACAGATGCTGCTCCTTGGACTTCCGCTCAAAAATACAAAGATTCCCTCCTGCCTATGTTATGTAGATAGTAAGCTAGCATAACCCCAATATATGCCATCTACACCTGCAATGCAAGCCGGAATCAACATCGGTTTGATCATATCGATCCCCAAAGTCTGTTATGGGGGGAAAGTCATTACTGTACATCAGGTAACCTTACTGCAATATCTCCTGATTGTGTAATATATCTGACCCAAGGTAATGAAGGGTACTGCAGCTATACGATAGTTAGGCAATTGTAAAATGTATGAGTATTTGGAGTTCGTGCAAGCATACCTTTGGCTCAATGATCTTCAAATACCGTACTTGTATTCCACTCGTGGTGAAGTATGGAATTTCGAATTTGACGTTAATGGGCCTTTTGGCTTTCCCACCTCCAACACCACCCATACTACCGCCGAAACCCCCCATCATGCCACCACCTTTTTCATCATCTCCTCGCACGGACGGTAAGCCAAGCTCCGCTCGCATGAGGAACTCCTTGCCACCACCGAATTGTTTAATCTTCCATACTATGGAGGAAGTCTCCGGAGCGTAATGGACGGTACCAATGTTAGTTCGGAAACGAGGGGTATCGGCATCTTCTGGAACAGGAATGGAGATCTGGACGTTATTTGCTGTGCTTCTACGTTTGAACTGAGCTTTTGCCTGTTCAATGATATTAATAACGATTTCCATTTAGCAGAAAGTTCTCATACCTTAAGCATATATTCTATCCTACTGCCAGAGTGACTCTCGACAATGCATTCTACCCATATGAGCGGTTTTACTTGAGTATTCAATCGGTAACTCATCAATTCGAATTCTCCGTCAGGGGGTATAAAACTGATTGTCCGGTCGTTCTCAAATCTCGATAATCGCACGCATTGGTGAAACTTAACATCTTCCATTTCCACGGCCTTACCTCTTGTAGCACGTCCGGTAGTCTCAAACATGACCTTGTCGTTGAGGCCTAACCGTAGCTCGGGCATACCAGAAAGGTAGCATTTCATTTTGACTGCGCCCAGAATTTCTGAACGGAGGACGTTCCCTGATGCCGACACAAGGAGGTTGAGGGACTCCACTACGTCGAGGAACACTTCGTTTTTCCTGTACCGTATACCTTCGCTACGCCAACTTACAGCATTTGTAACTGCTATAGGAGGACGGGCCTGGACTTCAAGTTTGTGCGATTCTTGAGTGATATACTCCTGCAATATCTTGCTCTCTGTCGTCTGTGGGTATCCAAAGTCCATCATCTCATCCAACAGTTCGTATATAATGACAAAGTTGTCTCTTATACTCTCCTCTTCCAACTCCTTGAAATACTCTGTGAAAACTTCCACGACTTTGTGGAGGAAAAGTAGGATTTCGGCGGCATTGGTATTACGTTTCGTTAAAGCCAGGAGATAAAGGTTGTTGTGTCGAATATACAAATACTATTTCAGCTAAATAAGCACACATATAGGACTCAGTTATGACAGTTGGGTCATCCTGTCGCTTCAAGGCGCTCACATTGATGCCTTCACTGGAAAAGCATGGTGGGACAGCAGAGCTCTCTTCTTCTGCTTCGCTCAGGAGGACGGGGAATTTCTCGACAGCTGACATAGGGATATCACCCCTATAGTTCCGTGCTAGAAGGGTCTATTAGCCCCAAGAGTTAGTCTTGTTCAATTTCAGGATTATACTAAGCAATACCTTTCCCTTCAGGTCAAGGAAAAAAACGGCGGAAGCCATTGTTGCGGCGCTGTGCAGGTACAATTTCGCGAAGAAGTATTAGAAGATTACCGGAGGCTCATATTTGATTTATTTTGAAGATAGATGTGGTTGGACGCTTGAAGGTCAAAATCATAATGACTTTCCCCGTCCCACATGAGGTTCTTGACTACAATCAGCGCTGACTAAGAACCGCGCCCGCTTCTCTGCCACGTGACCAGATCCGGGAGGCTATAAATTTTCTTACCCGCATCCTCAACCATTTTTCTCTCCAAACAACGCTTCCTACAAGACAGTGCAGTACAACAGCCACTGCCCGTTAACGTTTTGTTGGCGAGCGCCGGTATTTCTATTGTTGTTTTTGCGATTATGAGATGCGCAGACAAAATCACAATCACTTTTAGAGCTGACCATGCGTTTTCAGTTGCTTGGCCAGTGTCAATGGGATTGTACATACCATATCATGAAATAGTATATGATTTCCCGCACAATATCACCTTTGTTTCCTTGCTGAATAAGTACCGAAGCAATGTATAGCTATTTTGGCATACGTTAATGATAGTATATATATGCATAGTTCGAAGCTGTACAATCATCGCCTCTTCCTGGGTTAGCAAACCTTGATCACTCTACGGTGCAAAAAATAGAATTGCTTAGTTTCAAATATAGTTCCTATTCCCCTAACATCCTACGGACCTATACAGCGCAATTCAAAGTCATCCCGTTGTAAAGAAAGTATCTCACGATGCTCTAGGGACGCACCATGGTACTCTTACTTGCTGTTCCTAAATTAGGACTTGATCAGACAGTCATCTTTATACACTTTGGGACGATTTTCATATTCGCTTCTCCCGTTTCATAATACTTCATTGTCATTTCAAAACATACATAATAGTACTTTTAACAATAAGTTGATACATCAGCCAAGTGGACAATCATAACCAACTCCTTCAATGTGTCTCTCCAACAGTCCGATGTCTGTTATGTAATCTAGCTAACCCTGTCTTGCTCGTAAAGACTCTGATCTTCTTTCCCCATAGCATGAACGGTATCAAAGCTAGATTGTTCGCAAGCAGAACCCCACAAAAAATACCAGCAATGACCTTGGCATAACCTATTTCGAGAATCCAGTCCAGAAGATAGAGGCCCATACCGAAGGAGATGGCCTGTTTCCCCAGGTTCATTGCGATCAGCATCTCAGACATGTTCGCTGTATACGAGTCCACGGCATATGCCAGCGTGAAGGTGAAATAGAAATAGGCACCCCAGTTACACATCGCTACACCAGCAAAGTAACCAAACCAGTGGAGATTCCGTTCAGCGGTCAACCCATAAACGATGAGACCAGCGGGAGCGATCAGCATTGCGGGAAGAAGTACGATTAGGCGCATTTCTGCCTCTCGAATCATGTTATTTTTCTTAGTGTAGTGAGCTGCGACTCGATCCGAGCTAGACGTGAAAGGAACAGCCAAAAGATACCCAGCGGCATTGGCGACAGCGATGAGACCGGAGTTTGTTTGGCTCCAGTTATAGGGGGGAGCGACAATCTTAATTGGAAAGGTAAAATTGAATGCCAAAGCACCAAGGCCGATATAGATACCGTAAGTAACAATGACCCAAAACACGGATGGAACGAAAAAGTAGGTGAAAGATCGCAGCATCGTGCCAAAGAACGATGCCTCTTTTACAATGGGGCTCCACGGTTTCAATGTCGAAACGAAGCTCTTGCGGACTGGTACCTCGATCTCATGGTAAACGGCGGTATTTCCTTCTTTCTCGATGCTGGACGCGTCTCCCCTTACAGGCGAGTCTGATACCCCGAGCCGGGCTTTCATTGCCTGGCGGTCATAGGAGGTTTCTTCCACGAAAAAGAAGGCAAGGATGGTTAACGCACAAGCAAAAGCGAAGACAACATAGAAGTATAGACGCCAAGAATAGCCACCAGCAAGCATGTAACCGGCATAAAGGGGTCCCGTAGCTCCAAGACACAGGCATACTGAACGCAACTGTTAGCCTTTGCTATTTCTAAGGCCTCATTTTTCTCCAATGTCTGAGAATAAGGAAATCCGTGCTGGTGCCTACCAGTGTAATAGCCAAGGCGCTTGCCACGTTCGTGAATGAAAAAGATATCATTTACTAATTGTACAGGAAGCGCTTCGCACACGCCAGAGCCAAAGCAGTGGAATACACGAGCAACCATGAGGGTCTCATAAGTCGTGCAACGTGAAGCGCCGATGAGACCAGCGCAGAACTAAGATTTTGGTCAAATTCATATGCCAATTTACAAAAGCTGTGTGACCTACAATAATCATTGACATGAGCATGACTGGACGGCGGCCGATCTTCAAATACAGAGGAACCAACAGGAGTGCTCCAAAGCCGAATGCAAGGTTAGGGTAGGATATTAAGTTTGACGCAGTTGTCGGGGTTATGTGAAATTCTTCTGCATAGATGAGGATATATGGTGACGGTCCCACCAATGCTGCGTTTCCTAGGAAAGAATATACAGCGCAAATGATGAGAATCATGGTTTTCTTGTAATTCGGCCATTGCAGGGGATCGTTGGGGTCGCGACACGGTACTGGAAAGAGTGCTTGTCCATAACCTGTGTCGTCTCCTTCCACTGCCTTCAGATTGACGGTACCGGGAATGTCTTCTTCGTGAGCATGACTCTGGACGAGATGGGCCATTGTTGCGGGAGCTTTCGACATGATGGCTACAGACCCGTGGCTGAACGGCAAGGAGGCGGACGCCAACCTTAAAGGAAGAGAAGTCGAAAGCTAAGCTTGCTGACGAATTTATGGAGACAGGGAAGCAGAGCTCGAGAACATGTGAGGGATGACCGGCTAATAAGTATGCGCCAACGCCCAATATATTGTTTCCTGATATATGTTATAGGGACGGGGCACAATGAGATCGCTTTTCAACGGGCGCTAACGGTTCCAATGCAACCTTCAAAACAAAAGATATCATACGCAAGAATGGATCATAGAAATGCTTTTCCCGGTTTACAGGTCCAGACAATATCGGCAGGTCTGGGGTTGAAGACAGGAACATGTACAGAGCTGCACTCGACCCAGGGATAGGAGGTAATACTTGTAGTTCTGGCTGGGCACACTGGGGTTGGCGCTAGGGGGAAAGGTCTGAGTTGGGTTCGCTTACAGTTTGCGCTTGTCTGCTTGTCTGCTTGTCTGCTTGTCTGCTTGTCTGCTTGTCTGCTTGTCTGCTTGTCTGCTTGTCTGCTTGTCTGCTTGTCTGCTTCGTCTGCTTGTCACTTTTGCTTGCCGGGTTGTCATGGAGAATTTGTGGCGGAAAGCGGATCTACCCCAGCCGTTTCCCCCGCATGGGAAATGGAGATCAAGGGATCAATAATACAAGGGGGAAGTTGATATTGGACCCCTCTCGCCTATCACGACGGTCCAAAACTACTCAAATCGCTCAAACCAGACCAAAGTCCTAGCTTGCTTCATATCTGCCGAATTCCACTAATGTGGATGAGCCGGTGCAAGACATCATCGTAGCGGTACATCGCCCGCAGCCTAAAGATTATGGTGCTGCACTCGCGGCCTTGGGCTTCTTCATGTGAAGTATACCATCGTCGCCGCACATAAGCGGGGAAAGATATCAAGAAGATGGTATAGCTCTTCGACTTTTGCTATCTTTGTCTTGTGTTCTTTACACAAGATTCTTGGGATAATGCATGTGAGTTGGATCTACCTCGCCGTCCTCGGCACAGGATTGCTTGAAACGAGTGGGAGCTTACATTACCAAGGTCATCGTTGTCGGTGCAGGTCCATCAGGCCTCCTGCTCAGCATCTTGCTCGCGAGAGCAGATATCAAGGTCACCCTGCTAGACTGCTCCGATACCATCGACTCCCGTCCCAGAGCGGCCCATTATGCGCCCAGTGCGGTCCGAGAACTGGCTCGGGCCGGTGTTCTGGAGGACGTCCGAGCACAAGGTTTCATCCCGGGAAACATGTGCTGGCGGCGTGTCGATGGCTCGAAGATAGTGGAGTGGAATGATTCCTCCCAAGTGAACAATCCGGAAGCATTAACCGTTCTTCATATCGCACACCTCCTGGCCGTGCTCCTGGACCACGCGCAGAAAAATCCGAATGTAGACCTGAGATGGAAGCATACAGTTACCGATGTCAAGCAGGACGAGACATCTGCCACTGCCGTTGTTCGAAAAGAGGATGGTAGCGAGATACAGATGTCAGGGGACTACGTAGTCGGTTGTGATGGCGGTGCCAGCAGAGTCCGTAAGACTCTCTTTGGCAACAAGTTCGAAGGCCACACTTGGGACGCCCAACTCATAGCAACCAATGTTCGTATCCATAACCCCCTAACCCATATCTCCCCCTTTCCACTCACACTTCTCAGGTGTACTATCCCGGTTTCGAAAAACACGGTTACAACGACATCAACTTCATAATCGACCCAGAACACTACTACATGGCCGCCAGAATCACCCGCGACGGCCTCTGGCGCGTCTCCTTCGGCGTGGACCGGCTGTTAGACCTCGACGAAGTAAAGGAAATCCAACCCAAAAAATACGAAGTCATGCTCCCCGGCAACCCCAAACCCAACGACTACAAACTCGTCTCTCTCTACCCCTACCGCATCCACCAACGGTGCGCCGAAAAATTTCGCGTCGGGCGCGTCCTGCTCGCTGCCGACGCCGCGCACGTCTGCAATCCCTTTGGCGGAATGGGGCTCACGGGCGGTATCGTGGACGTGGGCGGGCTGGCGGACTGTTTGGTGGGTGTGGCCAAGGGACTCGCGGATGAGGGTATCCTCGATGTGTATGATGAGCAGAGACGAAGGCTGTGGCATGAGGTTATCAATCCCGTGTCGACTAATAACTACCTCCGGGTGAGCTCGAAGGATGTGGAGAAGACGGGTAGGGAGGACGAGGCGTTGAATATGTTTAGGAGGGCGAATGAGGATTCGGAGTATAAGAAGGAGGTTGATGAGGTGAGTGCTTCCCTGGGGTGGTGTGTTTTGTTTGAGTGGGTACTGACGGCTTTTGAAAGGGCGCTTATGCTATCTGTTATGATTTTACGAAACATTATTTGCAACGTGCCGATTCTGCACTAGAGACTACGGCCTAGAGCCGCCATACCGCATGTGTGTACACAGGATAGACCATGGCTCAAAATATAGCAACCTAGGTTCCTGTCCTCTCGACGTCCCATGGTTTATGACCAACGTACATAATCGGTGATAGCATATAAGGACTCAATGTATGTACAGTACAGCGTATTAAACCTAAGCTCACAGCATTCGATTGGGTTCCAAGTACTGGAAGATATAAGACAAAAATACAAAATAGTTATCTGAACCCCGACTCTTACACGCTCTCAAGTCTCTACACCTTAATCCCTTTCCGCGCCTACCTACGCGTCCTACCGTATCTAATGGACTCCCCAAAACAGTCTTCCATTGTAACTTATAGGACTGTCCTTGCATTCAACAACTGACAAGTTCCAAAACTCTAACCTGGCACCTCAGTACGACCACCGCAAATGGCCCAAACGCGATCAAAGAAGCTTTTCTTTTCGTCGGATAGGGAAATTATCCCTGATCTGAGATATTGCCTTGTACAAGTCGCACCCCAAGCCTTACAGAAGGGCAAAGCAAAGTAAAGGATGGACTAATAAAAAAAAGCCAATTGCTAAGTCTGGCAGAAAATCGCTTCTACGCTACGTTGCGAACGCGGAAGGGGGATCTAACTATGCTCATTCATACCTCATACCCATCCATATATCCACCATAATAACGCCCCAAGCCCCTCATTACACGGGGTATAATATACAATCATCATCATTAGCGCTCCTCATAAGTCTATTCCCCTCCCAAACGCCAGATCTTTTCTTCTATCCCTCGAGCCTTAAGCCGCAGACACATCCCCTACGGCCACCTCCCCTCCCCATCCCCCATCCCATCAACAAGACAAACCCCCTTCTCCCCAACAACCTCCCTCAAATACTCCACAGTAGCATTATCCCTCGAGAAAAAATCCCTCGACCTGGCACCACAATAAATATTCATGGTCCCCTGCACATCCTCCGGCCCCTTCCCGCCAGCCAAGCGCCCACTATCATCCACGCCCTCATTAACGTTCTTAATCATGCTCGGCGCAGTGATATGATGAAACAGCTCCGGGGACGCGGAGAAGCACTTCCACCCCTTATCCCTGCAGGCCTCGAGCGTGCGCACGTCGAACGCGACACACCCCCTCTCGCCCTTCGGCCCCCCCTCGGTCCCGTGCTCGGCCAGCAGTCTGGCTGCGGAGGCTTGCGTGACCGCGTACCCGAACGTGCAGAGCGGCCAGCGGGACTTGTGCACGATGCGCTCCTGCTGCCTGAGCCCCATATTCGCGAGGAACTCGGCGGTCTTGTGGTGGAGTTTCCCCCACGGCAGGACGGTGGCGTCCTCGTAGATGGTGTGGGGGAGCGTCGGGAGGCGTTTGGCGGGGAAGAAGTCGCCGCAGTGGCCGATGTGGAGGAGCTCCCATTGGGTCAGGTCGCCCCAGTAGGTCGGGGAGGAGGTGGGGAGGGAGGGGGGTTGGGGGGCGTTGGGGGAGTTTTCGGACGGCTCCGGGATCGAGGTTATGGAGTCTGGGGAGGTGAGGGAGCGGAGGGCGCGTGCGGCGAGGGGGATTTGGGAGAGGCGGAGATGGATGGACCAGTCGACGTCGTCTTCGAGGATTAGGGCTGTTGAGAGGTTTGTGGATTGGAACCTGGGGAGGGATTGTCAGTGTTTGACGTCTTAGATCGGGGTTTTATGGTCTCGTATGAAAGAGATCTCACCATCTCAAAGCGTTCAAATGCGCCATCCACGCCAACGCACTCCCGCGATCGATCTTCGAGCCCTGCGGAGAGCGAAAAGCTTCAACGTCGTCTTCGGTCCATGCCGGCTGATTCGGGATATCGATGTCGATGCCGGTGATGTTGGCAGCGAACAGGAGACCCTCCCTCCGTGCCGAACCCGCCTTGGAAACGGCTATAACGGCGCCAAACTATTCAAGACAAAGCCAATCAGCGAATCATCCTCATTCATAAGGTAATTTCTCGCATTTCGTCCATATTTTATGTAAACCTGACTCGCGCAAGCGCGATGCTTGTGGGGAACTGGGGGCGGGAAACTCGAGGAACTTACACCCAACGTTGAATTGGCGGGCTCGAGACGATCGAGGTGGAAGAGCCGGGCTCCCTGATCGCGCAGGCTGGTGTTGAAGTAGAAGAAGAATGAGAGAGTGGTGAGTATGAGAACGGTGAGCAGTTTATGGAGCATTTCCATACGGTCGCCCGCTTTGGGCTGGCCGGCCGTTTCTTGCTGTGAGGAGGTTGTGAGCCAAGAGGTGTGAATCGGAACGGCGTGATGCGCGATGGTCAGGGCGATTGGATGCCTTTACCTGGGCGCGAAGCCACCAGAGAACCGGCGCTGAGACGGGCAGCTTTTGGTGGTTTTATGATGAGTGATGAGTGATGAGTGAGAGGTTGTATGTAACAACTGACGAAGTTACGGGGTGGTGAGTGATTAAGCAGAGGTTATGCGATGTATCAGCCCTAGGAACAAAGCAGCCACCTTTGCATTTTCGTTTCATCTATTTCCTGAGGGGATTTTGTTGTTGTTGACAATCATATCTATGAAAGGGAGACAGGGGCATATAAACATATTGAAACATATAGCCATTATCACTTTTTTCCGTCCAGCTTCACCATCTAACTGGATCTTAACAGTTAAGAGTATCTTTATAATAAGCATCTATAATACGAATGGTTACATCTTTTCTCGCATGTTTTACGAACATTACGAACATGACGAAGATGAGCAAAACTTCTCCTAAGAGGGCTCGCCTGAATCCTTTCCTTTTAGCTTTCTCTTTGGAATGATTATTGGTCACTGGCCTCAAGGCTGAGATTATCCAATTCAAGCAGTTCAGCTCGTGACATATCCTATTTTTCTACTCTTCACATCCCCTTATGCTAAAATAATGTTGTATTGACTTTCTAGTACTTTTGTACGTTTGAAGCTCTGTCCCCTTTGTGACGTTGATCCCCCTTGCGGCTCAGTCCCACCATTTACAAAGTGAGAACACCAGCGAGCAACGAGAACGCGCCTTGCATTCCACGCGTCAAATGCATCGCACAACATCATGCTCACCAGAGATCGAGTCTTCCTCCGCACCAGCACCACCGCCCTCAGAGCACAAGTTCTCGCGCTACCGCTCCGTGCGGAAGAAACACCATGAGCCCCCATCCATCCCCACCCCTCCCCCTCCCGTACCGGCAATGCCACCACTCCCAGTACAAGAGAGCCATAGTTCTCAATTGAAACCGAGCATATCGCGCTATCACCGCCGTCCTACTACCTCTGCAGGCCCCAAGGAGAGTATGATGTCGCCGTCATCGAAACAATCTCCTCCCCCGGCTGTTAAAGCACCTGCTACCCCGGTCCAGCGCACGCGAGCAAACACTTCCTCCCAAGCCCGGTATCAATTGCGGGTAAACGGGTCGCCCAGTGTCTCTACTGATCAATTACCTAAGACCATGCCAGCGAGGGTGCAGACGGATCCTCAACGCCCAAGGACATCACATAGACAACCTGCGCGGGACGCTAGAGACCCCCCCGAAGATGCTCGGAATGAGGCGCGACAATTGATGGCATTGGAGGCAAAGCGCATGGAGAAGCTCAAGGAGAAGATGAGGCAGGAGAAGCAGGCAAGAGAAGAAGCTGATGCTGCGGAACGTGAGAACCAACGGCGGAAGACAGAGGAAGCAGAGAAGCAAAGGGTTGAGAAAGAGGCAGAGGAAGCAAACAAAGTGTTGGCGAAGAAGGAGGCGAAATCGAGGGAACATATGCTGGTGGAGAAGGAAAAGGAGAGAATACGGGAGGAAAGAGAACGGTTGAAGAAGGAAAAAGAGGAGTGGGAAGCGCAGAAGAAGGCTGAGCTGAAGAAATTAGAAGCTGAGGCAAAAGCAAGGGATTATCAACAGGAAGCCAGACGTACCGAATCGTCACCCTCGAGATCAGGACTCAAGGCATTGTTGAGGAAACGTGTAGATACTAATCCAAGTAAACCAACTCCTGCAATTGGACCACTTACTGCTGGTAATGGACCACCCAAATCAGCTCCCAACTTTGACGAACCAGCAGTCATTCGCCCTGGAGGTGGAGGGGTGGTGCCAGGAACGGATGCTCCGATATCAGCAGTCAATGCTGGTGATCGCCGGGTCATGGTCGAATGCAACAAGTCTGCCATGCTTCTTCCCATAACCCCAACAACTACACCATTAGACCTCATCCGTTCAGCGGCTACGGTCATGTCAGAGTCTATCAATCCGAAAGCATCGGTATTGTTAGAGAATTTCTCGAGAGGTGGAGTGCAAAGGCCATTGAGACATTATGAACATGTCAGAGACGTCATGAATTCCTGGGATGATGACAGACAAAACACTCTCCACTTGGTAGAATCTCCAACCGATGGACATGATGAAGATCTTATGGCAAGTTCTGTCCCCTCAGAAAGACCCGAAGAATTCACATTCGTCCTGTACCATTCTCAAAAACCAGGACATTGGTCGAAAAGATTCGTCACACTCCGCACAGACGGGCAAATGGTGATAGCAAAGAACGACCGCGGAAAAGAATCAGCAAACATCTGCCATCTCTCCGATTTTGACATCTACACGCCCACCAGGGAAAAGCTCACAAAGACGGTCAAACCTCCCAAGAAACAGTGCTTTGCAATCAAAAGCCAGCAGAAGCCAAATATGTTCATAAATACTTCAAACTTCGTACAGTATTTCTGTACCAACGACCGTGACCTCGCCGCCCGCTTTTACAAAGCGGTTCAGGGGTGGCGTAGTTGGTATCTCGTCAACGTGATGGGCGAAGGGCAATCAAAGTCCAAGCCTAAACCCGAAACCGTTTCGAACGGATTCAAACCTCTTGATCTCGGCTTTGGCAATAGCGGCAATAGTCTACCCGGTGCTCACACCAGAGATCAGTCCATCGATTCACACTACCAACTCGGCTCCTTCCAACCTCTCATGGACCTCTCCATGTTCGAAAAACGAGTCAGCGTCGTCGAAAATCCGAATCTCAACCCCTTATTCACCTCCACACCTCTATATCGCTCCGATAGCACGCGCGCCCGCCACAGCCGCAAACTCTCCATGCGCAACAAAGCGCACCACGGCCACTCCACGCACCCCTCCTCCGACTCCAACGGCCCAACCCGTCTCCCATCCCTCACCCCTTCTTCCGCCGAGTCCAACAACAACTCCTCCCTCTCCGACCAGCTCACCTTTTCCCCCACGGGCCTACTAGGACGCTCATACTCCCAACGCCGCGCCCACGCCGAAGCCCAAGCGGCGAAACTCGCCTCCCCCTTCACATCAGGCCCCTCCCTCCTCAACGACCTCGACCCGTCCAACAACCCCAACAATACTAACTTCCCAACCCGCATGTCCAGCACCCGCTCAACCCGCCACAAAGGCCCCACAGACCTCCCCCACCCAAAACCCCTCATCGACCTCGCGCCCACGTACAAAGAACCTATCCACCACGCCCTCAAAGGCAAAGCACACATCCCCCCGCCCTCCAAATCGGGAACCACCCTCATCGCCTCCGCCACCTCGCCCGCCGCAGACCCAGAGTCGAACCCCGCCCTCACCATTTCCATCCCGCCCGCGCGCACAGCCCCCGTGATAGCCCGCAACGCCGCACCGGGCGCGAACCCGCACAACGCCCACACGGCGGGCCCGCGCATCGCGGGTATTTCGAACAACCACTCCGCGCTCGTGCCGGACGAGAGGGAGGCGTTCACGGGCGGTTTACTAGCAGGTGTTGGGGTGGTGGATGCGGAGAGGGATCATGGGCTCACGACGGGGGTTTATGGGAATGGGAAACAGGGTCCCTTGGTCGAAATTAGGGACGAGAGTTGCTTCGTTAAGGGGAGTTTGCTTGAGGGGTTGGAGGGGGAGGGGGAGAGGGAGAGGGCGCCCGTTGTGGATAGGGAGAGGAGGTGGGAGGTTGTGGTTGGGGTTGGTGAGGGGGTTGATTAGG